>QRDG01002384.1:165041-521402 GCA_012064385.1 Puccinellia tenuiflora
TGCATGAGAGCTGGCCCGCAAGTTCAGAGCTCGGATCCCTTGGGTTTGAGGCGCTGCTGGGATGCTCCCGTGGCATGGCACCATGCTAGCCCCCGCTCGTGAGATACACAGGAGGGATCATACGAGCGAGAATAAACAGTAATAACATAGCAGCTTACCGAAGCAACGAAATATGCTGGCGCGATGCGCAAAAGGTTCAAAATGACCTGAAACAGATGTTCATTACACTGGCGTGGCCAGAAACACAAAAAATCCACCATGTCAGGCATGGGGTTCCACATGCTGTGGCTGAGACTCTCGAGGGGGCATGCCCGTGGCGACGCATGTAGAGAGAGCTCAGAGGGGGCCCCTATGCGGGGGTGGCTTTTAGCCTGCGTTCCGCCATGACCGGCATGGGGATCCACTTCGCCAAGGCATGGTGCCTGAAGAGGTTACCGTGCCGAGGCTTGGTGGCTTGGGAGTCTTCTCGAACGGCACGCGGCAACGTATAGTAGAGAGGGGAGCCCGAAGTTTTTCCTCGTGGAGGACGATGGCGCGTGGTTCTCCCTTGATGCAAAAGGTTGCTCGCCGGTGGCGATCAGGGGTAGAACTTGCGCAGGTGCTGGATGTTCCAGGGGTTGGCGACAGGAACGCCTTCCTCCGTCTCGAGCCGCGCAGAGCCAGGCCTGGCGATGTGCACGACCCTGTAGGGGCCTTCCCACATTGGCGAGAGCTTATGGAGGCCTGCCCTGGAGAAGATTCTCCTCAGGACAAGGTCTCCTGCTTCGAGAGTGCGCGGGCGGATGTGGCGGCTGTGGTAGCGACGGAGGTCTTGCTGGTACCTTGCCGCTCTCAGGGCCGCATTGCGGCGGAGCCCTTCAAGCAGCAGCAGGTCGTCGTTGCGGAGTTCGTCCACCTCAGCCTCCTTGAAGGCCAAGACTCGCGGAGAGCCATGGGTGATCTCGCTGGGGAGGACGGCTTCAGCGCCATAGACGAGGGAGAACGGCGTCTCACCAGTTGGCTTTGTTGGCGTGGTGCGGATGGACCAGAGCACTGAGGGGAGCTCATCGATCCAGTGCTTGCCGCTGGCCTTGAGGCGGTTGAAGCTTCTCGTCTTGAGGCCCTTGAGCACCTCGGCGTTGGCTCGCTCGGCTTGCCCGTTGCTTCGTGGGTGCGCCACCGAGGCGTAGCAGATTTGGGCGCCGAGGCTGCCGCAGTAGGACTTGAAGGCACCGCTGATGAACTGCGAGCCGTTGTCGGTGATGATGCGGTTGGGCACGCCGAAGCGGCAGACCAGGCTCCTGATGAATTTTACCGCCGATTTCGCCGGGATGGTGCGCACGGGTTCCACCTCAGGCCACTTGGTGAATTTGTCGATGGCGACGTAGAGGTAGCGGTAGCCCCCGAGCGCTCGCGGGAAGGGTCCTAGTAGGTCCAGCCCCCAGACCGCGAATGGCCAGGAGAGCGGGATCGTCTGTAACACCACAAATTTTGGATCCCTAATTTAGTGGTGTTTTCTTACACCCTAAAAACTTTTCCTCGTGTCTCAAAATTATTTTGCCCTCTGGTGCTAGATGATGCCCTCGGGTTCTTTTTCTCTCAAATAATTCCAGAGAATCTCCGGTGATTTCTTTACCACTTTGGAAACCTCCGCTAGGGTTTTTCCTAAAAACCTTATAGCCTAAATGTTGGGATCTGAAAATCCTAATATTCCATCTACCTTATGAACCATATTTTCCTAGCTTGGAAAACTCCACGAATTAATGCAAGATCACCTTATCCATTTATTATCCTCCACATGCAAAATATTGCATATTTACCAAATGCAATATTACCAAAACCCTCGATAAATATTTTAGTGCTTGTCACCACTCCTACACTGCTCAAAATAAAATAGGAGGTGATCATCATGCCCCCCACACCCACAAAATATGGCATGATCATTTGAGCCAATTATCCACCACACCCTTCTTACACCCCCAAGAACCCATAAAATATCCTCATGTTTGGATAAGAGCCATGTGAATTGAGCACATGAGATAATATCAAACCAGCCTTATCCTCCATCATTCTTTTATCAAATAAAATCCCTCCACCTAGTTGTTGGTGTGACATAAGTGCCTTGCCATCAATTTATACCCACATTTTTGGAATGATGCAAGTGTTCCCTTGTGCATTATTTCTGCATGGTTGGTTTTGAGACACCACCTACTCCCCTGGTCTCCTCATATAGCCCCTTAGTGATCTGCATGAACCCAAAACATTATGATCAAACCCCAAATAGACATGATCATGCTATAAGGCCTTTTTTCGCACTTTTTCCAAAATCCTAGTTAGGTCGCACCATTTGACCTCAAAGTTTCAGACCCACTGAATTTTCTGGATTTTATTTGTATTAAAAAGTTCTTGTGGGCATTTCATCGAACACCTTGTGGGCAAATTCTAAATGGGCTTTTTTTTTGCTTAGCCTAACCCTAAGCCTCCTGCACCAGTGCCTTCCCTGTGTGCTCCTGCTCGTCCAGCACCTCGCCCTCACCTTCTTCTCCCCTGTAGACAAAGGTCACGTAAGCCATGACCTCAAAAGCTCCGTTAAAACCCGATCTACCAAGCACCTACCCCTCCTCTCCCCGGCTATAAAAGCCAGCCTCGAGCCCTCCTGGTCACTCACACCTCACTACTCTCCCCCAGGCCTTGCTCTCTCCCTGGTTCTACGAAGAATCGAGCCCGCTAGAACTCTCTGAAGCTTGAGGTGGCCGAAACCCTAGAAGCTCAGGTACCAAGCTCCACGACCTCCTCTGCCAAAGGAAACACCACCCACGGGAGCGGTGCAGCTCCACGACCTCATTCCCATCCTCAACATAGCCTCTAGCCCACCTCATCGCCGCCCCCAAGCTCCACCCGAGCTCCCGCCGTGGCCGCAATGCCGGAGCTCCGCGAGCTCACGGGCGACGCACGGAGGCGCTCCCTCTCGGCCCCATCTGTCATCTCCTTCCCGAGGCGCGGGGTGAGGCGGTGACCTCGCCTCTGTCCGCGTCTGGCTCAGCCAGGCCACCTGCCGCCGCCGGTCGGCCGTCCCCGAAGCTCCGTACGTGAGCTCAAAGCTAGAAGGTAGTGTACAGTGTTCTGATCGATCAAAACCATCTAGCTTAGTACATGAGCGGTGGATAGTTTTTTTCGCTCGCCATTTTCTCCCAAACCACATCTCCGATTGGAGTGATTCAAATTTCTAAATTCCTATCTTTGCGAGATCTGTAAAATGGTATGGATTTCACATTTTTCCAGTATATCTTCCGGGTAGCGCATTTTGTGTGCGATACCATCCCGGCGACGCGGTGTAGGGCTACCGGTGCCCGAGTCCGCGACGTCTTCACTTCATCGACGAACCGGAGTACAACTACATGACCCCGAGGCAAGCTAACCCCTTGCTATGAGCCGTCCCGCAATGTCGTTTGTTGTTTGCTTATTGTCTTGCCGAGTATTATATGTTTGTCTGTTTATTTATGCATGAATGTTTGTTGTTCTTGTTTAATATGAGACTGATAATATTACTCCTGCCATGTTTTATTCATCATCCTTGTATGCATTAGAATGGCGTGTGAATTAATTGTGCGCCTTGCACTTGCGTGGCTTTGACAACTAAATAACAAAAACATGCATTGATTGTTTGCTTCTTCTTCTTCGCCGAGGTGAGGAGCGGACGGATGTCGTCTTATGATCCTCGGAGTTGGGGGCATTTGCCAAGAGAGTTATTTGCTTCTTGTCCCTCCGTCAATATGGTTGGCGTAGACCACCCGGACTGCGACGCTTGGGAGCTGACTTTTCATTTGGGTTCTTTTGCCAAGATTGCTGACACCACGTCGAGATAACCCTCGAGTGGAATGGATGCTTTCTTTCTTATGAATGCTTTTCGGTTCATTGTTTTTAGGCTACAAGCCTCACCAACTTTGTAATTGATCTATGATGACACCGGCTGGAGGAACCGCCACAGTCATCTGTTTGAAGCACTATGTTATAATCTGTAGTCGATCTGTGATGGCGCTTGTTGGCGGAATCGCCACGATAGTCACCCGGTCGACGCAAACCAACTAGTTGATCTGTGATGGCGCTTGTTGGCGGAATCGCCACGATAGTCACCCGGTCGACGCAAACCAAACTAGTTGATCTGTGATGGCGCTTGTTGGCGGAATCGCCACGATAGTCACCCGGTCGACGCAAACTAACTAAACTATATTTTGTAGTTGATCTTTATTGTGTTGCTAATGTTTGTCGTTTGATGATATATTATTATGTTATTGTGGTTGTAGTGTTGGACTAATCCCTTGTTGCTTGGACATGTGAATGATGAAACTTGATTTAATGAAACACCCCTCCAAACAACGATAAGGTCTATTCATAGTGCCACTAATCTGAACCCTTGAACGCGATACCACCGTCGTCCCATGGAAACCGTGACCTAGTAGGTTGTTAAGCCCCTTTGTGCCACCCGTTGGGCGCAGTCGTTCGGTTGTGCTGTCCGAGGGGAGGGGTCGACAGGCACGGGTTCGACTGCGATAGGGAGTCCGGAGCTAGGCATACCCGGTAGCGCCGGGGGATGTGCCGGATTTACTTGCCCGTTGTACCATGCGTATAGGGTGGGGCAGGAGGGTGTCTTAGCAAGTGGACCGTCATGAGAATGTAGTTTGCTTAGTACGACTTTGGTCGTGATGAACCTGAGGTGTCGGCTGAGTGGGGTGCATTCTGATAGGTGGTAAAGCAAACTCTCGAGAGCATCAACCTAGCCAGCTAGCCTCGTTCCTGGGATATGGAACAACAGTTCAATGTCAGTTACACTGTGTGTGTTTGTCGTGTCCGGAGGTTAAACTTAAGATCTGTTTGAAACAATTGATGAACGGCCTGACTTCACTTAATAAACAATAAGATGGTGCAGGGAACGTTACTCGAGATAAGGAAATGTGATAAGGCCAGTGGGCCTAGCAGTGGTGACAGATGAGATTAGCCTCGTGAGGCTAGAGGCCAGTGAGCCTAGCTGTGATAATATGATTTGTTGTGTTACTTGGTACCAACTGGTATACCCGTTATTCGTCACAGGTAAGCTCTTTGTGTGACCCCCGGTACACGATCCAACCCCACCTGGCTTGGACTCTATACTGGTGGTACTCCCATTGTTTGCTTATACCATGTTTTATTATGATGCCATGTTGCTACCCACTTGGACTGCCGTAAGTAGCCACTTGCCATGTTTAGTTCATTTTCTGTCGCTAGTTACTTGTTGGCTGATTGCTTGACCGTTCATGCCTTGTGGTTATTTTCTTGCGAGTACGTCATTGTACTCAGACTGGCTTTCATGTGGCCAGACTTTGAGAGGATCCATCTCCTACCATAGCAAGGAGATCGAGCAGGAGCGTGCTAGGATCAGTAGCCCAGCCAGATGCCTGTGGAATGGAGCCGCACCAAGCCGTTGCCGTATCTTTGTCTTCCGCTGCCAGTTAAACTCTGTCCAGTGCCATACTTGGCCATGATAATTTTTCATGCCTTGATGGCCATGTAAACCATTTGTAGCCCTTGGGCCTGATGGTGTAATGATATTTTCCGCTATGTTGCATTGTCGTAACGTGCGTCCGGATATCCTGGGCCGGCGCACGGGGCGACCGCCTCTCTGGCGACATGTGTCAGAGGGGGGTGCCACAGAGCATGGTATCAGAGCACCAGGCTGGCTGTAGACTACCCTAGCATGGAAAGCCCCGCCTTACCTTTGCCCGACAATGACCCGATGGGTTTAACCATTCCTGCCTAACCAACATGGCCGGTGTTGGTCAATAGTATGATGCAGTAGGACCTGTCCCAATCCTCCCCAGCAAGACTAGTCGGTTTCTTCCATGAGAAGCAGCCGTCCCTACCGAGTGAACTGGAGACCCAGTCCTAGTTGCCTTATAACCAACCCTCGCCAGCTCTCCCTGGCAACCCAACTCTTTTGAAGTAGAATCCCATAGAGGAACCTCGCATCCTTATCCCCTCCAAGAAAATCTAGAACCCCAAGAAAATCCGATGGCGACCCTTAATGCCATCTTGGAAACCACTACCGAGGAGCATTCGAGCTTTCGATTGCTACTTTGGAGGGCCGTCAACCACATCCTTGGTAGCTCCGTTCACCCCGTGTATGTGGTGTTCCAGAGCTCACTCTCGTCGGCCGGAAGTGAATTCCGGGTAGATGTGAGGATCAGCCCGTGTCCCCGGGGCACGAATCAGCCCTACTTAATCCAAGGTGGCCGCATGCCCACTCTGGGGCTAGCCATCCAGGTAGCAGCCTGGGAAGGCCTCGTCCGTCTTCGGTCCTCCGAACCCCTGCTGGCCGCAACTCGAGAGTTCTACTACATTCCGGCCAGACCCCAGCCCCGTGGGGAGATGGTAAAAGCTGGCGTCTCGAAAGAATACGACCCAGCACTAATCAGCCAAGTCGCTTACTACATCGCAATGACAAACCTTAACAACCTCTTGCTGGAGGAGCTCGAGTCTACAAGGAGGAACCTCAGCCGTGCCCGCCTACACCGATACCTAGGGGAGAGCACACCCACTCTCTCCCACAGGCAAACTCGAAGTAGCAGACCTCCACTTCCAGATCCCGGCCCATCCCGACGAGTCCCAGAGCATGTTCTGATCCTCGAAGGTGTTCCTGTGTCCTCCGACCCCGCGGGAGATGGAGATGTGGACACCACTCTTCGTCTCGGCCGCGCTCCACCGACTACCAGAGGCCGTCAAGCGGAGTAGAACCTAGGTGTAGTTAGCCTGAGTGGCGCTTTTATGTTGGTAGGTGGGAAGCGGCGAGCTTGTTGGATTGTTTGTTTGTGTTGTGATAGCTTGTAATGGAAGTTTGTTGTATGCTTTCTGGTTGATGTCGAATCAGCTCGTAATAAAACTTGGTGTTCTTATTCTCTTGTTAACCGGTATGGTTAAAATGATTATGCCATACCACTGCAAATGATTTTTGGAATAGCCCTATCTCACAGTGTCTGTGAGCCAAATTATCGGTGGCACAGATATTTTCTTTTATAAGAAACCCTGTTATTTTTTAAAACCTGTGTATGCATGAAAATGAATATACAGCTTTTCTAAAATAAAACTGTAAACCGTTGTGTTCCCAAACTTGAGTTACTTATTTGTCCAAGATAAATCTTCATTTGTTGGCTGATAGTTTGGTTGTAGATTTCGTTTGATCTTGCCATGTTTGTGTTTGGAGAGCAAAACTTTAGATTTAATTTTAATAAATGTGCTAGTAGATCCTATGTTGATTGAGTTGCGTGAGCCCCTGCCATGCCATCTTTTAAATGCATTGGGTATGGTAGAAATATCATACCTTTAAAAATATATGTTTTAATAAAGATCTGGTTGGGTGGTGTCCCCTCTGAATGTTAACCCCTAGTAATTTGTAGAAAAAGTTTTTCTAAGTGGGGTTTTATGGATCAATCAAGAATTATCTTGTGTAAATCCCCGAATCTCAGGACGAGATTCTTGTTAAGGGGGGAAGGTCTGTAACACCACAAATTTTGGATCCCTAATTTAGTGGTGTTTTCTTACACCCTAAAAACTTTTCCTCGTGTCTCAAAATTATTTTGCCCTCTGGTGCTAGATGATGCCCTCGGGTTCTTTTTCTCTCAAATAATTCCAGAGAATCTCCGGTGATTTCTTTACCACTTTGGAAACCTCCGCTAGGGTTTTTCCTAAAAACCTTATAGCCTAAATGTTGGGATCTGAAAATCCTAATATTCCATCTACCTTATGAACCATATTTTTCCTAGCTTGGAAAACTCCACCAATTAATGCAAGATCACCTTATCCATTTATTATCCTCCACATGCAAAATATTGCATATTTACCAAATGCAATATTACCAAAACCCTCGATAAATATTTTAGTGCTTGTCACCACTCCTACACTGCTCAAAATAAAATAGGAGGTGATCATCATGCCATACCCCACACCCACAAAATATGGCATGATCATTTGAGCCAATTATCCACCACACCCTTCTTACACCCCCAAGAACCCATAAAATATCCTCATGTTTGGATAAGAGCCATGTGAATTGAGCACATGAGATAATATCAAACCAGCCTCACTACTAGGAAACTAGCTATAGGTGGGATGCTATTTTGTGGCGCACCAATATTTCATGCGCCACTAAATTTTTTTTTGTGGCGCACCAGTTTCCATGCGCCACTAAAAGAAGAAATTCTGTGGCGCATCTGGAGGACATGCGCCACTAAAAGAAGACATTCTGTGGCGCACCTTCCTCCATGCGCCACAGAAATTCTGTGGGCCCCACAACCAACGGCTGGCTTGCATCCTACGCCGCCTTTTTTGTGGCGCATGGAGCAAGGTGCGCCACAGAAATGTACATTTCTGTGGCGCATCTGGCCAGATGCGCCACAGAAATATGGTGGGCCTGGCACCAATGATTAGGGGCTGCACAATTCTGTGGCGCATGGGTCCACATGCGCCACAGAAAGTGACATTTCTGTGGCGCATGTGGTTCCATGCGCCACAGAATTGTGCAGCATTTTTTCACCCCACGCACCCCCCCCCCCCCGTGGATCGCCTTTTTAGTTTTGCACGTAGGGAAAGAAAATGATAAAAAATTCAAAAAATAAAATCCTTTTAGATATATGGAAGGTTTAGGGTCTAGTTTGTAGGAAAAATTTGAAATACACATTTTGACCTTTTTTCCAATAGTAGGTGAAGAAATATTAAATTGGCCATAACTTTTGCATACGACGTCGAAAAAATGCGTATAATACCTTAAAAAAAACTAGAGAAAATTTCGGATTCGATCCCACCCGGGTTTACCCGGTCAGCCATTCACAGAATCCTCAAATTCCAAACCAAAAAAAAGTTACGGGCAACAGAAGAACTTTCCCAGCAAAATCAAAAAAAATTCAAAAAAAGGAAAAAAAAATTCTGTGGCGCATGTCTAGCCCATGCGCCACAGAATTGTGAGATTCGAAATTTGAATCCCGCCGGCGCCCTCATCTCCCTCTCTTTCCCCTTTTCTCCTCATCTCCTCCAATTCTCCCTCCACTTCTCTCTCCACTTCTCCTCTTTCTTTCTCCTCTTCCCTTCTCCTCTACACTTCCCCTTCTCCTCCCTCCTCCATCTCTTCTCCTCTACTCCACATCTTCTCTACTCCTCCTCCACCTCCACCTCCACCTCCACCTCCACCTCCACCTCCGGCGACCTCCTCCACAACTCCGGCGAGCTCCACAACTCCGGCGACCTCCTCACCACCCCGGCGACCACCTCCACAACCCCGACGACCTCAACCACGACGACCTCCACCTTCGGTGACCTCCTCCTCCACCTCCGGCGACCTCCTCCACCACCGGCAACCTCCTCCTCCACTCCGGTGACCTCGGCCTCCACTCCGGCGACCTCCTCCTCCACTCCGGCGACCTCATCCGGTGACCTCCGACGACCCCTTCCTCCACCCACGGCAACACGGTCTCCGACGAGCTCCGACGAAATTCCGGCGAAATTCCGGCGAAATTCCGGTGGCCAGATCTAGATCCAGATCTGGATCTAGATCTGGCCGCCCTTTTTTTTGAAATTCAAAAAAATTCTGTGGCGCACCAAGGTGGGATGCGCCACTAAAATATTTCTGTGGCGCACGGTTCTGGGATGCGCCACAGAATTTGGCATTTCTGTGGCGCACCACCGGCGTGCGCCACAGAAATATATTTTAGTGGCGAGGATTTAGTGGCGCATCCACTATTTCCAGGGATGCGCCACAGAATCGTGAAAAGGTGCGCCACTGATAGCCTGTTTCCTAGTAGTGCCTTATCCTCCTCATCATTCTTTTATCAAATAAAATCCCTCCACCTAGTTGTTGGTGTGACATAAGTGCCTTGCCATCAATTTATACCCACATTTTTGGAATGATGCAAGTGTTCCCTTGTGCATTATTTCTGCATGGTTGGTTTTGAGACACCACCTACTCCCCTGGTCTCTCATATAGCCCCTTAGTGATCTGCATGAACCCAAAACATTATGATCAAAACCCCAAATAGACATGATCATGCTATAAGGCCTTTTTTCGCACTTTTTCCATAATCCTAGTTAGGTCGCACCATTTGACCTCACAGTTCAGAAACCATCTCCTCACTTACAAACCTAACCACTGGAATTTTCTGGATTTTATTTGTATTAAAAAGTTCTTGTGGGCATTTCATCGAACACCTTGTGGGCAAATTCTAAATGAGCTTTTTTTTTGCTTAGCCTAACCCTAAGCCTCCTGCACCAGTGCCTTCCCTGTGTGCTCCTGCTCGTCCAGCACCTCGCCTTCACCTTCTTCTCCCCTGTAGACAAAGGTCACGTAAGCCATGACCTCAAAAGCTCCGTTAAAACCCGAGCTACCAAGCACCTACCCCTCCTCTCCCCGGCTATAAAAGCCAGCCTCGAGCCCTCCTGGTCACTCACACCTCACTACTCTCCCCCAGGCCTCGCTCTCTCCCTGGTTCTACGAAGAACCGAGCCCGCTAGAACTCTCTGAAGCTTGAGGTGGCCGAAACCCTAGAAGCTCAGGTACCAAGCTCCACGACCTCCTCTGCCAAAGGAAACACCACCCACGGGAGCGGTGCAGCTCCAAGACCTCATTCCCATCCTCAACATAGCCTCTAGCCCACCTCATCGCCGCCCCCAAGCTCCACCCGAGCTCCCGCCGTGGCCGCAAGGCCGGAGCTCCGCGAGCTCACGGGCGACGCACGGAGGCGCTCCCTCTCGGCCCCATCTGCCATCTCCTTCCCGAGGCGCGGGGTGAGGCGGTGACCTCGCCTCTGTCCGCGTCTGGCTCAGCCAGGCCACCTGCCGCCGCCGGTCGGCCGTCCCCGAAGCTCCCGTACGTGAGCTCAAAGCTAGAAGGTAGTGTACAGTGTTCTGATCGATCAAAACCAGCTAGCTTAGTACATGAGCGGTGGATAGTTTTTTTCGCTCGCCATTTTCTCCCAAACCACATCTCCGATTGGAGTGATTCAAATTTCTAAATTCCTATCTTTGCGAGATCTGTAAAATGGTATGGATTTCACATTTTTCCAGTATATCTTCCGGGTAGCGCATTTTGTGTGCGATACCATCCCGGCGACGCGGTGTAGGGCTACCGGTGCCCGAGTCCGCGACGTCTTCACTTCATCGACGAACCGGAGTACAACTACATGACCCCGAGGCAAGCTAACCCCTTGCTATGAGCTGTCCCGCAATGTCGTTTGTTGTTTGCTTATTGTCTTGCCGAGTATTATATGTTTGTCTGTTTATTTATGCATGAATGTTTGTTGTTCTTGTTTAATATGAGACTGATAATATTACTCCTGCCATGTTTTATTCATCATCCTTGTATGCATTAGAATGGCGTGTGAATTAATTGTGCGCCTCGCACTTGCGTGGCTTTGACAACTAAATAACAAAAACATGCGTTGATTGTTTGCTTCTTCTTCTTCGCCGAGGTGAGGAGCGGACGGATGTCGTCTTATGATCCTCGGAGTTGGGGGCATTTGCCAAGAGAGTTATTTGCTTCTTGTCCCTCCGTCAAATATGGTTGGCGTAAACCACCCGGACTGCGACGCTTGGGAGCTGACTTTTCATTTGGGTTCTTTTTGCCAAGATTGCTGACACCACGTCGAGATAACCCTCGAGTGGAATGGATGCTTTCTTTCTTATGAATGCTTTTCGGTTCATTGTTTGGAGGCTACAAGCCTCACCAACTTTGTAATTGATCTATGATGACACCGGCTGGAGGAACCGCCACAGTCATCTGTTTGAAGCACTATGTTATAATCCGTAGTCGATCTGTGATGGCGCTTGTTGGCGGAATCGCCACGATAGTCACCCGGTCGACGCAAACCAACTAGTTGATCTGTGATGGCGCTTGTTGGCGGAATCGCCACGATAGTCACCCGGTCGACGCAAACCAACTAGTTGATCTGTGATGGCGCTTGTTGGCGGAATCGCCACGATAGTCACCCGGTCGACGCAAACTAACTAAACTATATTTTGTAGTTGATCTTTATTGTGTTGCTAATGTTTTGTCGTTTGATGATATATTATTATGTTATTGTGGTTGTAGTGTTGGACTAATCCCTTGTTCCTTGGACATGTGAATGATGAAACTTGATTTAATGAAACACCCCTCCAAACAACGATAAGGTCTATTCATAGTGCCACTAATCTGAACCCTTGAACGCGATACCACCGTCGTCCCATGGAAACCGTGACCTAGTTGGTTGTTAAGCCCCTTTTGTGCCACCCGTTGGGCGCAGTCGTTCGGTTGTGCTGTCCGAGGGGAGGGGTCGATAGGCACGGGTTCGACTGCGATAGGGAGTCCGGAGCTAGGCATACCCGGTAGCGCCGGGGGATGTGCCGGATTTACTTGCCCGTTGTACCATGCGTATCGGGTGGGGCAGGAGGGTGTCTTAGCAAGTGGACCGTCACGAGAATGTAGTTTGCTTAGTACGACTTTGGGCGTGATGAACCTAAGGTATCGGCTGAGTGGGGTGCATTCTGATAGGTGGTAAAGCAAACTCTCGAGAGCATCAACCTAGCCAGCTAGCCTCGTTCCTGTAACATCCCAAATTTATAATAAGAATTAACAAGACCCAAAATTCAGAACCAACGAAAACTTTTTTGAAATACTTCACTATTGATTGGGTTTTCCTGTATATTGTTCTGTTTGACCTTGTGTGACTTGTTGTTTATGTTATTTGACTAGTAAATATTAGTCCAAGAACCCAACCCAAGTAAAAATAGATTAAACTTGGTGCTCATGTTATGACAAGAGTAGATTCCATATATCTTTTCCAATCTTATATTTGGCCAAAGTCTATTTCCATGATGTTTGATTTCAGCAACAAATAAAATACCCTTTAGTTGAGAAAGTAAAAGTATTTCCAAAATTATGTGTTTCCAAAAATATGGAGATCTATATGTTATCTCCTATCTATTGCCAACCATGATATTTTGCATGTATATGCAACTCCCATTTTACAAACTTTGATTTCCACTCCGTTTTAAAACAACACTAGTGGGAAATATATTACCCCACCTATTCCCTTTCTCAAACCTTTTTGGAAAACAATTAAGTTATGGGTTGAGATATTCTTTAAACATTATCTTGTCATAATTGAGTGTGATCATTTTTTTTATAGGATAGTAATTGTTAATTATGGAAATGGTGGTGTGATTAATTCTTGTGGTTTAAATTGTGTGGTCATGATTGTGAGATGAGTATTGTGTGTTTTGATGTGTGTGTTGCTAAATAAAATTATGAGGAGAAGAAAGGAAACAAAAGCAAAGCATCAACACATAAAATAATGGGACAAGTGCCACCCAAATTTCTCCAAGTGAGAAATTAATATTTTCTTTTAAATAAAAAATCAGTGCGGTGACATAGTGCTCACTCCCACTTTGCTCTAATATTTCTTCCCTCTTCAAACTGTATTTTTCAAAAATCCAAATTTAAAATCCTATTTGTTTCTTTATTCACCTTAAACCACAAAATGTGCTATGAGGCACTTATCAAAAAAATCCCATCATAGCACCAGAAATACTTATTAACATATTTGAAGCCATTTGTGGAAACAAATTTCAAAAATATGAATTTAATTTTTGTTCAGACATTGTGTCGAACAAGTGGTGTGCACCACCCTGTTCTTCCCCAAATCCGACGAACTGAGGATCAAATCGATGGATTAGGGTGTTTGTTCTTCGATTCCTTGCACCCCACCACCTCTCTCCACCCCACGGATCTGCCCAGCACACCAATTTCGCACGGGAACATCCAGGACGCCGCGGTGATCATCGCCACCCAGGGAGCACGGCGCACTGTCGCCATGCCGTCCCTGTCGCCGACGCATAGGCGGCACCGTAGCCGCCCACCTAGCCCTAGCGCCGCTCACTGCCTCTCCCAGCAACGCACCGCGCCCCCTGGACGCGGGAATCGGCCGCCCCCGACACCACACGCCCGTGCCCGCGCCGCCCGAGCGCACACCGAGCCCGCCAGGCCGTCCCCCCCTGCCGAGCTCGCGCCACGCCGCCCACGCTCCCATTCCTGCTCCTTGGCCACCCCACACCGTAGCCGCCCTCGTACCACCCCTACGGCGAGCCCATGTGGCCGCTGCACCGCCCCAGCACCATGTCCACCATGGACCGGGCTTCGGCTATAAAACGAGCCGCCCCGAGCTCAAATTCGCCCACACCACTCCACCCCGCCTCGCCACTCCACTCCCCTCCACTTCACCCTCACCGTGCACCGCCAGGAGGGCGGAATCGCGGCCGCTAAGCTGCTGCCGCCCTACAATTTCTCCGCTGGAGCCGAGGTGGACGTCGGGCACGAACTCGTCGTGCCGTTGCTCCCCTCTCCCTCTCTGCCCTCTACTGTCACCACCATGGACTCCGTACTCACATGCCCCTCTCCCCTCCCTGTCTTGTGCCCAGGAACGTCGACGGGAGCTCGCCGGAGACCGCACACTGCCGCGGAGGAGGAGCTGCTCGCCGCCGACGAACCCGTGCACCCCAGGACCCGCAGCTCGCCCCATCGTCTTCCCCTCGCCTCCGCCGCCGTTCTGCACCCTAGCCGCCCTCTCCCGAGCCCCCTAGGTGAGCATCCATCCACCCCCGTGCCGCCGGCGCGGTGGCGCCGCCGATTTTAGGTCGCCACCGTTGCTTTGAACATGGGCCGTTGGATCTAGATCCAACGGTAGCGTACCGATTCGGTTATTTCTGAAAACTGCTAAGTCTGGGAAAAACAGAGTTGATTAGCTAACTTTGCCAGCAATTTGTGAAACATCCACTTCACAAAAAATTATAAATTTGATATGGTTGAAAATATCTAGATTCATAGATTCAAATGCATGCTTTGTTTTACAAGGTAACTAGCCTAGCATCCTCGAATAATTAGGTAAAGATGCTATGTTCAGTCTGTTTCAGAAAAGCTTCTGAAACAGAAATTTGGTTCTGTCTTTACCTGTTAATATTAATTCCCCTAGATTTATTTAGGAGTATTTCTTGGCATGACATGTTAGTATAAGTAGTGTACTGGCATGAACAAGTATTGAGACCCCCATAATAAAATCTGTGTAAAAGATTTAAATTAAGGAAGTGAGCTAATCAGTTAGTTCATCACATGAAATAACAAAAATAGCCAACATCTCATACAAATTTCTATTTAGCCAGAGGCCTAAAAATGACAAACTAAAATTTAGTAGCTAGTACAACATGCCATCTTCACATTGATGCAGGCCATGATCATGTAGGGTAATTCCCTATTCAACATCAAAATGACAAATGTGCTAATTGATAAACTTAAAATAGGTAAATTTCTCTGTCAGAAATTTGATTAGAACTTTGAAAAGGAATATCTTGAGATCTAGGAATCTAAAAATAGCAAATGAAAATGTTCTGGAAAGCTTATGAAATTATCTAACTAACTAAAGTGGTTTCACCCCATTTAGGTTAATAGATAAATAATGATATTACAAATACCACAGAAGGTACAAAATCTAAACTTGTTGTTTCTGATACTCTACTAATCAAAATGAGTTCAAACCAATTCTGTTAGCTCACATTTAGGCAATGCTAGTTACCCCCAAAAGGATTTAATTTTTGAATACAATTAACTTGAGTTATAGCAAAAACGAGAATATCAACTTTCTGGATAAAAACATTTATATAGGGAGTTTAATAAACTCAATTGAATTAAATCCAATTGGGTTGCCCTCCACACATCAGTAGCTATCTTTAGAAATTTAGTTCATATTTTTGTGACCAACAGAACCCAAGTTATACAATTAAACATGCACCACTAGTTTCTGCCATATTTAAGCCCAAATTAAATAATAGTTAACTCAATTAAATTGAAATCAAATTGTGTTGCTTTGTGAGTGCAGTAGCTATGTGTGATGCTTGAGAATTGTTGTGGTGCTTGATTGAGTAATTTAGTAATGGTATGTATTGCTTGTTTATTTTGATGGTTGGATTATTTTTGTGTGATTAATATAATTGCCTTGCTTGTTAAACCTGGTTGTATTCAAGTTGAGTACTAGCTTGGGTATCTAGTAATATTTCTACCTTAGATTGGTGAGATATTTCGAATTATAGAGATTACTTGATAGCTTAACTTTTGTCTGAAGTATTTCCTATTGAAATAAAGATGCTTAATCACAACTTTAATCAGTTAATATAAACATGAGCAGTGTGATGATTGCCAAACTTGTTTGTCAAATAATAGTCATCTCTCATGATTGTTGTTTGTTAGTAATTGCTTAATGTTTGTTGTTGGAGTGTTGTACTGTATGTTGATTATGTTCTTTCCTTTTTACGACATTCGATACGAACGCTATCGGAGTGAACCTTGGAAAGGATTTATTGGAGAAGAACCGGAGTTTACTTCTTTGGTCAGTAAGGAGAAGTCCAGGGACATTATGCTGAAAACAGGCAAGCTACTTCACTGAGCTTGCATTTATATACGTCTATTTTGATTTACATGTTTTACCCATAAAGAGCATAAATGACTTAAGTGGTTTTTGCCACCAAAGCTATGATTTTGAAAACCCTTTTCCAAAACACAAGTATATTACTTTGACACCCTATATGGAAGTATTGGGTGGAAAAATTCCTTTTCAAACTATAGTATGGGAAAAAAATATGGTTTATTCCAAACTCCTTTTTAAAGTACCTAGTTGATGATGACATGCCGAATGGTCGGTATGGAAGTGGAGAAGTGATAAATGGTGATGTTTATGAAAAATGCACATTGTGTCCTAGTACTTACGTCGACCAGCCAATAACCTGTGCGACCACATCTACCCAAATATGGGAACGAGCGTAGTCATATAGTTTGCTCATATTAGTATGGGATGCCTCAACAACGAGGATGACCTCGTTCCATGAGGGGATGAGCATTGCGACTCTAACCCCTGACCTGGGTTCTAGCAATCTGATGGATGGAGAATTGAAGGGCTTCGGCTCGCCGGGCAGAACTACGAGTCCTCACATCTAGGTTCCTTGACGAAGGATCCTGTACTAGGTGTCGGAGGAATGGTGAAAATCGTAGCGGTAGGGTCCTATACTAGCATGAGCAAAGGAAAGGCTATGGTCGGTGGCTCAACTTCGCATACACCTTGTATGGCGGGACGTGGCAGACACGATGAGTTACCGGATGGGTGTGGGTAAAGCGTGCTACCTCTGCAGAGGGTAAAAACTATTCGAATAGCCGAGTCCTCGGATATGGACAGTTGGGAGGCCCTACTAGACCATGTGCAAAGTTTTACAAAGATGTGCAAGTTTTTAAAAAGGGACTTCTTACTTTTTTTAACAAACATCTATTTTCGGGAAAAACACTTTTAAAAAGAAACTCTTTACAAAGACAATTTTATGGGAAAAAGATCTAAAAGCCTTCTTTTCTTTTCCAACAAAGGCTATAGATGTTTTCGAAAAATATACAAGGGTCACGAAAAGCTATAAAATTCTTCTTGCCTTTTTCAAATAAAGTTATAGAGTTTTCAAACACAGTTTTATTAAACAAAAGTCTATCCTTCTCTTTTCAACAAGGATAAAGAGTTTTCAAAGCAAACAAAGTTTTACTCAAACTATAAAAAGTGTAGTGCATGCTCATTCGGGGGTAGTTTGCGAGTACAATTCCCATTGTACTCACATTGGTTTCGTCCCTGGCTATTGTCTTAGCCAGACTTTAAAGAGGAGCAGCTTGGAGAAGGAGACGGAAATGACGTCAATGCGAACTAGGGCGCTTCCCAGTCAGTTGCCTGTAGGGTTAAGGCGAATGACTTGGGCTCCACGCTGTATGGTCATTTCCGCTGCAAGTACCTATTGAAGAGTATGACTTCAATCAAGTAAGTATATTCCTTCGGTATTTATGGATGTTCCTTGATTACCAGTTTGGTTGTGCTCAGCGACACACTGATCATGGGATCGCTGATGTAGGCACAAGAGTATTTCGGATAGGCTAGTCCGGGGTCCCCACAGTTCCTGGGATATGGAACAACAGTTCAGTGTCAGTCACACTGTGTGTCTTTGTCGTGTCCGGAGGTTAAACTTAAGATCTGTTTGAAACAATTGATGAACGACCTGACTTCACTTAATAAACAATAAGATGGTGCAGGGAACATTACTCGAGATAAGGAAATGTGATAAGGCCAGTGGGCCTAGCAGTGGTGACAGATGAGATTAGGCTCGTGAGGCTAGAGGCCAGTGAGCCTAGCTGTGATAATATGATTTGTTGTGTTACTTGGTACCAACTGGTATACCCGTTATTCGTCACAGGTAAGCTCTTTGTGTGACCCCCGATACACGATCCAACCCCACCTGGCTTGGACTCTATACTGGTGGCACTCCCATTGTTTGCTTATACCATGTTTTATTATGATGCCATGTTGCTACCCACTTGGACTGCCGTAAGTAGCCACTTGCCATGTTTAGTTCATTTTCTGTCGCTAGTTACTTGTTGGTTGATTGCTTGACCGTTCATGCCTTGTGGTTATTTTCTTGCGAGTAGGTCATTGTACTCAGACTGGCTTTTCATGTGGCCAGACTTTGAGAGGATCCATCTCCTACCATAGCAAGGAGATCGAGCAGGAGCGTGCTAGGATCAGCAGCCCAGCCAGATGCCTATGGAATGGAGCTGCACCAAGCCGTTGCCGTATCTTTGCCTTCCGCTGCCAGTTAAACTTTGTCCAGTGCCATACTTGGCCATGATAATTTTTCATGCCTTGATGGCCATGTAAACCATTTGTAGCCCTTGGGCCTGATGGTGTAATGATATTTTCCGCTATGTTGCATTGTCGTAACGTGCGTCCGGATATCCTGGGCCGGCGCACGGGGCGACCGCCTCTCTGGCGACATGTGTCAGAGGGGGGTGCCACATCGTCTGGAGTCCTTGCGCGGGCTGGTGGATTTGCTTGGCGTGGAATTGGCAGGCGTCACAGGTTTGGACGATGGCAGCTGCATCTTGAAGCACCGAGGGCCAGTAGAAGCCACTCCGGAAGACCTTGCCTCCAAGGGTGCGCGAGGAAGAATGGTGGCCGTACTCGCCGCTGTGGATGTCGTTGATGAGCTGGCGGCCTTCCTCGGCAGGGACGCACCGCAACGCAACCCCATTGGGGCGCTTACGGTACAGGTCTCCGTCGAGGAGGCAGTAGGACTTGGCCTGGCGAGCAATTCTTTCGGCTTCAGCGTCGTCTTCGGGGAGGGCTCGGTTTTGCAGGTAGTTCTTGATCTCGTCGATCCAACCAGTGTCTTGGCGTACCAGAGTCAGCAGCAAGTGGTCGCCCGAGGGCAACCCACAGTTTGGCGCTCCGCTCGGTGGGGCTGGTGGGAGCTCCTCGTCGATGCTGATATTGGCCGCTGGCTGCTTGACTGAGGCCTTGGTGAGCCTCTCCTCGAAAACTCCAGGCTTCTGGGCTTCCCTTCTTGCTGCTCGCCTGGCGAGGTCATCCGCTTCCTGATTTTCTGCTCGTGGGATGTGCTTGAGCTCCATGCCCCTGAAGTGCTTCTCCAGCTTGCGTACCTCTTCAAGGTAGGCCACCATGTAGGTGTCCTTAGGCGTGTAGCTTTTGTTGGAGAAGTTGACGAGGAGCTGGGAGTCGCCCTTGATGAGGATGTGCTTGATGCCGAGGGCGATGGCGGCTCTGAGCCCGGCGAGGAGGCCTTCATATTCAGCAATGTTGTTGGAGACCTTGTCGTTGTACTTGAAGCAGAGCTGGACGGCGTAATAGAGCTTGTCGCCTGTTGGTGAGGTGAGGACGGCACCAGCCCCCGCACTCCTGGCCGTGAAGGCGCCGTCGAAGTGCATGGTCCAGGGGCCTGGTTTCGTCCCACCTGAGGCTGTAGCTTCCTCCTCTGGAGGCTCTTCTTCTTCGCGCGTGTCCGTCCATTCGGCCATGAAATCGGCCAGCGCCCTGCCCTTGATGACCCTTGTGGTGTCAAATTCCAGCTCGAAAGGTTGCAGCTCGATGCCCCAGCCTGCGACGCGATCTGTCACGTTCGGGTTGCGCAGGTCCTACTCCAGGGGGTAGGAGGTGACCACCTTGATGGGGTGACCCTGGAAGTAGTGACGCAACTTCCTGGAGGCGATGAAGAGCGATAAGAGGAGCTTTTGCTGCATGGGGTAGCGCTCGTGGGCGTCCCGTAGCACTGTGCTGATGAAGTACACGGGATGCTCGACGAGGGTAGTCATTGGTGTGGCAGCGGCTGGCTCCTCTCCAGGCTCGGTGGAGTCCATGGCGAGGTTTTCCTGGGGCTGGAGGCTTGACGAGGCTGCTTCCTTGTCGGGGGGTTCTGGGTTTGGCGAGGCGGAGTTCTGCTTGTCGAGGACTGGCTCTTCCCTTTCAGCCACCAAGACCGTGCTTGCCGTCTGAGGAGTGGCTGCAAGATACAGCTTCAGAGGCTCGTGAGGGCGTGGGGCAACCATGATGGGTGGGCTCGCCAGGTATCTCTTCAGGTCCTCAAAGGCCTTTGCTGCTTCAGGGGTCCACTTGAAGGGACCGGACCTCTTCATGATCTTGAAAAATGGCAGCGCCCTCTCGCCGAACTTGGAGATGAAATGGCCAAGGCTGGCCATACATCCCGCTAAGCGTTGCATGTCCTTGAGGCGACGAGGAGGCTGCATCTGCTCTATGGCCTTGATCTTGTCGGGGTTGGCCTCGATGCCGCGGTGAGATACCAGGAATCCGAGGAGCTTGCCTGAAGGGACCCCGAAGACGCACTTGGCGGGGTTCAGCTTGATGTTGACTTTGCGCAGGTTGGCAAAGGTCTCCTCGAGGTCCTGGATGAGCGTGTCCCTCTCGCGGGTCTTGACGACGATTTCATCGACGTAGGCCTCTGCATTCCTCCCCATTTGAGCCCCCAAGGCGATCCTCATGAGGCGCTGGAACGTGGCGCCGGCGTTCTTCAGACCGAAGGGCATGCAGACGTAGCAAAACACATCAGAACGGGTGAGAAATGCTGTCTTCTCCTTGTCCTCCTTTGCCATCTTGATCTGGTGATAACCAGAGAAGGCATCCAGAAAATAGAGGAGTGCACAGCCGGCGGTAGAGTCCACGATCTGGTCGATCCTCGGGAGGGGATAGGGGTCCTTGGGGCAGGCCTTGTTGAGGTCGGTGAAGTCGATGCAGAGGCGGCTGCCTCCGGTGTGCTTGGGGACGACCACACCGTTGGCGAGCCAAGTGGGATGGACCACTTCCTTGATGATGCTGGCCTTCTTCAGCTTTTCCACCTCCTTGACGATGAAATCTTGCTTCTCTGGCGCCTGGCGCCGCGCCTTTTGCTTCACGGGGTGTGCGTTTGGAGACACGGCTAAGTGGTGCTCGATCACCTCCCTCGGTACTCCGGACATATCTGACGGTGTCCAAGCGAACATGTCAGAGTTTGCCCTGAGGAAGGCGACGAGCGCGCTTTCCTATTTGGGAGGCAGGTTGGCGCCGATGGTGACGCTAGCCCCCGAGCCGTTTGCCTGAAGAGGCACTTGCTTTGTCGCGGCCTTCTCCTGAGAGAACAGCTGCTTCTTCTTCGCGGGGGGCCTCGGGAGGGGTTCCTCATCCTCGTCAGCGGGAGACGCCACCGCGGTGGCCTTGTAAGCCACTTGCGCAGCGTACACGGCGTCAGAGACTACGCCACGGATGATGATGGTGCCACTGGAGCCAGGGAGCTTGACGAGGTTGTAGGCGTGGTGGGTGACCGCCATGAACTTGGCGAGGGCGGGGTAGCCGAGGATAGCGTTGTAGGGCAGGCCGATGTGCGCGACGTCGAAGTCAATCAGCTCGATGCGGTAGTTGGTCTGGGTGCCGAAAGTGACCGCAAGCCTCACTTGCCCCAGAGGCGTCGTGAGGCCCTCCGTCACCCCCGAGAAGGGCCTGGTGGGCATGAGCCGCTCGTAGGGCACCTGCAGCTTCTCGAACGTCTCGACAGAGATGACGCTGAGGCCGGCACCCCCATCAATGAGCGTCTTAGAGATGGAGATGTTGTTGATGGTGGGGGTGCAGACCAGCGGGATGGTGCCCACAGTTAAGGTGGACTTGGGGTGGTCGCTGGAGTCGAAGGTGATGGGGTGCTCAGACCACTTGAGAGGCCTAGAGGCCTCGACCCCGGGAAGGGCTGCTGCGAGCTCGCGAGTGAATTGCTTGAAGTGGCGGTTGGAGCGAGGGGCCTGAGCCCCGCCGAGGATGCAGGCGACGCCGCGAGGCATTTGATAGCCCTCATCAGCCTCAGCAGGCAGGTTGTCGTTCGCGGGCTCGGCAGCGTTGGCCTGGGGGTTCTGCTGGTAGTTGTTGTTGTAGTTGTTGTTCCAGCGTCGCCCCCTGCGGCCGCTGCGGCCGCCGCCGCGGCCACCACCGCGGCCTTGCTCCCGCTCGCGGGCCTCGCGAGCCTCGATGAGCCTCTTGAGGTCGTAGCAGTCCTCGGTGGCATGAGAATGCCTGTTGTGGTAGACGCAGAAAGGGCGATCGTCCTTCTTCTCGGGTCCTGCGGCTGAAGTGGCAGCTTGGCGAGGCTGCTTGGCGTCAGGCTCAGCCGCAAGGACCGCAGTAGTCTTGCGCTTCTCGGAGGATTTCTTCTTCTTCTTGGACTCCTCGGGGGGATCCCCTGGCTCACCCTTGACGAACAAGCGGCCCTCTTCTGCCTTGGCGCACTTGTCCGCCAGGTCGAAGAGCTTGATGACGGTGGTGATGTTGTCGTGGATGCCGAGCTTCTCGAGCATCCGCATGTCTGTCACTCCAGGCTGGAAGGCCGAAATGACCTGCGCGTCGGTGGCGTTGGGGATCTTGTTGCGCACCTGGCTGAAGCGCTGGATGTACTTGCGGAGGGTCTCACCAGGCTTCTGACGCACGGCGCGGAGGTCGTTGTACGTGAGGCCACGCTCGTACGTGCCCTTGAAGTTGGCAACGAAGCACTGGCAGAGCTCCTCCCAAGTGTTGATGGACTCGGCGGGGAGGTTGGTGAGCCATGAGGATGCGGAGTCCTTGAGGGCCATGGGGAACCAGTTCGCCATGACCTTGTCGTCACCCCCGGCGGCCTGGATGGCCAGAGTGTAGAGCTATAGGAACTCCAGAGGGTTGTTCTTGCCGTCGTAGCGCGGAGGCAGGTCCGGCCTGAACTTGACGGGCCAGACGACGTGACGGAGGGTGGGAGTGAACGCAACCGTCGTGCCGTAGGTGACCGGGCCGCTGGCGAGGGTGGCGCGGAGATGGCGCCCGGCGGTGGCGACGTCCTGGACGGCGCGGTTGTGGCGGTCCTGCTGGCGCTCGATGCTCACGAGTGCATCCTCAGGGGCCCGCTGCACAATTTGACAGTCGTGCGACGACGACGCGTGCGAGGCAGCGCGGTTGTCGCGAGGAGGAGCCCCCGCTGGAGCAGGCTGCGGTGCAACCGGTGGAGCTGGAGCAGGTGCAGGATGGAGAGGGGGCGCGGGAGGGGCGCCTTGCGCCACGTCCCCCACGCGGCCCGAAGGAACCAGCGAACGGGACGGGGCAGGAGCGGCGACGCGAGCGGCGCCGACGAGCTCCGAGAGGCGGTTGAGCCAGGCCTCCTGGGCCTCCGGCATAGGACGGTACTGCAGCAGCTCCTGCGCCATGAGAAGCGCAGTTGCTGGGCTGGGCGCAGGGCGGCCCAGCGAGGAGGCAACACGGTCCCGCCACGGGTGCAGGGAGGAAGCCTCCTCTTCGCCAAGGTCATCCTCAGCGTGGTCGTGGTCGTCGTCCTCCGGGTGCTCGACGCGGGGCTCGGGGTCGACGTGGCGCTCAGGAGCGGAGTCCCCACGCGGGCGGCCGCGCGGGCGGCCCGCAGGAGCGGTGGCGGCGCTAGCTGTCCGGCGAGCGAGACGTTCAGCACGAGAGCCGGCCATAGCTGTGTCGAGGATGAAGACGCGCCTCAGCCCCCTACCTGGCGCGCCAAATGTTGGAGAATGTTCGTAGGAACTGGGGGTGTCTCCAAGGTATCGTGTAAGGGGCTGAACACGGAGTCAAACAATCCTCAACGTGCTCCGGCGACGGTGCTCGTCGGACTCCCTACAGATGACACTGCAGAGATGGACACAGGATCTTACCCAGGTTCAGGGCCTTCTTTGGGAGGTAAAACCCCTACGTCCTGCTATGATGTATTGCACTGCTTGGAGAGGTTCACAGTACAAGGAGATCTTGGAGAGCACGAGGTGGCTAACAATGGCAACTTGCTAGTCTTCAGATCTAGGGTTAGGGTCTACTAGAGCTGAACCAACCGAAGATCGAACCCACCGAAGATTGAACCCTTTGCTTGAACGTGTTCCCCCTCCTTTTATAGGCGTCCTGGACCTCTTCCGCCCGAACATTTGGGCGGGAAGGGTTACCACATGGCGACGAGGGAAGGAGTAGGGTGCACGATAAAGGTGGAGTCCATGGACGCGGTCCATGGTAGGGATGGCGCTACCAAAGCTGGAAAAGCCACCGGCCAGCCGGACGGTGGGCTGGCGCTTGATGAGGTGGGATGTGACCCACGGTGACGTCATCCTTGGAGCGTAGCTGCAGACGGTTCCCTTATCGCCAAAGAGGCAATACTCGTTGTCCGTTTTGCTTGAAGCCGCTTTGTTGACTGCTTTATACATGGAAGTGGCAACTTCAGCGTCGTCGTCATCGCGCGTAGGCACGCGCGTCACCCTGCACATGGGGGCAGAGCCCATGTGCGCCCTGCCGCGGAGGCAGAGAAGGCTTCGCGAGGAAGGAACCCCGCGAGGCAAAAAGCCTCGCCGAGCCCTTCAGCTTGGTCCTTAGCAGAATCGCGGGTGGCGTCGGAGACGCCTTGTCGAGGAGCGATCCCTCACCAAGGGAGAGAACACTCGACGAGGAGAAAAGATCCCTCGCGAGGGAAAAACCCTCGCGAGGCTCGCCAGGCTTGGAGAGCCTGGTCCTTAGCGAAAATCATCCAAGGAATCTTGTGGGCCCTGGCAGGCCGGCCCGTGGTACCCTGGTTTCCACTGTGCCGACATTACTCGACAAAATATCGACTCTTAGTCGACAAAGTATCGGCTCCCATTTGGCAAAATGTCGACTGCCTCCTGACAGAATGAACAGATTTGCATCCGTTCACTCCCATCGGGAGCGAGACAAACCACAAGATTTACGGCAGAATAAACGGGTTGGGATTATCCCCAGTTATAAATAATTAAGCATAATTTTGGGAACACTCCCCTCAGGAGCGCCACGGCGCACTTGATGAAAGCACGACTATGTGACACTCGATAGGTTATTGACTTTGGTCTAACCCGAGCAAAATACCCGAGATGAATCAAATACAGCTGTCCCTCGGATGCTGCACTCTGAAGTGAAAAGGTAAGACCCACCGATCTGTCGTGTAGGGCCAGGCCCACTGGCAGCAGCCGTGGTAGCTTGACAGATATGCCGCACCAGCAGGTGCGAAGAAAAATCCCGACGGACGCGTTGGGTACCCTTTCAGGCCGAATTCGACTCCGTAAGATCCCGAGCGGCTGGAGTCGAAGGGACTAGCCTCCAAGCTCGAGCCTGGGGACTCAAGTTTGATGTACGCTAATAACGTTTGTGCCCAAGAGCACTTAACTGGTCCCGATCCGTCGAGAGTACCAGGCTTATTATGCGATATCCACCAGTAAGCGTCCTGGAACATGGGCACGAATAAATCGCTAAGGGAATGGCACGCACCAGGATGATACAATACGGAGGAGTCCCTACCAGACTCGCCAAGTCTACTAGGTCCTCGGGGGCTACTGACGTGGGTACACCTTTCGGGTGTGCCACCATGGACTACCCAGGTGCGGAAGAGAGTAAAAGGCCCATCTGTCATCAGGCCTAGGAAGGAGGCCCCGAAGGAAAGGCTAGAAATATTAGGTCGGTAGGCCCAGATGTAAACCTAGTCGGTATAGGACCCGAGACCCAGTCCCACTATTTAAGGACTGGGAGGGCCGCCGACCTAGGGGACGCTCATACTCGCCACTAGAAACCCTAGCGAGATCACATCTCACGATCTCGCCATTGTAATCGATCTGTAAGCTCCATCATCAATTCCAGACAAGCAGGACGTAGGGCTTTTACCTTCGGGGCCCTGAACCTGGGTAAATCCCGCTTGTCAGCCTACGAATCCACCAGTACCACCATCTTCTTCTCTCGTTCTCTCAACCCAAGGATGTCATCCGAGGGATTTGGCGTGGTAACCCCACGTTAGTTTCCTAACCATGGACTTGTTATAGTCACTTGATAACGGAGTCATATCATTAGGAGTAATGATGTGATGGACAAGACCCGATAATAAAGAGTTGCAATTGATCGTGTCACACTATTTTCATTGCCAACACTTTTAGCATGCCAAGTATAGTTTCCTTAGACCATGAGATTATGTCACTCCCGTTTACCGGAGGAATACTTTGTGGAAATCAAATGTCACTTCATAACTGGGTGATTATAAAGGTGGCTTTCAGGTATCTCCGATGGTATTTGTTGGGTGACATGAATCAAGAGTGGGATTTGTCCTTCCTTGTGACGGAAAAGATATCTCTGGGCCCTCTCGGTAATATAGCATCAGAAAGGTTGCAACCATGTGATTAAGTGTTAATCACGGAGATCCTATATTATGGACGAGTAAAGAGAATTTGCCAGGTAACGAGATGAAACTAGATATGGAGATATCGACGATCGAATCTCGGGCAAGTTAAATATCGTGAGACAAAGGGAATCATATACGAGATTAAGAATCTTCGGCATCGTGGTTCAATTGATAAGGAACTTCGTTGAATATGTAGGAGTCAATATGGGCATCCCGGTCGCGCTATTGATTATTGATCTGATCATGTCTGCATGTTCTCGAACCCGTAGGGTCACACACTTAACGCTCCGATGTAGCTAGGGTTAGCGATGAGATAATTGATGGTGTGAGTGAATGGTGATTCGGAGTCTCGGATAGGATCCCGGACGTCACGAGGTGTTCTGGAAGAGTCCGGAGAATAAGATTCATATAAGGAAAGTGGTTTCCGGAGGTAGAAAGTTCTATAAGGGTCTAGAAGTGGGGCCCATATTGTATGGGGGGCCACATCGACTAGAGGGTGGTGCAGCCACCTTAATGGGCTGGCCGCACCAGCCCCTTAGCCCAGCTGGCCAAGCCCTAGTTGGACTAGGACTTGGGCCAACCACAGAGGCCCAAATTGAGTCCTAGATGGACTCAACTTGGGGGGCCAAGGCAAGTGGCCGGACAGCCCCTTGCTCAACCCCTAGCCATCCCATATATAAAGGGGAGAGGGGAGGGGTGCGGCACACCCTTGGCTGCCCCTTACCTTGCCCTAGCCGGACCCCTCCTCCACACTAGCCCTAGCCGCGCGTCACCTCTCCCCAGAGGGCTGCCGCCTCCTAGATCTACACCTCTAGCTGCACCACCCCCCTTTGCCCTAAGGGGCTGCTGTGCCTCCTCCTCTCCCTCTCCTCTTGCTTGGCTTGGCGAAGCCCTGCTCGCGGAGATCTACACCATCAACGTCACCACAACCGTCGTGGTGCCTAGATCTATCTAGCCACTCCCTCCTTGCTTGCGGGATCAAGAAGGCGGAGTCTACATCACGCCGTACGTGTGGATACCACGGAGGTGCTGCTCATGCGGTGCTCCATCGGATTGGATCTTGGATCGTGTGGATAATACATCTCCTCGCGACTAGATGAGGCTAGTTGCGAGGATCGACAGATCAACCCCTGCATCGACAAAACGCTTTGAACGTTCTTCAAGGGTAAGAGATTGGATCTCATCTTCTCTACCTCCGTCTAATAGATCTAGATCCTTGGGGTTTCTTCTGCTTGTTTCGTAGGAAAATTTTTGTTTTCCATGCAACGACCCCTTCAATTGTTTCCACCACTAGGAGCAATTGATTCCCGGAACATGCGCAAAAGAATGTCATAGAGGGGTAGAAGACCGGAGGTGGTCCCAACCTCACCCTCATCAGAATACAGCTCCTTCAACTTAGACTTGTCATACTCGGTGCCAACGACGTGCATGCGAGTCCCCTCATTAAGGTGAGATCCAATGAAGGGATACCCAAGAATACCTGCAAACTATCTAAAGGTGGAGGTGAGCCAGTGTGTGTCAGACATCCAAGTCATCCCAATGTTAACATCATCATCAAACACCACTTTGGAAAAGAATTGCTGAACAAGGACCACATTGTAGTTACATTCCGTCTCCATGAGGCGATGCAGCCCCACGCAGTCCACAACCCTGATTGCAGTCCCAAAGTAGTCGGCCTTCTTCATGAGGTGAGACAAGTCAATTGCCTACATCGGACACACCTTCTTCTTCTCAGACATCATAGCATAGACATTCTTGAACAGGATCTCTTGATCATAACACCAAAAGCAGTAGTCGATAGTGAGGTCACGGGGCTGATCATAGAAGTTGATTTTGCGCCATTCAATAAATTCATTCCTTGTCATGTCACTGAGGGCCAGCTACACAACTTTCTTGTTCTTCCTTTGATCATCAATCTGAGCACGGCATGAGGCCAAGGTCTCCTGATCAGACTCGGACTCAATCTCAACCGAGTGAGGGCAAGGGGTGCGAGAGGCCGCACGCTTGTGACGATGACGAGAGGAAGAGAAACCACCTACAAGAAGATGAATGGAAAGACAGGAAAGCATAGATAAGAACTAATGTCCTGGTGGCCAAAAAGAAATAGCAGTGAAACGAAAGTAGAAATTTTGATTAGGTTCATACCAGAAATTCTGGCCCAAAAGGGCGGAAGTTCCGGCCCCCGGAAGTTCCGGCCGAAGGGATGGAAATTCCGAACGGGCAAAATTTCCGACCGCTGCACACCGGAAGTTCCGGCCTTGTGCAGCGAGCGGAAATTCCGCTGAATCCGAATGAAATTATAAGCCACTTTCAAATCACTGCTATACACTTAGAGGTCTAGCCTAGAGGATTATTTTTACCAAAGGAAACTAGCAAATTCCTCCTAAATCATCTAGGTTAAACGAAGTGTGAGTTCATCCTAGATTTGAAAATAGAGGTATTTACCGGCATCCATGGCGGAAAAGAAGTGGTGGAGAAGGATCCCCTCATCAAGGAGATGCAGATCTGGCCTTGAACCGGCGGAATCCGGGGCGGGAGCGTCCCGGTGGAGATCGGCCGGTGGTGGGAGTTCGTGGGCAGGAGAGAGAAGGTGAGGGCGCAGGGGTGGAAGAACTGCTCGGGACGAGCCAGTTCACCCTGCGGCCCTCCCTAAAAGGTGCCCGGTCACTTAGACCAGAAATTCTGGCCCCAAGGGGCGGAAGTTCCGGCCCCCGGAAGTTCGGTCCCCTAAGGGCAGAAATTCCGGCCTGCCACCAGAGAATCCCCAGGAAAAATGCCACACACAAACTGGACACGAGCGATGGATAGCAATGGTTCAGGGATAAGGTGTGGCTTAGGACAAGATATCAAACTGTCATAAAATGGTAGGGCACTCATAAGTGCAAGATCGAAAAGTAAATGCCACTTATGAGTGATTTTCCATTGACCGCACATATTGACACATATAGGTCTAGAAAAACCAAAAACACCAAATGAAAACCAACTCCTCACATGAGGAGGTCGGTGGCCGAAGCCACCATATATGGGTATGAAAGAGTGAGACACCGCGAAGATGTATCTTGGGTTCTCACTCAAAAATCAACATTTTAAGCTCACAATTCATGAATTTGAATATAGAGTAGACAAATGAATTCGTTGATATAGGCATCATCGGGGGAGGGAGAGCCCAATAGTTAGGACAACACTCCCCCTAAATCCATGCCTACACCTAAACCTAGATAGAAGTTGAAACTATAGGTGTGTATGCAAGATGGTCAAGCCAAGCTCCTCAAATCCACGATATTTAACTCATTCCTCAAATAAGTGAACCTTGCTTCATCAAGAGGCTTCGTGAATATATCGGCAAGTTGGTCTTTGGTTGGCACATATGCTAGCTCAATATCCCCACGGGCAACATGATCCCGAATGAAGTGATGACGAATCTCAATGTGCTTGGTTCTTGAGTGTTGCACCGGGTGGTAGGCGATCTTGATAGCACTCTCATTGTCACACAAAAGAGGCACTTTGTCACAACTGACACCGTACTCCTTTAAAGTTTGCCTCATCCATAACAATTGAGTGCATGCACTAGCGGCGGCCACATACTCGGCTTCGGCGGTGGAGAGAGAAATAAAATTTTGCTTCATAAAAGACCAACTCACCAAGGACCTACCAAGAAATTGGCAAGCCCCGGAAGTTGATTTCCTATCATCTTGATCACCGGCCCAATCCGAATCCGTGAACCCACAAAGAGTGAAAGATGAATCCCTTGGGTACCACAAACCAAACCTTGGGGTATGAAACAAATATCGTAGGACTCTTTTGACCGCCAACATGTGGCTTTCCTTAGGAGCCGCTTGATACCTTGCACACACACCTACACTCAACACAATATCGGGTCTAGATGCACAAAGGTAAAGCAACGAACCTATCATGGAGCGGTAGAGCTTTTGATCCACATCTATACCCTTTGGGTTAAGTTGTAGATGGCATTTGGTATCCATAGGTGTCTTCTTCTCCTTAGCATCGGCCATATTAAACCTCTTGAGCATGTCTTGAATATACTTTGCTTGGCTAATGAAAGTCCCTCCTCTCAATTGCTTGATCTCAAATCCAAGGAAGAACTTCAACTCGCCCATCATAGACATCTCAAACCTATCAGTCATAAGCTTTGAAAATTCATCATTAAAAGCTTTGTTAGACAAGCCAAATATAATATCATCAACATATAGTTGGCATACGAAAGGCTCCCCTTTAACCCTCTTAGTAAAAAGAGTGGGATCAATTTGCCCAACTTCAAATCCACGGTCTAACAACAACTCTCTAAGGTTCTCATACCACGCACGTGGTGCTTGCTTAAGTCCATAGAGCGCCTTATCAAGCTTGTAGACATGGTTAGGGAAGTCGGGGTCCTCGAACCCCGGGGGTTGCTTAACGAATACCAACTCCTTTAAAGGTCCATTGAGAAAGGCACTTTTAACATCCATTTGTTGCAATTTAAAGTTATAACGGGATGCATAAGAAAGAAGGATACAGATGGACTCAAGGCGAGCCACGGGAGCATAGGTCTCTCCAAAATCAATTCCTTCAACTTGAGAGTACCCTTGAGCCACCAATCTAGCTTTGTTCCTCACAACCATGCCATGTTCATCTTGCTTGTTCTTGAAAATCCATTTTGTGCCAATAACATTGCGGCACTCCTTTGGCTTCTCAACTAACTTCCAAACATTATTGCGCTCGAAATTGTTGAGTTCTTCATGCATGGCTTGCAACCAATCCGGATCTTCAAGAGATTCGGACACTTTTTTCGATTCCACCATGGCAATATGAGCTTCTCACATCACTAATAACCTTCTCAAGAGTATGTTCACGAAGTTCCATGGTTCTTGCAACTCTATCTCGACGACGGGCTTCGATATCCTCATTGCATCTTGGAGGTATCACTTGATCATCTTGATCATTTGAGTCCCCGTCTTGACCGGAAGGTTGACCTTGATCATCACTAGGCACGGCTTCAACATTTGAAGAAGATGATTGAGCAAGGTCTTGATCATGGCTATCATCACGAATAGGTGAGTTGGGCTCTTGCATAGCAACTTGATCAAGGGGTTGAGGGTCTTCAACTTGTTCTTGGGTTGGTGCAATAGGCTCTTCATTAGCTAGATTTTCTTGAGTAGATGAAGGCTCCACTTGAGTAGAGCATTGTAACATCCCAAATTTTGGAATGTTTTAAAAATCACAAAAATTTAAAACTTTTGTTAATAATTAATTAAAGTCTCCAAAAATCAAGAAAAGCTTTTATAGAAGATTGTTTTGACATCTTCAAAGTTATATTTTAAATTAAATATTCCTTATCTTCAAATATCAATTTTAAAGTCTTGGAAATAAAATATTTAAATGGGGTTTTAAATAGTATTTCCCCCTTTGGTTTATTGTTTTAAAATAAATAATATGGGGATATTATAAACCCTATTTCGTTTGTGGAAATAATTTAAATACTCTTCCAAGCTTTGTTTTATAAAAATGTTTTATCTTAAATTATTTTAATATGAAAATGAGTTATCATTTTGAATGATATTACTCATATTATCCTCTGGTTTTTAATTAAATATTTTGGGATATTTATAAACCTTAATTTGGAAATTTCCCAAATAGCCATATAAGGCAAATTTGACCAAAAGGGTATTTTAGTAATTTTGTTTTGGCCAAAAATAGTTCCTAAATGTCTATTTTGACTATTTGGAATTTTACAAATTTTTACAAATTTATTTGACTTGATTTGGAGGCCTAAATCAAAAGTTATAAAAGAAAACAGAAAAATAAATAAAAAGAAATGTTGATGACGCCATCATGACGTCATCGTCTTCAATCTCCTCCACGGCAGTTTCTGCCCGATCCGCTTCCCTCTTGATTGCGGACGTTTGAAGCCGCCATTTGCCACCCCGAGCCCTCCCCCTTATAGCCCTCGACTCCCTCTCTCTTTACCCACTCTCGCCCCTTTGAATCGTGCCTCCAGGCTGCGGATCTCGCTCGCCGGAGTTTGTGCGGCCGCCGCCGTGTTTTCTTCAATTCCGGCCACCCCGGTGATCCCCAGCCCCGAACCCCTGCCTCCTCTCTTCCTCTCTACCTTGCGCACCTCCTGACCCTTTCCTCTAATTTTTGGTGCAGCCAAAACGACGATTTCGTCGCCGACCCGAACGCGCCATCCGCCGCCGCACCTCCGGTCACCTCAAACCGTCGCTCCAGGACGCTCCTCCCGTCGCCACCGACGTCATCGTCTTCGCCGTGTCGTCTCGTGCCCCGTCGTCCCCTCCCAAGCCACGGGGAACACCGGAGCGTCGAGTTCATCCGCGCCCGAGGCCGCCGGCGCGCCACCTACGTCCGTCCGTGCTCCGCCGCCGTTCCGAGAGGCGCAAGACGACGCCACCGCCTCCCCTGACTTCGCCGTGTCGTCCCGCGCCCGTCGTCTACCTGCCCAAGCCCAAGACCACGAAAACATCATCGACGTCCATGTTCGTGCCGCGCCGCCGCCATCCCCGCCCATCGCCGGTGACCGAGCCGCCAGGGTAAAAACCCTAGCACCAGGACCGTAGGATCTCCTTTCAACGGCCGAGAATTGATGAGCTGAGCCGAGCCGACCCAAGCCGAGCCACGGCTCAAGCCGCAGCTCAAGCCCAGCTCAAGCCGAGCCCAGCCAATCCGATGCAGCCATGTGGCCAGCCATTTTCTGGGATTTTCCCGAATTGTTTAAATGGCAGTTTTACAGAAAAGTCCCTGTAACTTCAAACCTTCATAACTTTTAAACCCATTGGCCAAATTTAGCAAACTTTATATTTTTGAAAAGCTCTGGACTTGTAGAATCTTTTGGCACTGTTAGTTTTCAGTGTAACAAATCCAAATTTATTGAAATTTCAAATGAGTCATTTGAGTAAATTTGGCATAGTTTTAAATCTATAAGTCCAAATTTTGCAAATAAAATATTTCTGGAAACCTTGGAACATGCATGACATGATCCCACTGTTATAATTAATTTTTGATAGTTTTAAAAAGATTTCTTAATCAGAGACTCAAATTGGAGTATTTCTGATATAGTTTAATTTCTATAAATCCTTTTAATTTGTTTCTTTTAGAAAACTTCTTCAAATATTTGTCTCTGTCCAGAGAGACCAAAACCATACCTAGCTATCACTTTTGAAACATAAACATTGAAAGTGTGCCAAAGGCCATTTAAATGTTAATGTTTTGCAAACTATAGTTTCAAAATGTTTTAAAACTCTTTTGACCAACCCTTGTGTGATCACTATGATCAAAACCAATCCCTACAACCTGTGAAACAACCCTTCAACCTATTCAAATTTGAAATGTTCAAATTTGATTTCAGACCAACCCCTGACCCAAATGGCAAACCCCAAACCTAAATGCACTGATTCTTTGTGCATATGGAATCATGTATTGAACTTAGACCACCAACCTAGTTATGTTTATTTCTATCTATGTTTGTTTTTTTGACTGTTGTATTGTTGCTTATTGTCATATGTTTGTATTGTATAGATTGAACGGAGTGCTACGAGTTACTTTGAGAAGAGTGTGTGAGCAATGACAAGTTCCAAAAGGCAAGTGCATACACCCTTTCATGAAAGACCTACTATTTTATTATATATGCATTGTAGACTATTTCAGTAGTATGCATGATAGGTGTACTACTATATTGCTATGCAGACCTGTTTAGTATACCTCCCTTTATTCCTGTTGATTTAGGAACCTATTCACTTGGTAGAAGTTAGAACTGCAATGCTGAACTGTTTTATTGTAGTGCGAAAGGATAAGAACTCTACTAAGTTAATGAACTACCTGGGTGGCAATTGGTTTGCTCTATTGGTGGGTCAAAGTTGAGTGGCTGCTCAGGGCCATTTCCATGGTTATACCTGAGTACGTGCACTTGTGAACGACCACCCAGGAACAAAGAGATTTAAGTCACTCCATGTTTAGATTGCTTCCAGTGCAACCACTTGATATTATGGCTCTGTCTTGACTAAGTAAGTTCTAGGAACCTGATTCCGGCAGATTTCAGCTGATGAACCCCTGGTATGGGTCTGCCCAGAGGAACAGGGGACTGTTTCCCAAAGGTCTCATCTCAGTCTTCTCCTTTCCTTTTCACTAAATGAGGGTTAAGGTCTGAATGGGTTGACTGAGTCTCATGGTGAAAGTGCACAACCTCTCGAGAGTGTAAAACTATGATCATAGCCGTGTCCCCGGTTACGGACAATTCTGAGCAGCTGGACAAGGATATCAATGGAAAATCTCCTCATTCCAATTTCATAAATAAAATTTGATGGGTGAACAAGAGTAGAAGAGACACTGGTTTTCATGCCAGTTTGTCTTATAGAAAGTTGGGAAATGAGAAAGCTTTATGAAAAGTAGGACAAAATTGGCTTTATGCAATAGCCTCAAACTCCACCAGCCAAACATGCATATAGATTTAGACTTGCCATTTTATATTCCACCAAAGTATCACTTGCCGGCCTGTCACAAGGTATTGACCCAAATTCCCTGGGCTGCAACGTTAATGTTGCAGGTTTTTACGATGACGCGTGAGGACGTCTACCTTTCGAGCTTGCAACCAACATGTATGCTAGTGGCACATGAAGATGATGAAGCTCTATGTGCTACTTATGTTTCCGCTGCCAAACTTTGCATTCAAGCTAGCCTTTGGCTATGCAATTTGTAAAGAATATTTTATTTATGGATCTCGCGACGTAATAATTATTTGACATTGATGCATGGTATTACATCTATTTGTGAATTGCTATCCATACTCGATCCAGGGAATAGCATATTTCACAGAATGTCATTGCTTTTCTAAGCAAGGGCGCTACAAGCATTGTCCTTCTCGATCCGCCACAAGGGGTTCCTCAATGGGGCGGAAAAATCAAACACCCATTCTTCTTATGGCTTCTTGAGGAATTACATCATCTACATCGGAAACATGAAATTGCGCCACTTGGGAGCCATCATTTTCCTCGAACACCACACTACAAGATTCTATGATATGCCGTGAGGCTATATCATAGACTCTATAAGTGTGGGATTCGGCACCGTAACCAACAAAAATACCCTCTAGTGATTTAGATTCGAATTTAGTTAAACGACAACCCTTGATCAAATAGAAGCACTTACAACCGAAAACACGGAAGTAGGATATGTTAGGCTTGTTGCCGATGAGGATCTGATAGGGGGTCTTGTTCAACCCTTTGCGGAAGTAGAGCCGGTTGGATGAGTGACATGCCGTGGATATAGCCTCCGCCCAAAAACTCAACGGAGTCTTAAACTCCGCTAACATGGACCTTGCTGTATCCGTAAGAGTCCGGTTCTTCCTCTCGACTACACCATTTTGTTGAGGGGTATAAGTTGCGGAATATTTATGGCGAATACCCTCTTCACTAAGAAACTAATTGAGGGTGTAGTTCTTGAACTCGGAGCCATTATCACTTCTAATTGCCAATATGGGGACATTGTGTTGACGTTGCATTTCAATGGAGAAGTCGATGAAGGTTTGTTGGGTCTCACTCTTCGACTTGAAGAAATAAACCCAAGTGAATCTTGAATAGTCATCAACAATCACCAAGCAATACTTCTTCCCACCTAGACTTGCTTTGGGAACGGCAACAAAAAGATCCACATGGAGGAGCTCCAAGATCCTCTTGGATGAAAAAATAGTATTGGAAGGATGGGGAGAATCATACATCTTTCCTTCAACACAAGCCCTACAAATACGATCTTTGGCAAAAGAGATATCTTCTTTTAGTCCGAGAATGTGGCCACCCTTGTGAAGACTTTGCAAAGTTCTCATGTTGACATGGGCTAGGCGGCGATGCCACAACCAACCCTTGTCGGCCTTTCCGAATAGGCACATCGAATTTGAAGTGGTTTTCCCCGAAAAGTCAACCATAAACAAATCATCCTCGACGTACCCAACGAAAGCGACCTTTAGAGTCTTGCTCCACAAGAGTACCACAACATCAATATCAAAGAAAACGGCGAAACCCATCTTATTAAGTGCACGAACGGAACGACAAGCATGACATTCGCTAGGGTGATATCCTTAGCGACTACCACCTTGCCAAAGCCCAATACCTCGGATTTTGATCGATCTCCATAAGTGACGGTCGCTTCATTTAGATTTGGTCTCAACTCCGTCATTAATTCCTTGCTTCCGGTCATATGTTTTGTGCATCCACTATCAAGCACACATTTTGACCCACCGGAAGCATAGTCCTACAAGAAATCATTGCTTTGATTTAGGTCCCCATTTCTCAATGGGTCCTCTTTTGTTAGCAACAAGGGTCTTAGGAACCCAAATAGAACGAGCAATAGGTACACTTCTAGGACCAACAAACTTAGCATAGACATCCCCATATTAATCAACATATAAAATATAGTGGGGGTTAGTCTTTCCCGCAAAGTCATCACTAATGGTTTTGCCCCTTGTGGCACCACCACTAGCAATGTTGACCTTCTTAGCTTGAGGGATCTTCTTTGCTTGAGAAGCACTAGTAATGTTGGACTTCTTAGCTTGAGGGATCTTCTTTGCTTGAGGAGCTCTAGCATCCTGCATGAAACCCTCTTTCTCCTTTTCCTCCTCAACGAACCCAAGACCAACTCTCCCTTTTTTTGAAGTAACAAACGGTTTCTTACCTAGGGAGATGGCCTTAGCAAGATTGATCTTCAACCTAGCATTTTCCTCAATGATAGTTGCATGATCACAAGTAATGGGAGCGGAGGAAATAGGCATATCATTTTTAGGCGGTTGAGCTTGAAGTTGTTCATACGACTTAGTGAGGGTAGAGTGTTTACTCTCCAATGCTTTGTGGGCCTTGGAGAGCTTCTCTAGCTCCTCGGTTAGTCTAGAATGACCAACACCAAGCTCGACCTTTTCTTTCTTACATGCTTTGTATTTAGCAATTGCATGATGATGTTCTTTAATGAGTTTAGCAACAATTAAATCATTTGATTCTTCTATAGATTCTAGTTGTTGCTCTAGACAAACTCTAAGCTCATGCTATTCTTCAAGATTTTCTTTCAAGGATGAAATTTCCATAGCATCCTCTCTTTCAATCTTACCCTTGATCTCAAGCATTTCTTGAGCTTCACCATATTGACTCATAAGAGCCTCAACATGCTTCTTTGTTTCACCTCGCATGTTAGTGATAAAATGTTCGAAAGCAACTATTTCCTCTTTGATTTTAAGACTAGTAGCATCATCCATACTACTCATTGCCTTAGGAGATGAGGGAGATGATACCTCGGTGGTCTTGGCCATGAAGCATCTTGCAGAGGAGTTGGAGACATTCTCATTGGGGGATTCAAATAGGGAAGGAGATGATGAAGAAGCAATAGCAATGGCGGCAACTTCATTTGTGGGCTCTTCTTCTTCTTCCCCGGATGAGTACTCTTCTTGAGCAAGCAATACAATTCTCGGAGGCTTCTTGTTGATGGCATTCTTCTTAAAGAAATGTTTCTTATGGGTGTCCTTTCACTTGTCCTTCCTAACAAGCTTTCCTCCATGAAGTTCTCGATTCTCAAACGGACACTCGGCCACAAAGTGATATTTGTCTTGGCAATTGTAGCAAGAACGAACTCTTTGGCCACCCTCCTTCCTTCCACTTGTCTTGTTGACAAAATCCCTTGCCTTGGATGGACTCTTCCAAAAGACTTTAGATGTGAGAGCCGCATAGTCCTTGAGAGTATCTTGAAGCTCTTTGGGATCCCAATGTGATACATATTCTTGAGCCTCATCATCATCGTCTTGCTCCACAACCTTGGCCTTCAAAGCAAGTGAAGATCCTCTATGCATTCCAATGGCTCGGGCTCGAGCATCTTCGGCGTTCTTGGTGGCCACCTTGTATGCTGCCATCTCTTACATGAATTCATTAGATGACATGAGGTGATAGTGGTGTCTTCCTTCGAGACTCTTCAAGTTGGTGGATTCGAACGGCCAAAGGCACTCACATACTTCCTCTTGATCCAACCATCATCCACATAGGTTGCACCAAGGGCTCAAAATTGAGTGCCAAGGGTCTTGAGTCTTCGATACATTTCTTCATGATCTTCACCATCTATCATGAAAAAGCCCTCGGCTTGGTTGCTCAAGGCTTCAAATTTATTCCTTCGCATGCTCTCATTACCGACAAACTCTTGAGTGAGAATATCCCAAGCTTCTTTGGCGGTGGTGGAAAGCTCGATGTGAGACATGTGCTTTTCTCCCACAGCGGTATGAATTATGTTGAGAGCCAAGTCATTGAATTGACCATCCACAACTTCTCTTCTTGTCATGTTGTTTGGGTCGACGGCCTTGAAGCCAACTTCGATGATTCTCCATACCTCGCTCGAAGCACTCTTGATATGAGATCTCATAAGAAATTGCCAGTTAGAAAAACAAGATTGATTAAACTTAGGTGGATCACCCCTATTGTTTATATGAGGATGCGGGATAGGTGGGTCGATGGAGTACTTAAATGGAACACCATGGTACTCCTCCTTCCCATTATCGAGGGGATTCATTAGTGAGTTGTTCGCCCTCCCCACTATGCGCGGTGGAAGCATTAGCCTCTAGGGATGGTGTGGCGGGTGGCTTATTGGCATTCAAGAGTTGCCTCATCATAGCACGCAACTCCTCCATTTGAGTGTTAATGGATGATGTCAAGGTTGTTTCCAAATTCTTGAGATCATCCATGGACACCGGAGAAGTGCCACCACCCGAAACACCATCACCGTCACCCATACTCTCTTAGGCGGTGAAGCCTAACTTAAGATCCAAGGCTCTGATACCAATTGAAAGAATAGTATGGGCACCTAGAGGGGGGTGAATAGGTGCTACACCAAATTTTAATTCTTTTTTGATTTTAGGCTTGACACGAAGGTAAATTCTCTAGATATGCAACTACAGTGAATTTACCTATATGATAAGCAAGCAACTAAGACTAGGCAAGAACACGATGTAAGTAAAGACAACAAAGGGATAGAGATAACCGAAAGTAGAAGCACGCGGAGACAAGGATGTATTCCCGAGTTCCTCCTTGTTAAGGGAGTACGTCTCGTTGGAGGGGTGTGAGCTCGCCACAAGAGGCGTACTCAAGATGCCACAAAGGCCTCACCCTATTATCCGATGAACCTCACCCAAGGGTTAGGTTCACCTTCCACTATCGGAGACCTTCAAGGCGGAATCCGGAGCCCTTACAATGTTCTTGGGGCACACACCCACAACTTAATCGGGGGCTCCCAAAACAATACAACAACTGAAACAACAACAATTGAAGTGAGTACAACCAAACACCTAGGTTTTCCCAATGGAAACCCTAGGCACGAATCCCTCAAGCAAATGAAGGGGAAATGAAAAACCGGTTGGTGAAGATGTAGATCTTGGCCTTCTCCTTCAATCCTCCAAAAATCAACGAGTTTGGGTGGAGGGATTGGGAGATCTCTTCAATTTGAGCTTTTGCTTATAATGGAGGAGAGAGAGTTGCAAGAGCTAAGTGAACCAAGGTGGGGGAGGGGTATTTATACCCCTCCAGGAAATCTGGCCGTTGGAAAAGTGGGGGGCCGGAAATCTCCGGGGCGAACTTCCGCCCAAAACCTCCGGGACCCCTCCCGAGAGGTAAACCCAAAAAGACTTAGCCAAAATTCCACCGGAAAATTTCCAGGGCCGGAACTTCCGGCCAGGAGGCCGGAATTTCCGGACCACCGGAAATTTCCGGGGGGAACTTCCGAGGAGAAGTTCCGGGACCCCTCCAGGGAGGAATCCCAAAATGACTTAGCCGTTTTCCCGCTTGGCTGGAACTTCCGGCCGGAGGCCGGAATTTCCGCCCACCGGAATTTCCGCCCAAAGGGGCCGGAACTTCCAGTCCTCCACAGACAAAAAACCACTCCAAAGAGATCCTCTTCTCCATCTTCGATCTTATCTTCGATCTTTTCACCTTCAGGGCCTAAACAGCTAAGAGACATGTCAAGACACTTTAACAAACCATGATTAGCCCACAAAATGTGTTGTCGTTATATCACCAAAACTAAAAGATGTTCTTTCAGTATTGACCATCAGCAGGCGCTCCATATGCAAGCATCCTCATAGCAGTACACTTCTGGAGTGATGAGAACCCAACCATTCCCACGCAGTATTTCTTCAACTTGAACGATGGATCATTCTCCCTCACACCATCTCAGATCTGAAGGAACGAATCCTTCATCCGAAAGCTCCGATGAAAATCCTTTGGGGTGTAGGCGGACACATCGGTAAAAATAATCGGCGCACAACATGCAATGACCCTCCATCCTCTGACTCGGCTTGGTCTTGATCCTCCCAGGCTTTGAACCTCCTCTTTTGGGTATGGCATTGGCGGCCTCGTCGGCTTGTAGCTGAAGCAGACAAGCAATGATCACCATGTTCTCCTCTACCTCGGCGGTGTTGTCGGTCTCTTCTTCATTAACAGATGGGCCATCACCTCACCGTCGCTATCCATGATCTAGTGAAATGAAATATTAAAGCAATCAATCAACTGATAGCTGGCGCCAGCAAAAATTATGAAAACGGGAGCCTACTTGCCAGTCCGTCGAATACCTTTCATGTAAGGTCAGCGCGAGGGCGCCTACGACCTCTGTGCCTGGTCAAGCACCAGCGAGGCGAGGCAGCTGCGAGAAAGGTGACGCGATTTTCTGATCGGTGAGGATGGGAGTTAAAAATGGAAACGGAGACGAGGCGGGGGCGTGGGCGAGCAAATAGCGGCGAGGACAGGAGTTGGAAATGAAAACGGGGATGAGGCGGCGGAGGTTGAGGTAGGGTTTTGATGTCGTCTCAATGACACGGGAGGCTCATATGTCAGTTTCGCATCCGCGGTTTCGTCCGGCGTGCCTAAGCGACTCCCGATGCGGAGGACGTGGGCTTGATGCGACGTGTTGGACGAGATATTGGGCCGCGCCGGACGAAAACGGGTTATTGGCGTCGCGACTGGGCACCAATTTTTGCCCGGCGCGCCCAATAGGACTATTGGGAGCCCTATTGGCGTGAGATGCTCTAAGTAACGTGTCTAATGGCACATAGTGGTGAAAAAAAATATGATCTCACTAAGATTAGAAAACGAGTGGCAACGAAAAAAATGTGTTCTCAACCGATCTACTTATAATTAGTCTCGTAGACGAACGAATCACCATTAGTTCCATTTCTATTTACTATTATCCTAGTGAAGCAAAATGGTAGTTTTGTGGCCTTATGGGCATTGTTGTTAGACTATTGTAATCCGGCCACAACTTCTATAGTAATCCTACTTGACTTGTACCCCAAGTTAGGTCTAGTCTATGTCGGTTAGCTTGCCCTCTATATATACATTGTAAAACGGCTCAAGTCAATCAATAAATATACAAGTTTATCAATCTATCATGGTATCAGACATCTAGGCTTTCCACACCTACCATGGCTCCGCCGCCAAAACCACCCTCGCCACCGGCGCATCGGCTCTTCTCCGCCGCCGAGTTCCATGCCGCCGGTGCTCCTTCTTCTTCAACCCCTACCTCTTTAGTTGCTTCTTCCCCATCCCTACCACCACAAACCACGGCAATCTCGCTCGCCGATACAATCTCTGATGTCTCCCTGTTTATACCCGTCGTCCTTGACCTCGGCTCCCACAACTACTACCATTGGCGCCACCTCTTCCATATCCACCTTGGTCGCTGCGGTCTGCATCACCATATCGAGGCGAGCTCCGTTCCTCAACTCGCCAACCCACGTTGGGTCACCGATGATCTCGCCATCATCCAGTGGATCTACACCCGCATCACCACCGAGCTCTTCAACCTCGTCTCCAATGACAATGCATCAGCCGCTGAGCTCTGGGCCTCTCTCCGACAGCTTTTTCAAGATAACAACGACGCCCGCATCAACACGCTCCACACAGAGCTCCGCACAATTGCGCAAGGAGACTCAACTATTTCTATCTTCTGCCAGCGGATCAAGGCCATCGGCGATGAGCTTCGGGAGCTTGGAGATCGCGTCGATGATCGCACCCTCATCAACGCACTTCTAGTCGGACTTGGTGAGCAGTTCGATAAGCAAGTTGCTTTCATCCCCATGATGCGCCCTCGTCCGTCCTTTGCCAACGTCCGATCTATGTTGCAACTCGAGGCCATGATGCAAACACGCAAAGCAGCTCGCCCGCCCCAGGTTTTCCACACCAGTGCCTGGGCACCCGCTCCTACGCCTGCCGCGTCTCCTGCACCTCCCGCCCCAGCGCCACCTCCAACAATGCAACCACCTGCAGGCTGGCGTCCCAGCCCTAACTACCGTGGCAAGAACCCCATCTACGGGCCGCCGCAGCCTCGTGGCGCTTCTACGTCCTCCATCGGCAGCTCGCCATCATCTCCACCACCATCATCTGCACCGCCAAGCGACCCGTCAGCATGGCGCCCTCTTCATGATCCTTGGACCGGTCTCGTTCAGGCTTGGCCAATGCCATGGATGGCCCCCTCTCCGTATGGTGCACCACCTGCTTCCTCAGGCTCATGGAACCCTGGTCTTCGTCCAGCGACAGGCTCGCCTGGCCTCCTCGAAGTACGCCCACCCCAGCACACTTGTAACACCATGTACGGTGTCCCTGCTTCTCCGACATATGGCGCACCTCCACCAACACCCATCTACCCGACTGGCTATGTGGCTCCACCGGCAATACCGTACCTGCATGCGACATTAGCTCCATCGGCTCCTTCGACCGTTCACTCCTCTTCAGCACCAACCTGGGATCAGGCCGCCTTCATAGCTGCCATGAACAACTTCGCACTCAATGACCAAGGTACGGATTGGATTTTCGACTTTCGTGCTTCCTCTCACATGTCTTCAAATATGAATATGCTGTCATCTTGCTCTCCTTCTCACTTTTCCTCTATTATTTTTGGCAATGGTTCTTCAATTCCCATCACATGCACCGGTCAATCCTATATTCCCAACCCTAACCACAATTTTACACTTCGCAATATTCTAGTTGCTCCAACTCTAATTAAAAACTCATGTTTGTCAGACAATTTACCACTGATAACTCTTTCTCTTTAGAATTTGACCCTTTTGGCTTATCTGTGAAGGATCTGAACACCAAAGCGGTCCTGGCTCAATACAATAGTTCAAGTGATCTATATCCTCTCTATGGTGCACCTACCTCCACACCGCAAGCTTTGCACGCCTCTGTTGATCTCTGGCATCGTCGACTGGGGCACCCCAACAACAACACACTATCATCACTGCTTCAAGAATTTAGTATACCTAGATCTAGTTCTTCTCACGATTCATCAGTTTGTAATGCCTGTCAATGCGGCAAACATGTTAGGCTTCCCTTTAGCACCTCTAGTACAACTAGTTCTTTTCCTTTTGAATTACTACATTGTGATCTTTGGACATCTCCTGTATCTAGTGTTTCTGGCTTTAAATATTATTTAGTAATTCTTGATGATTATTCACACTACATATGGACGTTCCCTCTTCGTGCCAAATCTGATGCTCACACCATTTTTCTAAATTTTTATCAATACACTCTAGTGCACTTCGGCCTCCCCATCCGCTTTATATAATGTGATAATGGTCGAGAAGTCGATAACACTCGTAATCATGATTTCTTTCTCTCTAAAGGCACTCTTCTTTGTTTTTCTTGTCCTTACACCTCCCCTCAAAACGGAAAGGCTGAACGTTCTCTTCGATCTATCAATGACATTATACGAACCCTTATTCTACAAGCCTCGCTTCCTCCTCGTTTTTGGGTTGAAGCGCTACACACTGCCACCAATCTAATCAACATTCACCTACCAAAACCTATCCCTTATACACACCTTTCCAATCCCTATTTCTTGATCACCCAGACTACTCTTCTCTTCGTGTCTTCGGATGTCTTTGTTTCCCCAACATCACCGCTACTACCAACCACAAATTAGATCCTAGATCCCTTCCTTGTGTTTATCTCGGGCTCTCCGATGATCACAAAGGCTTCCGTTGCTACGATCCCGCCTCTGGCCGTGTTATCCTCTCTCGACATGTCACATTTGATGAAAGCATCTTTCCTTACGCCTCTGTCTCTACTGTCTAGTCTCCTACCACTCAAACCTGCCGACCTTTTATCTCTGCACCACCCTCCCAAACACCCACCTCAACCAATGACCCACCATCTCCCGATCCGCCATCCCCTATAAGCCCACACACACCCACGTCTATCACGGCAGAAACCTCTCCTGCCACAGCCGCCACTTCTCCTGCCACGGCACACAATTCTCCTACTTCTCCTGCCACGGCAGAACTATCTGATCTTTTCGCTGCCACCGCTCATGAACCCACGCCACCTACTACCACCTTATCAGATATACCACCACCTCCTAATGCCGTCTATGTTCCCATACCTCAAAACGATCATGTCATGCGTACTCGTGCTAAGCGTGGATTTCATCTCCTTGTTCGCAAACTAAATTTAACTGCAACACCCGCTCTTTCTCCTATACCCTCGTCTTACAAGCGTGCCCTTCTCGACCCATTGTGGCATGCAGCCATGCGTGATGAGTTTGATGCTCTCACCCAAAACAACACATGGACTCTAGTCTCCAAGCCCGCTAATGCCAATGTTGTCTCAGGAAAATGGGTTTTTCGGCACAAATTTCATTCTAACGGTTCCCTTGCTCGATATAAAGCTCGTTTGGTTTGCCGGGATTTTTCTCAACAACACGGTATTGATTTTGATGAGACCTTCTCTCCTATTGTCAAACCAAGTACTATTCGTGTCGTTCTTAGCCTTGCCACTTCGTCATCTTGGCCTATTCATCAACTCGACGTCAAAAATACTTTTCTTCACGGTACTCTTAACAAAACTGTCTATTGTCAGCAGCCCTTAGGCTTTGAAAATCCTTCCTCTCCCAATCTCGTTTGCCTTCTACATAAATCTTTGTATGGTCTCAAACAAGCCCCTCAGGCATGGTTTCATCAGTTTGCCACCTTGACCCAAACTATAGGTTTTCTACCCTCTAAATTTGACACCTCTTTGTTTATTTTCAATCCTCTAGGCACACTGCCTATTTGTTATTATACGTCGACGATATTATTCTCACTGCCTCCTCCACTACATTCTTACACCATATAATCTCTCTACTCAACAATGAATTTGCAATGACTGACCTAGGGCCTCTCCATCATTTTCTTGGCATCGCTGTCTCTCGTTCTCACGATAGTCTTTTCCTTTCACAACGCCAATATGTCATTGATTTGCTCGCCCGTGCTGGTATGTCTGACTGTCAACCCGCTTGTACACCTGCTGATGTAGGCGCAAAACTTTCTGCCGATGGTGATCCTGTTTCTGACCCTAGTCTCTATCGTAGTATCACTGGTGCACTTCAATATGCCACTCTTACATGCCCTGACATATCTTACTCCGTTCAACAAGCCTGTCTCTACATGCATGATCCTCGGCTGCCTCATTTCAATCATGTCAAAAGAATACTCCGCTATCTCAAAGGAACTTTGAAAGAACAAACGATGTCGCCTAGAGGGGGGGTGAATAGGCGATTAAAACTTTTCCGGTTTAAGGCTTGATAATTGCGGAATAAAACTAGGTGTTTAAATTAACAAGCCAACAACCAAATATACTAGGTTCACCTATGTGCACCAACAACTTATGCTAAGCAATATAACAACAAGGTGATAGCAATATATGTGACATCAAGCACAAAGGCTATCACAATGTAAATTGCATAAGTAAAGAGCTCGAGTATAGAAATAACCGAGGCACACGGAGACAAGGATGTATTCCCGAGTTCCTCCTTGTTAAGGGAGTACGTCTCGTTGGAAGGGTGTGAGCTCGCCACAAGAGGCCTACTCAAGATGCCACAAAAGGCCTCACCCTATTCTCCGATGAACTTCACCCCAAGGGTTAGGTTCACCTTCCACTATCGGAATCCTTCAAGGCGGACTCCGGAGCCTTTACAACGATGTTGAGGCACACACCCACAACTCAATCGGGGGCTCCCAAACCTTGCCCGAAGCTTCACAACTCGAAGACTTCACGGCACCACCAACCGTCTAGGGTACACAATGCATCCAAGAGGCACAAGCTCTTGGGAACACAATGCACCCAAGAGTAACAAGCTTCTCGAACTTCAATCCCACGAATCTTCGTGGAGAGCACAACCCGATGCAACTAATGCAAAAGGCAATACCACACAAGGTGGTCAAGTCCTTCACTCCGAAATCCAACCAAAGCAACTAATGCTATGGAGGGATTTAAAGGGAAGAACATAGAGGAGAAACACCAAGAACTCCAAAGATCAAGATCCAACGAGTTCCCCTCACTTAGAGGAGATTTGGTTTGGTGGAATAGTGGATCTAGATCTCCTCTCTCTTTTCCTCTAACTTGGGACAAGAATCATGGAGGGAAGAGGAGGAATCAAGCTCTCAAAATAGGCAACAACGGAGGAGAGAGAACAAGAAAAACTTGGGGGGGAAAAAGGGGAAGAAGCCCCTTTTATAGGGGCCACGAAATGTGGCCGTTGGGGCAAAAAATGCCTCAGCCCCGACAGCCCGGCCTGGGGCCGGCCTGCACCCGGCCAGGCCGGCAGGGCATCATCGGCTGTGATCCATGCAGCGAAGCAGGGAGCCCAGCCTCCATCCCGGCCTGGGCTAGCCTGCTAGCGCAGGAGGCCAGGAGGGCCACCGAAGCAGCCGGCCTGGGAGCCCGGCCTGGGCCGGTCGGCCAGAAGTGCGTGGGCCAGGAGGCCACCCGAAGCCCCCGGCCAGGCCGGTCGATCTGTTTTTTTTTCTTTTTCTCTTTTTAAAATTTCTGTCTAAAAAAAGACCGATAGTATAAATGCAATAACTTTCACCCACAAACTCCGTTTTCAATAATCTTGGACTCGTTGGCTTCATCACAACGAGCACTACAAGATTATGCAGAGAAACATCATAGTCCAACAATATATTATAAAAACAAATGGTGAAAGGTTAAACCTCTATTTTGCAAACCGGAAATGTTATATCTTTTGTAAATGAAGTCCAGAAGACGTGAAACCAATTTTGTTGGAAAGAGGATGAAAAATGCTACCCTTGGAAATGTAGCAAACAAGCAATGGAGATTTTGCAAACAAATGGAAGAGAGAAACCTTCCGCACGGATGAACCGGCAAAATCTCCAATACCGAAAATGCAATAGGAGACGCATATGAAAACCGTTTTCGGTGAACTTTGCCCTGTCATGACAAGCACGACAAGCACGAAGACCACACCACGATAAGAGCCAAATAAGAACCAATAAAGATGATTGGAAGGATGCAAAGGTTTGTGCTCTCTACGACGATACGATCAAGATACTCGGTCGAGTGCCCCTCTTGATAGTACGGCTATCTATCCTATAACCTGGTCTCTCAACTAAGATCATACCTTTGCCTTGCGCAAAATCCACTTGAGGTCGATGAAGACGATCTTCATCGCCTCAAGACGAACCACATTTCTTGATTGCGCTTCGCTTGGTGAAGACTCACATGTTTATCCCCCATACACCAATATGGGAGAAGCACTCTTCGGCATATCTTCACATGGAGATCAACTCGCACTTAGGCTTGATCAACAAATACTCTTCTTCTCTTAGCCTTGACTCCAACAAATGGAGATCAAGCAAATCAAAAGGACACACCTACAAGTAGCTCATTACAAACATTAATCCATAGAGATTGTCATTAATTACCAAAACCACACATGGGGACAACCATGCACTTTCAATCTCCACCATTTTGGTAATTGATGACAATCCCTTTTTAAGAGGGTTTATATAAAGAATAGAGCATCCTTGCAAGACAAACAAGAAAGAATGCAAGCGCATTAAAGGCAAATGCAACAAAAGCATAAAACCCAAATTCCCTTAAACCCTCTAAACTTCTCCCCCATTGGCATCAATTGCCGAAATGGGAGGAAAAATTTAGAAGGCCAATATAATATGAGTTCCTAAAAAATGTGTGCATTTCTCAAGATATGAGTGAAATCGAATGCACATATCCAATGATGAATAGTTAGAGGAAATCAAACTATATTGTGGATCCAAAGATTGCAAAAAGATGAAATCATTTTAAACATCTGCACAAAGGGGAAAAGCAATCGAGAACATCCAAACCGAAAGTTCTAAATAATGGAGGAGCTCCCCAATGTTTATGCACTATTGAGGAGTGCACAAATATGGAATCCTCACTCCCCCAAAATCATCTAGAACACACAATAGGTGCAAGGGTGTAAAAACTAAAGCAAAACAAAGCACTTGCACCAAAGATGTGGTTGAGCCATAAGGAGATACCAATTTTCAAAGATTCAATCATAAGATAGGCCCAACCAAGATAAAAGAAGATCTTTAGAAAGAAGAGATGTTCACAAGCTAAGGATACCAATTGGAAAGTGAAACCAATTGAAAACGCTAAAAGCTTGTGAAAGCACCTAGCCAATAAGAGTCAACATACTCACCATGGTAAGCATGAGGGAAAATATCCTCAACAAATACATCAATGTGCAAAGATGCAAATAAAATTAAGATAGGCACTCATGAAACAAATTTGGAGCCACCAAAGAATTATAGATAAAAATCAAGGTAGCTCAAAAGAAATAGAATACCAACTAAAAGGTGACCTCTATCATATGTATAGGTTTCTAAGTAGACAAATCATTGATGATATACATCCACAAAGAAACTTGCACATATGAAATGGTCGATGAAAGGGAGACCACGGTATCCAAAAGGAAAGTCATGAATATACAAAAGAGATTATTGCTTAAAAGCATAGAACATAGCTCAAATTTATCTCATTGTATATAAATAAACTTCAAAAATATCAAAGACATCACACATATCACTAAGGAAACAAGAGATAGTGGAGATGCTTTGAGATAGGCAACAAGTATCTCAAAGAAATAATACCAATTGAAGAAAAAGGTTTTTGCAATTTCATCACAAATATCACAAAGATATACCAAGTGAAGGAAATAAGCCAAACCCACAACAATTGCACATAAAAGCTTTCATGCCAAGAAGCAACCTACACAAGGTTGAGACAAGAAAAGTATGCATGGGATAGATACTTGTTACCGAGATGCATTGACGATGAAGAAGATGAGAGTTTATTTATCATCAAAGCTTGACTCCGATAATCACACGGTGAGAACACCTTCCTTATGAATGAGGCAAGCATCCAATGCATCTCCATTGTACCTAAAACAAAATTCAAGCACAAAATGGTTCCCAAACTCACTGGGTCCCATAGTAGTTAGACAAACTACAATATATAGGAAACACTCCACATAAATATGTGCATATAGATATGAAATTGAATTTCATGCACATCTTAGCCGATTTAGGATTTGTTGGAGTATCCCCTATATATTGGAACTAGAAAGACAAACGTGTCATATAATATATATATATTAGAGAATATACATGCAAAGTCTTTCAAGAACCAAATGAGATACAATTTGGACGAAAACACCAAGTAAACCAAGAAGAGAGCACACCGCAGTGTGACACAAAAAGGTTGTCCAAATTATATCAAAATCCAAATCAACACATGATTGAGGAAAAATCAAGTCAACATATGATTGATTCCAAAACACATCAACACATGAAGTGTGATATCAATAGGAATCGAATCAAAACAACACATGATTGATAAGACACCAATTGAAAATAAGATACCAACTAGGAGAAAAGATACCAAGAAGAGGATAATACTTGACCGAAATCAAGTAAAGTAAAATAAAGAAATAAGGTATCAAAACTCTCACAATAAGTATCAATTGAAACAAATATCTATGGAGGAGATATCAAATTCCAAGTGATACCAATTGATGGTACCAAAGCATAAGATAAAAAATCAAATGCCAATTGAAAGGATCAAATATTGATAGATAGGGTAGTGTTCTAAATAAAAAGGAATGCTCCCCCAATATTCGTGCATTATCTTTGATATTTGTATTTGAATACAAAATGCACGTACAAGGGATCATTACTCTCCATATCTTATTTACAACACTAAACACTACCAATTGAAAAATGGGATCCATGCAAGGGGCAAGGAAGGCAATGGGAGTAAAAACAAAAACACTAGGCAATAAATAAGGCAATTTAACGCAAGAGCCACTATGAGGATGAACAAAAATATTCTACCACAAATGTGAATATCAATTGTCCAAGGACAATGAGTATAAGGAAATATTTTCCCGGTGAGTAGGGATATAGAAGGTCATCCTCACAAGATAAAATATATGGCAAGGGATAAGAAATAAAACACCATATTTTAATAAAGTTTGTTGGTAGTTCCAACTATTCAAACCAACCGACAATGCCATGGTTAGAATAATATGGAACAAATGGTTTCTCAAATAATATATCGAAATGCATATTAGAGAAAAGCCACACCAAGCAAACTCAAACAAACAAGAGCCAAAGGATAACCAAAATGAAAATTGGAACTTGTTCGAGCAAACATGCCACATAGGAATAAGATAATTTACAATATCAAATCTAAGTGGCAAACCTCAAATGTTCACATTTTATGGGATTGTAATATGCACATAGCTTATTACTCCCCCATAATGTGATAACTCATTTTAACTAAGAAAGAGGCAAATAAAACCAACTAGAGAAATTAATGGACATTGTAGAATTTGAATTTCTCATGGATTATGACAAACCACATATAACTAGATAATATTGAAATATCAACACTAGGTGGTGTGCCTCATGTACACACATTTTTAGGATTGTGAAGTGCATGAAGCATATCACTCCCCCCAAAATGGGATAGTCCATTAATATCTCAAAAGATCCAATTGAAATCAACACAAGATCCAATAAAGCTCAACACAAAGTTTACACATATATGATGCGCAAATTAACATACACAAAGTTGATTGCTCAAGGTAAGTAAAAAGGCACAACATATACTAGCACATGATAGGAACATAACTAACACATGCAAGGGAGCAAGCAACTTTCAATGTATATATGAATTAAATACAAGTTACCGCAAGGAGGAACCATTGGATATGAGATAGAGCAATATATTCCAATTGACTTGGCTTGAGGAAATATAACCATGAAGATCCCTTAATTCTTCAAAAGTAGCCAAGTCTCCAATGTCCTCCACCACAACCTATTGATCAAGTTTGAGCTTGTTGGTCCCCAACCAAGTTGGGTGCTAAGAGGTTAGTCACAATAGGCTTGGCAACCCAAATGGTACTTTTCTTGAAACCACTTTGAGTTCCCACATATTTGGAAAACACATTGCCAACTCTATCCTTTCTAAGTGAATAAGCATCATCAATTAAGATGGGGTTGGATAGGTTACCGATAGTACACGAAGAAGAAAATTGACCCTTGCCACGGCAAAGGTAGCAACATCGACTCTTTTCTTTCTTAACAGGCTCCTCAACTTGAGGAGCGTTGACTTGAGTCTTCTTAGGAGGTGGCCGTTGTTCAACTCGTGGTTGAGCATGAGATTGAACAAGAGGCCACTTCCCTAGTTGCTTCTCACTAAGAGGCTTCTTCTTCATTAGGAAATCCCGAACATGGTGCCCTTCTAGCTTGCACTTGAAGCAAATGATCTTGCCCGGATTCTTGACTTGTAATTGGCCCTTCTTCTTATCAATCTTGGACTTTTTCTTATTGTTGGAGTCGAATCCAAGTCCACTCTTGTCATTGGGGGACTGTTGCACACTCAACATGTTTTCAAGTGCACTTTTCCCTTCATGACGCTTTTCCAAGCCTTTCTTCATATAAGTGGCTTGGGCCTTGAGCTCTCCTCTTTTCTCTACATGGTTAGTGACTACACAAGTACTAGAGGAGGTAGATGCATCATTGTTAGAGCAACAAGGCAAAGCAAGTAATTCATCACATGAGGTTCCAACATTGTGAGTGGATGAACTACTAGGACTAGCACATGGCAATATAGCATTTTTAGATAAAGTTGTGCCATTCTCCACATGAGGCTCACAAGATGTTACCTTGGTAGTGACAGCCTCATGAGCTAACTTTAGACTAGCATAGGATGCTAGAAGATCATCATTAGAGCTAGATAGCTATTCATGACTTTCTTCCAACTTTCCATACTTGCTAGTTAGCAACTCAAGTTGAGCCCTTAGCTCAACATTCTCCTTCAAAATAGATGCTTCACAAGAAGTGGAGTTAGTAGCACAAGCATTATTAACATTAGGAATGGAAGAAGAAACTTAGCAAGCTCTTCCTTAAAGCTAGCATTTTCCTTTTTCATGACTTTATATTTAGCATGAGCATGGTCATGTTCTTTAATGAGTTTAGCAATTATTTCATTATGAGACTCCTCAATAGATTCGAGTTTCTCCTCAAGAGAAGCCCGAGTCTCTTGATCTTCCTCAAGAGTCACCTCTAAAGATGCTTTTTCATTCACATCCTCTCTTTCAATCCTTCCTTTTTCTACAAGGCTTGCTTCCAAAGCCTTAATAGTAAGCCCACGCTCAATTAGGGTTTCCGTAATTTCAAAAAGGATAGCATGAGCATTTTTATTTTTATGAAGGGCATTAAGAATTATTAGACATTTCTTATGAAAGGAGTCATCATCATCATCCACATCATCTTCTTCATCATTATTATCATTATCACACTCCTGCAGAATAGCTTACCAGTGACGGGCCCAATAGGCCCACTGGTGACAGGCATGGTGCATGTCACTGATATATAGTCACTGGTAATAGGTTACTAGTGACAGGCGAGTGCCAGTCACTAGTATTTGTTCACTAGTGACAGTCATTTTATTTATGCCAGTCACTAGTTAGTTTTCATGAGTAGTGCTTTACCTCATTAATACGATCTTAGCAGCGACAGATTTTTTGCTAGTTTGATAATTTGCCCGTCAAATAAAAATATATTATATTTTTTAACACCATTACCTATGGTGTAATTTTCGTTAACTTTTTGCAAGTACAAAGACCAATGTCTAAAACAGATTACATAATTTAGGGAGGGTAGAAATGTGCTCTTGTCCAACAAAGAAGGAAGATCATCTTAATTGAAACTAGTGAAGATCAAAGATAGTAGGGGTTGAAAACCAAAGGGTTATTCACCCTATATTGGTGCAGCAGGATGTCACAATAAAGCCACATAGTTTACTAGCAGAGTACTGAGCAAACAACTAAATTAATGGAATTGAAATTAAGCCTACTAGTACTAGTAAAAGATCCATCTCTTCAACCCTGATTGGCTTCACTTGAGGGCAGCAAGTCCAGGTGACTTTACGGTACTGCAACAAAAGAATATGATCCAACTGTTAGAAGATTTTTACACAGTAAAGATCTCACTAATAACAAAATGGACAACATCAAAAGAAAATTTCCATGTAAAGGTCAAAATCATGGACAAATGCTAACATTCTGGAGGACTGCAAGACACATTATTGTTACATTCATCAACTTTCAAGCAAACCCGACAAACAAAATTAAACAACACTTTATTTAGGAAGATAATCATATAGGCCTAGCATGCCAGTCAATACCTATAGATTCAACAATCAAACGTATTAAAATTGATAGAGAACCATTGAGCTAGAACTACTGGAACTAGCGAATCTATTAATAATTTATGATCACTAAGATGCTGGTCAAAGGAACATAAATTCTGGCAGCAAGATTCACATAAATAATAATATAGTTAAGGCTTTCCTTGTTCATGATAACCATGTATACCTTGATGAAGCCAATGTCCTTGGCATTGCTGCGGAAGCACTGCCTACAGCACATCAGGCCATCCTGATCAGTCCATGTGAGTTAACGTAGAACCAGCAGACGACGGAAAAAATATACAGCCCTGTAGACACCCAACTAATATCCAACATCTACCTCTACTTCCAAACAACTCAGCATCTCGAACTTCTTTTGCTGCTCGAACTTACTGCACGGCTGTAACCACCAAGGAAACTTGTAACGAACAATATGCTTGTGTCAGAAAATAAGATCATACTAGATTCCATTAATAATAAGCAGCTGACCATATGCTCAACAGTCACTACATGTATGAAGCTTGGAGGCTGGGTCGTAGTTTTAACCAAACATGATAGATTTAACCAAAAGTACAGGTCAGATCATTAGCTCTACTAAGTTCAGCATAGATTTCGTAAGCACAAATTCATCTGTACCAACATACATGTACAGATTTTACAAGAAAACACCTAATCAAAAATCAAGTGTCAATGAACTACGGGAGTTATCACCATCAATTGCACAGGTAAGCATCATCCATGAGCGGTTGTGGTTTAGGGGGGTTTTGTCGTTCTCTCCACAGGGATCAAAATCTTATTGGTGCTTTTCCTTTCCAAAAGCTTGGCACAATGAAAAGGTGGGTTGGTGTTTTACGGATCTAGGCTAGTTCTTGCGGATCAAGCAACAGAAATTAAAACGGTGACAGCAAAGGGGAGGCTCAGGAAGATCTCGCGGACAGCAAAGGGGAGGCTAAGGAAGATCTCGCGGACAGCAAAGGGGAGGCTAAGGAAGATCTCGCGGACAGCAAAGGGGAGGCTAAGGAAGATCTCGCGGACAGCAAAGGGGAGGCTAAGGAAAATCTCGCAAGCAACAAAGTCACAGCACGATTATAAAGTTCACACAAACAGAAAGATTCAGAGAGTTACAGAGAGTTTTCACCGAAGGGGTTGGAGAGGATCGAATCAGTTCGTCGCGGCGGCAGCAGAGGAAGCAGAGGCGGGAGGCAGGAAGATATAGACGAAGGAGAAGCAAGGAAGTAGACAGGGACAGATACGGATCAAGGGCTTCTTCTTTCCTCTCGTTCCTCGCGGATCATCTTCACCATGCTTCTCCAAAGTTGTTCCTTGTTCTTCTGTTCTTGCTCAGGGTGGAGTGGTTGGTTGGATCTTGGATTTGGTGATCTCGGATCTTGTGGATATCTTTTTTCCTGGACAAGGAAGCCGCTTTATAGGCGCTGCGGAAGTGGCGAGAGGGCCGCGGCTACGGAAGTGGCGAGGGCCGTGGTCGATGGCGTGGTTGGTGGCGAGGCGGGAACTTCCGCCGTCGCTTTTCAGCTTTTTGCACGGACGCACATGGTCTGCTCCCTTCTTTATCACCTTTTTGACTCTTCTGGTTTCTTCTCCTCCAAGTTGATCGATTCCCTCCTTGCTGATTCAAACGCGTGCGCAGCACAAGGGAGATACGCTCGCATACTTCTCTTCTGGCTTCGAGAGGTCCTGGCTTCGATAGGTTCTGGCTTCGAGAGGTTCTGTCTTCGAGAGGTGGCACCCTCGCGAGGCATTCATCCTCGCGAGGCGTCCGTTGTCTTTTGGCGCGAAGTATCTGCCCTCTTGAAGTAGCGTCAGGAACATGCCTCGAGAGGCGAATTGCCTCGAGAGGCATCCTCCTGAAGCTTTCTCTCTACAAGCGTTGGAGATGAAGAAATATGTGCCTTGGCGCACTGATCTGCAAAAAGTGGATAACTGATGTAAAAAGCATTTAAAATCTTGACTGAACTTCTCAAATATGAGCAAGATTTGGGGTTTTGGACATCGAAAAGATGTGCATAATTCAGAGTGATCAATCCATATATATAGTAAAGAAAAAAACAATGGATAGCTAGGGTCCTGCTAAACCTGTCCGATTTTTTCATCAGTTGGTATAAGGGCAAGGCCTTTTCTCCCAACCGACCTAGGAAACGACTCAGAGAAGCCAGACATCCGGTGAATTTCTGGACATCTCAGAGGCATTTCGGCAATTTCATATTTTCTATCGCCCGGATCTTAGTCGGGTTCGCCTCGATACCTCGGCTAGACACGAGGAAACCGAGTAACTTTCCTGCTGGTACACCGAATGTACATTTATCCGGATTAAGCTTAAGTCGGAATTTCCGCAGGTTTGCGAATGTCTCCCTAAGGTCATCCAGCAGTGTGTGTTTTCCTTTAGTTTTAATGACTATGTCGTCAACATACAGTTGCACATTTTTGCCTATCTGGTCATGCAGACATTTTTGCATACAACGCTGATAAGTAGCGCCAGCATTTCTCAAACCAAAACACATAACACGATAGCAATAAGCCCCGTACGGGGTGATAAAGGCAGTCTTTATTTCATCAGCAGGATTCAGCGGTATCTGGTGAAAACCAGAGTACGCATCTACAAACGAGAGTAGTTCACACCCGGCTGTGGAGTCGATCACTTGATCGATCCGGGGCAGCGGGAATGGATCTTTAGGACATGCCTTGTTCAGGTGTGTGTAGTCAACACACATGCGCCAGACAGTGGCAGCATTCGGGTCATCTTTTTTCTTTTCTACCAGGACCGGGTTAGCCAACCAGTCCGGGTACTTCACTTCTACGACAGCATTTGCTGCGAGTAACTTGGCTAACTCGTCGCCCACAGACTTCCTTCTTCCTTCGGCAAGACGCCGATTCGGTTGCTTCACTAGCCTAGCATCTGGCCTGACATGGAGAGAGTGCTCAACCAACTCCCTCGGAACACCCGGCAAGTCCTGACTGGACCATGCAAAGATATCCCGATTCTCACGGAGGAAGTGGATGAGCTCGCTTTCCTATTTACTGTCCAACCCGGCACCGATGATGATGGTGTGGTCCGGGTTAGACTCATCAACTCCGACTTTCTTGGACTCCTTCGCCGCTTGGAAGGTTGCACTCTGCTGCGGGTTGGCCGGACTCGGCATGCCGAGTTGAGCAGACTGGGCCAGAGCCACCACTTCAAGAATTCTCTTCTTCTCCGCAGCAATCACCAAAGACTCGGCCAGACAGGACCCGGCAGAAGCACACTCCATAGAACGCTTGTAGTCTCCCGAGATGGTGATGACACCATTTGGTCCCGGAAGCTTCATCTTCAGGTAGGCCACGTGAGTGGACGCCATGAACTTGGCGAGTGCTGGCCTACCGAGTAAGGCATGATACGGGCTTTTGAGGTCCACGACCTCGAACAGCAGACTCTCAGTTCGGCAATTGCTTTTGTCGCCAAACGCGACATCTACCCAGACTGTGCCCATGGGCGCATGCGACACACCCGGCACGATACCATGGAAGGTGGTCCTGCTTGGCTGCATCATGTTCTCGGTTATCCCGAGTTTGACCATGGTGTCCCGATACATGATGTTGATGCTGCTCCCGTTGTCAACAAGGACCCGGGTAAACCTGACATTGATGCTGGGCCCGACGAATGTCGGATCCAACACTAGAGCATAACCTCCGGGATTCGGCATGACCTTGGGCTGGTCCTTGATACTCCAACTGATCTGATCCTCGGACCAGTACATAAACTTGGGCACGGCCGGCATAACCGTGTTCACCTCCATTGTGCGCCGATGTTGGCTCTGCTTGTCCGTCGGCTCGGTCACAAAGACCATGTAACTCTGATGGGGCTCTCTGTACTCGTTCTGCCGACTCGCGCCGGCGTTGTTGTTGCGGTTGTAGTAGTTGTTGTTGTTTGCCACTTGGTTGACATTTTCCTGCCTCGGCTGAGTGTTCAGAGGCTCAGTGTTTGCACCAGTGAGAGGTGCAGGTCTGGATGTCGGACCAGCAGGTACTAGCTTGCATTTGTGCCAATCGCAGTCCCGGGTCGAATGTTGAGCCGGTCTGCTGGGGTGCCTGGTGTGATAGCAGCAGGGGCCATCCAGCATTTTCTCATAGATGTACCTCTCCTGGTCATCCCACTGCTTCTTGTTGCCATTCCATGGTTTCTTTTCGCCATTCCACGGCTTTCTCTCGCCGTTCCACGGCTTCCTCTCGCCGTTCCACGGCCTTTTCCCTTCCGAGTTCTGGCCCCAAGAGGGACCATCATTTTTCTGACGATGGCTGCTACCGGCATCAACTTGATCTTGGTCGACAGCTGCGACTTGATCCGAACCATACCGATAATCCGGCATGTCTTCTCTTCTCTTGTTGCGATTATCCGGCCGATCACTACGCCGGCCTGACCTGTCCCGGTCCTGAGCAGGGTACCTCCTGCCCGAGTCAACCTGGGTCAGCAAAGGCTGAGTCGGATCACCGAGTGCATAGCTGTCTGCTATTGCCATTGTTTCGGCCAAGGTGGCCGGCATCTCCCTCTAGAGTGTCTGCCAAAGCATGGAGCCATGTCGGCATCCTTGCGCAAACCATGCAATGGCCTGTGACTCAATCACCCCTTCACAGGAGTTCCGGATCGTGCTCCACCGGGTAAGGTACTCCCGGTCCGTCTCTTCTTCTCTCTGCCGACACATGGACAGCTGCTGAGGGCGATTCGGCCTCTTGTAGGTGCTGGAGAAGTTGCTGATGAAAGCGTCGGAGAAGTCGAGCCAGCAATCAATGCTGTTCTCCTCCAGGTTGTTCAGCCAGATTCGGGCTGGACCTCCTAGCATTTGCGGTACATACCGCACAGCCCATCGGCGGCTGCCACCAGCGATGTGCACCGCTGTGACGTAATCTGTCAGCCAGTCCTCCGGCTTGGTGCTGCCGTCATAGGTCTTGGCACCTCGGGGGAGCTGGAAGTTCGGCACCGGTGGCTGCTTCATGATTCGGGGTCCAAAACACGCAGGACCCGGTGGGCCTTGCTCCTCCAGCAGTTCAGACAGATAGATTCTGTCAAGCTTGTTGCGGACATCGTGAGCTGGCAGCTGGCGAGCTCCCAGCCTAGCACCGAGTGCACCCTCGGTCGCCAGATCTCTGAATCTTGTGTACCCGACATGCTCCATGGCCGAGTAACCATCGTCATACCGGTCAGCGGCCTGCTCGGCGTACCCGGCACCCGGTTGCTGCCGAGGTGGATTGGGTACCGGATACCGAGGTGGCTGACCCGGATTTGCCGGGTTGATCCGGTTGGCTTCATGTCTGCCCTGAACGGGTCCTGGGGCTCCCTGTCCGGGTTGGCCTTGGCCAGCAATCTGCTTTCCGGCATACACCGGATCATATGCCTGCATCTGTTTGTTCTTACCAGAGTTCACACTCTGGCCACGGCTTCCGCCGACATGTGGCGAAGAGGCCTGTCCCTTGGACACTCGTCCAGCACCACCATTTGAGTAGAGGTACCGGGACCCACCTGCATCCGGGTTTGCCTTCCAGAATGCCTCATTCTAGCGGTTGGCTACAGCTACCAACTCGTTCACTCGGTCCTGCTGCCTACTACGAGCTTCACCGGACAAATTAGGTAACTCTGCTATGGCAGCCTCAGCAGCTCTGAGGTTCTTGCCAGGGGTACTGTATTTCGGCCGGCCCGCCGACACATGACTAGAAGTTCTACTAGATCTGGCTCTACCATCTCTAGCTATCTCGGCATTGAGGTCTCTACCTCGAGCACGTACCTCATTTATGCGACTAACCGGGTTGGCTACCGGCGTAAAACCATGAGCGATGTTATACTCACGGAGAGAGATGTCGAACTCCTGTCTGAATCGGGCCACCTCCAGGGCCTCCTGGAGTATCTCCTTGCGCTGTTGTTCCACCTCCGCCTGAGTTAGAGCAGCATCTGCACTCGAAGCCACTGGGGTTGCCAGCTTTTCGATCACGTCCTGAAGAGGACTCGGTGCCACCGGCACAGCAGAAGTGTCGGCCTGCTCCTGATGGTTCTTCAGCCTCTCCAGCGGTGGGCGCGCCGTCCTAGCCGACCTGGTGCTGACCTCGGCCACCCCGGCACCAGCAACCGGGGCGGTCATCATGAGCTCTGCAAAGCTAGCGGGGCGGGTGATACGTCGGCCGCGAGCTGCGCAAACAGCGGGAGGATCCGCAGCAACCTGCACCCTTTCGGGAAACCGGCAGGGAACCTCGGTGGCGACGTAGACGGTGAGGGAGCCGAACTCGATGAGGCACCCGTTCTGAGGTAACGGCCTGCTGCCGAAACAGCCGGCGTTGTCGCTGACGACGTTGAGCGAGCCGAACCTGTGGACAAGGCCACAGAGAACACGCTCACCCGACGCGATGAAGGAGCCCGTCCGGATGAACACACCAGCCAGCGCCGCTGCTGGCCCCACGGTGGGCGCCAACTGTCGTGGTGGTGCACGGACAGATGCCATAGATAGGCTTGAGTTGGGGCCGATGGACGCTGGAGGTACCGAGGAGGGTTTGCACGTTAAAACGTACACACACGAACACACACACACACACGGTTTTACCCAGGGTCGGGGCTCTCGTGAGGAGATAACACCCCTACTCCTGCCTGTCTGATCTATATATGTGGATTACAACCGAGCTACAAGCTGCTCCTTGAGCTGTATGGGATGAACTGCAAGCTATAAGCTCTCGACCGAGTCTCAGAATGGCTCTTTGGCTCTCCTGCTAGCTCTTAAGGAAATGACTAAGTATTTGTCCAGCGTCTAGGCATGTGTCTGGGGATCGTCCTTGTAAGAGGAGCCCCTGGTGCTCCTTATATAGGGAAACCCAGGGTACAGAGTTAGGGCTGACGTTGGTGCTGACATAGGCCGCACTGTGGCCACGCCTGGGTCTCTGACTGCTTCCGTCACCCCCACGTGGCATGTCCAATCCATCAACTCCTGTGCACTGCTCCCCCGTACAGCGTAGGTCAGCAGCATGGAGGACTGACTGCCCATCCCATGACCACCGAGTCAAGGGTTAGGCAGTGCGTCCCATCTTGTCTGTGGCAGGACGCCTGCTCCGTGATTGTAGGGAAAAGACGTATGCCATGACCAATGCCGAGATAGAGCTTCATTCTTCCCGATCCGGCATAGGGTGCCAGATATTTCCTAACTCGGTTTCTCCTCTCCTGCACATAAGAACAAAAGAAGATTCCGACATATACTATGCAAGATCCGACATAGGGCTATGTCGGTAAGCCCTTACCCAGTTACCCCGGGTAAGCCCATCTGTATGTCGGTTTACCATTGACTCGGTCAACTCTGAGTCCACGCTTATTTCACCATATTGACCCTACTCGGGGGCTGCCCCCCGACAGGTAGGGTGTATTAACTCTGTGATTCTTCACACCATACTTGCTCAACAGCTTCTCTAGCTGTTCATTGTTGAAGTGGGCTCCTCCATCACTGATCACAACTCTGGGAACTCCAAATCTGGGGAAAATTACAGTTTTGAACAGCTTGCAGACTGACTTGGAATCTGCACTGACAGTTGGTACCGCTTCAACCCATTTGGACACATAGTCCACTGCTACAAGGATATACTTGAAGCCTCGAGAGGAAGGTAAAGGCCCAACAAAATCAACTCCCCATACATCAAACAGTTCAACTTCAAGAATGCCTTGCTGAGGCATTTCATTCCTTCTCGAGATTTTCCCAGTTCTCTTGCAGGGATTACACTGCTTGACAAAATCATGAACATCTTTGAACAGGCTGGGCCAATAAAATCCAGCTTGAAGGATCTTTGCTTGAGTTTTCATTACTCCAGCATGGCCTCCATACATGCCAGAATGACATTGGAACATCACATCATGAGTTTCTTCAGAGGGCACACATCTCCTCACTATACCATCTGCACAATGCTTGTAGAGGAATGGTTCATCCCAGTAATAGCTCTTGGCTTCATGCATGAATTTCTTTTTCTGCTGGTAGGACAAATCAGCTGGCATAATTTTACACTCTAGGTAGTTCACAATGTCAGCATACCATGGAGTCTTGGCTTCTCGCGAGACGTCGACCCTCGCGAGGCATCCCTCTTGAAGCATTTCCTCGAGAAGCACATCTCGCGAAGCATCTCCTCGCGAAGCTTGAAGAGTTATATCATCCTGAGGCCTCCCTCGCGAGGCTTCAAGAAGCCCTCACGGGGCATTTACTCCCATCAGTTGCTCTCCAGGGATGCTGTCTTCTATTTTTCTAGTTTCAGAGCAACTTATTCTTGATAAATGATCAGCTACCACATTCTCAGAGCCTTTCTTATCCTTGATCTCAATATCAAACTCTTGAAGCAGGAGAATCCATCTGATTAGCCTTGGCTTGGCATCCTTCTTGCTGACAAGATATCTTATTGCTGCATGATCAGTGAAGATAGTACATTTGTGCCCAACTAGATAAGGTCTGAACTTGTCAAATGCAAATACCACTGCAAGCAATTCTTTTTCAGTAGTGGAGTAGTTGATCTAAGAATCATCTAGAGTTTTGCTGGCATAGTGGATCACATGCTGAGCTTTCCCCTATTTCTGGCCCAGAACTGCTCCAACTGCAAAATCACTTGCATCACACATCAACTCAAAGGGTAGGGTCCAATCTGGGGGCTGCACAATTGGAGCAGAAATAAGAGCCTGCTTCAACTGGTTAAAGGCCTTCAGACATGCTTCATCAAAGTGGAATTTGACATCTTGATTGAGCAATTTGGTTAGAGGCTTTGCAATGCCAGAGAAATCCTTAATGAATCTCCTGTAAAATCCAGCATGTCCAAGGAAACTCTATATTCCTTTTACATTTTCAGGGGGTGGTAACTTAGCAATCACATCAACTTTTGATTTATCAACTTCAATGCCTCTAGAGGATATCAGGTGTCCAAGCACAATACCTTCAGTGCCTAAGAAGTGGCATTTCTCCCAGTTCAATATCAAGTTCTGCTCTGAGCATCTATGCAGGACTGTTGTCAGGTTCTTCAAGCAGGTGACAAAATCTTTTCCATAGACAGTGAAATCATCCATGAAAACTTCCATAATTTTCTCAATGTAGTCAGAGAATATTGACGTCATGCACCTCTGGAAGGTTCCTAGGGCATTACACAGACCAAATGGCAATCTTTTGTATGCAAATGTTCCATATGGGCATGTGAATGTAGTTTTTTCTTGATCTGCTGGATGGATGGGAATCTGAAGAAATCCAGAGTATCCATCAAGGTAACAATAGAACTGTTGCCCTGCTAATCTCTCCAACATCTGATCCATAAATGGCAAAGGGAAATGATCCTTCCTAGTTGCCTTGTTTAATTTCCTGAAATCATTGACCATTCTCCATCCAGTAACTGGTCTTGTGGTCATCAATTTTCCTTCTTCATTCTCTACCACTGTATAGCCTCCTTTCTCGGGCACTATGTGGATAGGACTCAGCCACTCGCTGTCAGAGATGGGGTAGATCATGCCTGCTTGTAGGAGTTTCAGAACTTCCTTTTTTACTACTTCTTGCAGGGCAGGGTTTAATCTCCTTTGGCCTTCTCTGGAGGGGGTGCTATCCTCTTCAAGATATATCCTATGAGAGCAAACCTTCTCATCAATTCCCTTGATGTCATTAATGGAATATCTAATGCCATTCTTGTATAGTCTGAGAACTGACAATAGGCTGTGCTCCTGTTCATCATCAAGTGCAGAGCTGATTATCACAGGGTGAATTTTTCTTCCTCCAGAAACAGATACTTCAGGTGAGCAGGCAACTCCTTCAACTCAACAATAGATTTATGAGATGGCTGAAGAGGTTCTCTCCAAGGTTCTGCTTCCTCGAGATTTCCCTCGCGAGGCATTTCTCCTCGCGAGGCTTCAAGAGGCTCTCGCGAGGCATTTGGCAGGCCCTCGCGAAGCATTTCTCTTCAGGCATTTTCTGCACTTCCAGAATTTTCATTACAAAGAGTGATTCCAAACAACTCTTGAAGATTAGGACTATCAGCTGTCACAAAGACTTGCACTTCAGGCTCTCGGGGTTGCATTTGCTGCTGCGATTCAATGATACTCTTGTCGATGACATCCATGGCATGGCATTGTTCAAGCATGTTTGGCAGGTGGGAAGCGTGCTTCATGTTAAACTCTGCTTGTTCAGAACCAAATTGCAACTTCAGGGTTCCACCTTTCACATCAATTATGGCTCCAGCTGTTGCTAAGAAAGGTCTGCCAAGAATCATTGACTCTGAGTTGTCTTCCATTTCAAACACAACAAAATCCACTGGATAAGCAAAATTTCCAACTTGGACTGGCACATCTTCAAGAATTCCAGTTGGTTTTCTCAGTGTTCTGTCAGCAAGCTGCAGTGTCATGGAGGTGGGCTTCGGCAAGCCTAGCTGCAACATCTGACTGGCAGCTTGGGGTAACACACTGACTGAGGAACCTAAATCACAGAGAGCTGTGAAGGTTCTTTTTCGAACCACACAGGGGATACTGAAACTCCCTGGGTCTCCTAACTTCTTGGGCAAGTTGTTTTGGATAACTGCACTGCATTCTTGTGTCAAAGCAACAATCTCAGGATCTTCTATAGTTCTTTTCTTGGTTATCAGATCCTTGAAGAATTTGGCATACAGAGGGATGTGCAACACTGCATCAAGGATGGGGATTGTTATTTGCACTTCCTTCATTGTCTCTAGGAACTTGGCATACTGCGTTTCTTCCTTAGTTTTTTCCAATCTTGAAGGGAATGGGATCTTCTGAATTAAAGGCTTCTCAACCCTTGGTACTACAGCTGGTTCTACTGGTATTACAGGCTCTTGAGGAGGATCCCTCGAGAGGCTTTCCTCTCGAGGCATTTCTTCCTCACGAGGCAAATTTTCCTCGCGAGGCCTCCTTGGTGGGGCTACGTAGGTGACAGTTGGAGGTGTCTTCAGAATGGGTTCAGTGTTGAATCCACTTCTAGTGGTGACAGCCTCTACTGCTTCAGTAGTGGTAATTGTACCACATTGCTTAGGGTTCTTCTCTACCTGAGCAGGTAGTTTGTTCTTTGGCTGATTTCCCTGGGTATTGGAGATTCCAGCTGTAAGCTGCTGTATTGTCTTGTAAAATAATTCAGACTGCATCTTCATTGTTTCTTGCATTCCACTGAACATTTCTTTTTGCAAACGCATCATTTCACTAATTTCAGACTGGCTACTGCTTGAAGAGGCATTTTGCTGGGTTGCTTGGTGAGGATGATGTTGTGGCTGCTGCATATGGCCTTAAGGTCTAAAATTCTGCTGAGATGTTGAGGCATAGTTCTGTGGAGCTGCTTGAGGGTAACTTTGTGGGGCTGCATTCTTGTAGGACAGGTTTGGATGATGTCTCCAGGAGGGGTTGTAGCTCTGAGAAAAGGGACCTTGATTCTGAGTGTAATTCACTTCTGCCACTTGAGATTCACTGGCACTGAAATAGGGACACTCCTGAGGCGAATGACCTTCAATTCCACAAATCTGGCAGGGTGCTGAAACTGAACTTACTGGCACAAGGGCTTTTCCATTCTTTTCCAATATAAGCTGAGATATTTGACTGGTCAGGCTATCAAGCTTTGCTTCAAGGGCTTCTGGGCTTCCATGTTGCATAACTATTGGCTGAGGAGGCTGCATTGCTCTTACATTTGTCCAGGAGAAATTGTGTGAAGCCATGCTCTCAATCAATTCAAAAGCTTCATCCAGGGTCTTGTTCATTATACCTCCTCCAGCAGCAGAATCTACAAAGGATCTGGTCTAATCTGTTAGACCCTTGTAGAATGTCTGCAGAATTAGCCACTGCTCTTGGCCATGGTTAGGACACATTCTAATCAGGCCTTGGTACCTCTGCCAGGCATCATACAAACTCTCTCCTTGGCATTGCACAAATCTGGTAATTTTGTCTCTGCAATCGGCTGCTTTGGTGGGGGGAAAGTATTTCTCAAAGAAAGCTTGCACCAGATGTTCCCAAGTGTCCCTAGCATGAGTAGGCAAGGCATGGAACCATAACTTAGCACTACCTGACAGGGAAAAAGGGAATAGCTGCATCCTAATGGCTTCAGGAGGCACACCATTGTGCTTGAGGGTGTTACAGTACTCTAAGAAATTTCTGATATGTTCATGAGGACTCTCCAGGGCAGAACCTTTGAAAGGGTTGTGCTGAACCATATTGATTAGGGCTGGCTTGATTTCCCAGTTGTTTGCTTGAATAGCAGGCATAACCACATCAGAGGTGGCTACATGGTCTTTAGGGATCCAGAGGTTTCTCAACTTCCTGTCTCCCATCTTGGAAGCTGGCAATCTTTCTTCTATAGCTGTCGAGGAAACTGCCCTTCTTCTATTTGCAAGAAACGTTCTTTTAGGCTCAGGATCAAAGGGGGCTAAAGGTGAATCTTCAGATGTCTGCATACACGAGCTCACCAACCTGCACGAAGGAGATCATGTTTCCACTGCACACAAGCACAGACAAGAACTTTATCAAGGGTTAGTGAACTAAATCCCCTAATAACCATTCTAGATGCAAGATTAAGAGGCTAAAAGTAACAAAGCTAGCAGATTTATTACGGAGGTGAACTACGTGGAAAGAAACACAACCAAGGCTACTGTACTCTGAAAAGCAATCAATGTTTGATACCCGGCAACGGCGCCAGTTTTGATCGGTTGTGGTTTACGGGGGTTTTGTCGTTCTCTCCACAGGGATCAAAATCTTATTGGTGCTTTTCCTTTCCAAAAGCTTGGCACAATGAAAAGGTGGGTTGGTGTTTTACGGATCTAGGCTAGCTCTTGCGGATCAAGCAACAGAAATTAAAACGGTGACAGCAAAGGGGAGGCTCAGAAAGATCTCGCGGACATTAAAGGGGAGGCTAAGGAAGATCTCGCGGACAGCAAAGGGGAGGCTAAGGAAGATCTCGCGGACAGCAAAGGGGAGGCTAAGGAAGATCTCGCAAGCAACAAAGTCACAGCACGATTATAAAGGTCACACAAACAGAAAGATTCAGAGAGTTACAGAGAGTTTTCATCGAAGGGGTTGGAGAGGATCGAATCAGTTCGTCGCGGCGGCAGCAGAGGAAGCAGAGGCGGGAGGCTAAGGAAGATATAGACGAAGGAGAAGCAAGGAAGTAGACAGGGACATATACGGATCAAGGGCTTCTTCTTTCCTCTCGTTCCTCGCGGATCGTCTTCGCCATGCTTCTCCAAAGTTCTTCCTTGTTCTTCTGTTCTTGCTCAGGGTGGAGTGGTTGGTTGGATATTGGATCTGGTGATCTCGGATCTTGTGGATATCTTTTTTCTTGGACAAGGAAGCCGCTTTATAGGCACTACGGAAGTGGCGAGAGGGCCGCGGCTACGGAAGTGGCGAGGGCCGCGGTCGATGGCGTGGTTGGTGGCGAGGCTGGAACTTCCGCCGTCGCTTTTCAGCTTTTTGCACGGACGCACATGGTCTGCTCCCTTCTTTATCACCTTTTTGACTCTTCTGGTTTCTTCTCCTCCAAGTTGATCGATTCCCTCCTTGCTGATTCAAACTCGTGCGCAGCGCAAGGGAGATACGCTCGCATACTTCTCTTCTGGCTTCGAGAGGTCCTGGCTTCGAGAGGTTCTGGCTTCGAGAGGTTCTGGCTTCGAGAGGTGGCACCCTCGCGAGGCATTCATCCTCGCGAAGCGAAACCCTCGCGAAGCACATCTCGCGAGGCGTCCGTTGTCTTTTGGCGCGAAGTATCTGCCCTCTTGAAGTAGCGTCAGGAACATGCCTCGAGAGGCGAATTGCCTCGAGAGGCATCCTCCTGAAGCTTTCTCTCTACAAGCGTTGGAGATGAAGAAATATGTGCCTTGGCGCACTGATCTGCAAAAAGTGGATAACTGATGTAAAAAGCATTTAAAATCTTGACCGAACTTCTCAAATATGAGCAAGATTTGGGGTTTTGGACGTCGAAAAGATGTGCATAATTTAGAGTGATCAATCCATATATATAGTAAAGAAAAAAACAATGGATAGCAGCCTTAGAAGCTTCAGAAACCAACAAAAAAACACTCATCTAATGGATTGACAGAGACATACAAAAATCGATGCAAGGCAAGAAAAAATTTACATTCTCTCTAGCTGCAAGGACTGATCACTGCACACAAAGTAGAACATGCAGCTAGGCCTCAAATACACCGGATCTTGGCCTTGCTCTGCTTTCACTGCCACAGCAGCCTCAAATATAATATATTCTTCAGATCTACAAAAGAGTCAAATGAGAGGCCAGCATGTGGTTGATATGAGAGGAGACCACAAGCACTTGGTGAGAATCACCATGAAGAAATGTTTCCTCAATTATAATTGTCGTCTTAACTGCAATTAACTTTATTTTTTGACGAAACTATGGCAGACACAAAGCACCAACCCGAACCCTTTATTCCACACCAATGTACATATTGTTTATGCACCTATTGTTTCACAACTCGCACTGAACTATAGACACCTGAATTTTGTTACAGTGCTGAATATTGTCCATTTTTCTACGAATGGTCTTCATGGTGACATCACGATTATCACATCGAATAAATCTTTCAAAGTTGAGAGAGTAGGAGGGTGCCAAATTACCTTCTCTACAAGTAACAGAGGGATGATGAAAGCAGTTACGGTTGAAACCAAGAACCAAGTACTCCACCTGCATGTACCTCTGCGCATGACAAGAAAAATCCAAGAATACCTAAAAAGATACTAATCAAATTAGTACAAAACAAGTAATACAAATTGTCGTGTCTTGGATCACGGACACCGGGAGTAAAGGATACCCCCTTTTTAGGTTCGGTATGGGGCGCGAAGGAGGCTGGGTGACGTCTTCCGCCCGGGGCCTTCATCTACGCTCGGGATCTACGTATTAGCAAGCATCACAGAGACACAAGGAGTTTACCCAGGTTCAGGCCGCCCGGAGGCTAACAGCCCTACTCCTGCATGTCTGGATTGAGAGGTGTATCATGGTGTAGCTTTACAATGGTGGTCGCGGGTGAGAACCCGGGAGGTGTTGGCTAGAGGTTGAAGACGAGCAGATCCTGGCCCGGAGGATATCACCTCTCGCCTAAGCTAACCTTGTGAAAGAACAAACGATGCCCGAGATGTCGCCTAGAGGGGGGGGGGGGTGAATAGGCGATTAACACTTTTTCTAATTAGGGGCTTGATAATTGCGGAATAAAACTATGTGTTTAAATTACCAAGCCAACAACCTAATATGCTAGGGTGACCTATGTGCACCAACAACTTATGCTAAGCAATTAAAGCAACAAGGTGATAGCAAGATATGAACTTCAAGCACGAAGGCTATCACAATGTAAATTGCATAAGTAAAGCTCGGGTATAGAAATAACCGAGGCACGCGGAGACGAGGATGTATTCCCGAGTTCCTCCTTGTTAAGGGAGTACGTCTCGTTGGAGGGGTGTGAGCTCGCCACAAGAGGCCTACTCAAGATGCCACAAAGGCCTCACCCTATTCTCCGATGAACCGCACCCAAAGGTTTGGTTCACCTTCCACTATCGGAATCCTTCGGGGCGGATTCCGGAGCCCTTTACAACTTGTTTGGGGCACACACCCACAACCCAATTGGGGGCTCCCAAACGTGCCGAAGCTTCACAACTCGAAGTCTTCGCGGCACCTCCAAACCGTCTAGGGTACACAATGCACCCAAGAGGCAACAAGCTCTTGGGAACACAATGCACCCAAGAGTAACAAGCTTCTCGAACCTTCAATCCCACGTATCACCGAGGGGAACTCAAACCTATGCACCAAATGCAAAAGGCAAGAGCACAAGTGCTCAAATCCTTCACTCTCAAATTCCAACTAAGCAACGAATGCTTTGGGGGGAATGAGAGAGGAAGAACAAAGAGGAGAACCACAAAAGAACTCCAAGAACTAGATCCACTATGTTCCCCTCACTTAGAGGAGAGATTGATTGGTGGAAATGTAGATCTAGATCTCCTCTCACTTTTCCCTCAAAAATATGCAAGATTCATTGGAGGGATTGAGAGGGGGGCAAGCTTTTCAAGGTCAACAATGGTGGGAGAGAGAGAGGAAAACGTGCTGCCTTGGATGGGGAACCATTGGGGAAGAAGGCCCCTTAAATAGGTCCCCCGAAAACTTACCGTTATGGTCAAAATCGCGCCCAGGAGCGGTACTACCGCTGGGCCAGCGGTACTACCGCCCCGGGTGATTTCGGGCGCTCAAACGCGCGCGGTACTGGACTCCCGGCGGTACCCGGGCGGTACCGGTACGGTACTACCGCTGGGCAAAAAACTGCAGGACACCCGGTACGAGAAAAATCATAACTTAATCATCCGGACTCCGTTTTCGATGATCTTGGGCTCGTTGGAATCGCAACGAAAAGTTCTACAAGATCATGCAGAGAAACATCATAGTCCATCAATGGAGGATAAAACCAAAAGGAGAAAGGTAAAACCTCTCTATTTCGCAAACCGGAAAAGCCGTATCTTTTGCAATTGAAGTCCGAAAGAGGTAAAACCAATTTTGTTGGAAAGAGGACAACAAAAGCAACCTTTGAAAAAGGCAAACAAGCAATGGAGATTTTGCAACGAGATGGAAGATATAAATCTTCCGCACGAATGAACCGGCAAAATCTCCACTACCGAAAACACAAGAGCAGACGCAAATGCAAACCGTTTTCGGTGACCTTGGCTTTGTCATGACAAGCATGACAAGCACCAAGACCACACCACGATAAGATCCAAATAAGAACCAATAAAGATGATTGCATGGATGCAAAGGTTTGAGCTCTCCACGAACGATACGATCACGATACTCAGTCGAGAGCCCCTCTTGATAGTACGGCTATCTATCCTATAATCCGGTCTCTCACTAAACATCATGAGACCGGTAAAATAAAACCCTATCAAGATCATACCTTTGCCTTGCGCATTAATCCACTTGAGGTCTCCTCAAGGCGAACCAACTTCTTGATTGCGCCTTGCTTGGTGAAGACGCTCCCCCATACACCAAGATGGGGAAAGCACTCCTTCGGCATATCTTCACTTGGCCTTTCTCTCGATGACGAACACCTTGGCCTTGATCAACAAATGATCTTCTTCCCTAAACCTTGACTCCAACACATGGAGAACAAGCAAGACCTTGACTCCAACAAATGGAGACAAGCAAGCTAATGGACACCTACAAATATAGCTCAATGCAAATATTAGTCCATAGAGATTGTCATTAATTACCAAAACCATGCATGGGATCAACCATGCACTTTCAATCTCCCCCATTTTGGTAATTGATGACAATCCCTTTTTAAGAGGGTTTATATAAAGAATAGAGCATCCTTGCAAGACAAACGAGCAAGGATGCAAGCGCATGCATGGCAAATGCAACAAAAGCATAAAACCCAAATTCCCTTAAACCCTCTAAACTTCTCCCCCATTGGCATCGATTGCCGAAATGGGAAGAAAAATTTAGAGAGCCAATATAATATGAGTTCCTCCATAAAGGTGATGGCAATCCCTTTTAACGAATAAATTAGAGGAAATCAAACTATATTGAGGATCAAAAGATTGCAAAAAGATGAAATCATTTTAAACATCTCCACAAAGGAGAAAAGCGATAAAAAAATCCAAAGTGGGAGTTCTAAACAAAAACGGAGAAGCTCCCCAATGTTCATGCACAAATAAGGAGTGCACAAATATGGTATCCTCACTCCCCAAAATTATCTAGAACACGCAACAAGTGCAAGAGTGCATAATGCAAAAGCAAATCATAGCACTTGCACCAAAGATGTGGTTGAGCCATAAGGAGATACCAATTTTCAAAAATTCATCATAAGATAGGCCCAACCGAGACAAAAAGATCTTTTAAAGAAATATGTTCACACGCTTAGGGATACCAATTGGAAACTAAAACCAATTGAAAATGCCAAAAGCTAGTGAGAGCATTTAGTCAAATAAAAATCAACATGCTCACCATGGTAGGCATGAAGTAAAAGATCTTCAAGAAATACATGAGTGTGCAAAGATACCAATAAACAATAAGACAAGCACTCATGAGACAAATTTGGAGCCGCCAAAGAATTATAGATGAAAAACAAGGTGGCTCGAGGAAATAGGATACCAACTAAAAGATGACCTCTCTCATATGTATAGGTTTCTTATTAGACAAACCATTGAAGATATACATCCGCAAAGAAACATATACATACGAAATGGTCCGGGAAAAAGATAACAAGGTATCCAAAAGGAAGTCATAAATATACAAATGAGATTGTTGCTTAAAAGCATAGCACATAGCTCAAAATTATCTCATTGTATATAAATGAACTTCAAATATATCAAATGCATCACACATATCACTAAGGGAACAAGAGATAGTGGAGATGCTTTGAAATAGACAACAAGTATCACGAGGAAATAATATCAATTGAATAAAGGTTTTTGCAAATTCAACACACATATCACAAAGATATATTAAGTGACGAAAAAAGCCAAAACCACAACAATTGCATATAAGAGCTTTCATGCCAAGAGGCAACCTACACAAGGTTGAGTACTAGAAAGTATGCATGAGATAGATACTTGTTACCGAGATGCATTGAAGATGAAGATGATGAGAGTTGGTTTGTCATCAAAGCTTGACTCCGACAATCACACGGTGAGAACACCTTCCTTATGAATGAGGCAAGCATCCAATGCATCTCCATTGTACCTAAAACACAATTAGAGTACAAAATGGTTCCCAAACTCATTGGGTCCCATAGTAGTTAGATCAACTACAATATATAGGAAACACTCCACATAAATATGTGCATATAGATATGACATTGAATTTCATGCACATCTTAGCCGATTTAGGATTCGGTGGAGTATCCCCTATATATTGGATCAAGAAAGACTAGCATGCCATATAAAATATATATTAGTAAAAATGCATGCATAGACTTACAAGAACCAAACGTGATACAATTTGGACAAAACACCAAGTAAACCAAGAAGAGAGCACACCAAAGTGTGACACAAAAGGTTGTCCAAATTATATCAAAATCCAAATCAACACATGATTGAGGAAAAATCAAACCAACATATGATTGATTCCAAAACACATCAACACATGAAGTGTGATATCAAAAGGAATCAAATCAACACAACAAATGATCGATAAGACACCAACTGAAAATAAGATACCAATTAAAACAAAAAATATCAACTAGGAGAAAAGATACCAAGAAGAGGGTGATACTTGACCGAAATCAAGTAAAGTAAAATAGGGCGAAAGGTATCAAGACTCCCACAATAAATATTAATTGAAAAATATCTATGGAGGAGATATTAAATTCCAATTAATACCAATTGAAGGTACCAACACAAGATAAAGAATCAAAGGCCAATTGAAAGGATCAAAAATTGATAGATAGGTTAGTGTTCTAAATAAAAAGGAATGCTCCCCCAATATTCATGCATTATCTTTGATATTTGCATTTGAATACAAAATGCATGCACAAGGGATCATTACTTTCCATATTTTATTTAAAACACTAAACACTACCAATTGAAAAATAGGATCCATTCAAAAGGCGAGGTAGGCAATAGATAAGGCAAGTCAACGCAAGAGCCAATGTGAAGATGGTCTCCAAAATCCACCACAATTACTAGTATCACTTGTCAAGGACAAGGAGTATATGGAGAAATTTCTCGGTGGCATAAAGGAAAGATGTACAAGACCAACTTCACCACAAACTAGCAAATGGCAAAAGATAGGAATTAAAACACCATTTTTAAAGAGGGTTGTTGGTAGTTTCAATTATTCGAATCAACCGGCAAAGCCATGATTAGAATAAAAGGAAACAAATGGTTTCTCACATAATATATGGAAATGCATATTTAGAGAAAAACCACACCAAGCAAACCCAAGCAAACAAGAGCCAAGGGATAACCAAAAGGAAATTGGAACTTGTTTGAGCAAACATGCCACATAGGAAATAGATAATGTGCAATATCAAATCTAAGTGGCAAACCTCAAATGTTCACATTTTTATGGGATTGTAATATGCACATAGCTTATTACTCCCCCATAATGTGATGATTCATTTTATTTTTAAACAAGAGGCAAATAATACCAACAAGAGAAATTAATGGACATTGTAGAATTTGAATTTCTCATGAATATGACACACCACATAGTGACTAGATAAGATGAAATATCAAAACTAGGTGGTGTGCTTCATGTACATACATTTTTAGGTTTGTGAGGTGCACTAAGCACATCACTCCCCCAAAATGGGATAGTCCATTAATATCTCAAAGAGCCAAATAAAATCCACACAAGATTCAATAAAGCTCAACACAACGTTACAAATACATGATATACAACTATCTAACATAACCTTGAATAACAAGACAAGAAAGATAGAAGCATATCATATACAAGCACATGCTAGGAACTAGACTAACACATGCAAGGGAGCAAGCAACTTTCAATGAATATATGAATTAAATACATGTTACCGCAAAGAGGAAGCATTGGATATGAGATAGATATGTGATAATCCAATTGACTTGGCTTGAGAAATAAAACCATGAAGATCCCTTAATTCTTCAAAAATAGCCAAGTCTCCAATGTCCTCCACATCAACCTATTGATCAAGTTGAAGCTTGTTGGTCCCCAACCGAGTTGGGTCCTAAGAGGTTAGTCACAATAGGTTTGGGAACCCAAATGGTGCATTTCTTGACACCACTTTGAGCTCCCACATACTTGGCAAACACATTGCCAACTCTATCCTTCCCAAGAGAATAAACATCATCAATTATGATAGGGTTGGATGGGGTACCGTTAGTGCATGAAGAAGCAAAATGACCTTTGCCACGGCAAAGGTAGCAACACCGACTCTTCTTCTTCTTAATAGGCTCCTCAACTTGAGGAGCGTTGACTTGAGTCTTCTTAGGAGGTGGTCTTTGTTCAACCCGTGGTTGGGCACGAGATTGAACAAGAGGCCGCTTCCCTAGTTGCTTCTCACTAAGCGTCTTCTTCTTCATAGGGCAATCCCGAACGTGGTGCCCTTCAACCTTGCACTTGAAGCAAGTGATCTTGGCCGGATTCTTGACTTGAACTTGGCCCTTCTTCTTCTTCTCAACCTTGGACTTGTTCTTGATGTTGGAGTTGAATCCAAGTCCACTCTTGTCATTTGGGGATTGTTGCACACTCAACATGTTGTCAAGTGCCCTCTTCCCCTCATGACGCTTTTCCAAGCCTTTCTTCAAAGAAGTGGCTTGGGCCTTGAGCTCTCCTCTTTTCTCTACATGGTTAGTGACAACACAAGAACTAGAGGAGGTAGATGCATCATTGTTAGAGCAACAAGGCAAAGCAAGTAATTCATCACATGATGTACCAACATTTTTAGTGGATGAACTACTAGGACTAGCACATGGCAATAGAGCATTTTTAATTAAAGTTGTGCTAATATCCACATGAGGCTCACTTGATGTTACCTTTGTAGTGATGGCCTCATGAGCTAACTTAAGACAAGCATAGGAAGCAAGAAGTTCATCATTAGAGCTAGATAGCTTTTCATGATTTTCTTCCAACTTCCCATAGGATGCTAGAAGATCATCATTAGAGCTAGATAGCTTTTCATGACTTGCTTCCAACTTCTCATACTTGCTAGTTAGCAACTCAAGTTGAGCCCTTAGCTCAACATTCTCCTTCATAATAGATGCTTCACAAGAAGTGGAGTTAGTAGCACAAGCATCATTAATTTTAGGAATAGAAGAAGATAACTTGGCAAGCTCATCATTTAATCTAGCATTTTCATTTTTCGTGACTTTATATTTAGCATGAGCATGGTCACGTTCTTTAATGATTTTAGCAATTATTTCGTTATGAGACTCCTCGATAGAATTTAGTTTCTCCTCAAGAGAAGCACGAGTCCCTTGCTCTTCCTCAAGAGCATCTTCTAACGATGCTTTCTCCATAGCATCATCCCTTTCAATCTTACCCTTTTCTTCAAGGCTAGCTTGCAAAGCCTCAATAGTTTCCCCACGCTCAATAAGAGTGCTCATGATTTCAAAGAGGTTAGCTTGGGCACTATTATTACTAGGAAGGGCTTTGAGAATCATTAGACCTTTATTTTGAAGAAGGGCATTAATTTTTTCCATATCAACTTCTTCATCATCATTATCATTATCATTATTATCATCATTGTCATTACTAGAAGAAGATTTAGCCATGAGACAATGAGAGGTGAAAGATGAAGAATAATTGATTTTTGAACTACTCAAGTTCAAATCTTGTTGCATAGCAAATTGGGTTTCCTCTACATTATTATCAATGCAAGATTTAGAGGGAACACAAACATTTTTATCATGGCAACAAGATAAAGCAAGCATATCATAAAGAGATTCATCGAAGCAAGTTTTAGATGATATGCGAGGACAATCAACACTAGCATGTAAATCATTTATGGTGCTATGAGTGTTTATGTCCAAAGATGAAGCATTGCAACAAGATAGAGATAAATGATCATCAATAATGAGCTCACTATCAAGGTTGCAAAACCTATCACTACTCACCATTACATTGGATTGTGGCTTACCACATTTTGGTGAAGTAGATGAAGACGAGAACTCGTCACGGCCGGAGGTGGAGGGAGAGCAATCATCCTCAATAGAGTTGGACCCTCCATATTTATCTTGAAGCTTGGTCCAAAACTCATGAGCATCCCGGAGAGGCATGATTGACTCGAAAACTACAACACTCACAAATTTGCAAAACTCATTAGAAGCTAGAGCATCTAGATATAAGTTTTTCTCATCCTCTAAAGTCGTACTTTCGTAGTCCTTCGGAGGAGAAAAACCTATATCTAAGATACGCTCAAGATTGGGGTCCAAGACCCGTAAGTGTCTAAGCATATGAGTTTTCCAAACATTAAAATTTGTGCCATTGAATATAAACATGGAATTGTGCACTAAATCCCTAGACGACATCTTTACTCTCTAGGCGGTAAAGCCAAACAAGAGAGACGAGGCTCTGATACCAATTGAAAGAACAAACGATGCCCGAGATGTCGCCTAGAGGGGGGGGGGTGAATAGGCGATTAACACTTTTTCTAATTAGGGGCTTGATAATTGCGGAATAAAACTATGTGTTTAAATTACCAAGCCAACAACCTAATATGCTAGGGTGACCTATGTGCACCAACAACTTATGCTAAGCAATTAAAGCAACAAGGTGATAGCAAGATATGAACTTCAAGCACGAAGGCTATCACAATGTAAATTGCATAAGTAAAGCTCGGGTATAGAAATAACCGAGGCACGCGGAGACGAGGATGTATTCCCGAGTTCCTCCTTGTTAAGGGAGTACGTCTCGTTGGAGGGGTGTGAGCTCGCCACAAGAGGCCTACTCAAGATGCCACAAAGGCCTCACCCTATTCTCCGATGAACCGCACCCAAAGGTTTGGTTCACCTTCCACTATCGGAATCCTTCGGGGCGGATTCCGGAGCCCTTTACAACTTGTTTGGGGCACACACCCACAACCCAATTGGGGGCTCCCAAACGTGCCGAAGCTTCACAACTCGAAGTCTTCGCGGCACCTCCAAACCGTCTAGGGTACACAATGCACCCAAGAGGCAACAAGCTCTTGGGAACACAATGCACCCAAGAGTAACAAGCTTCTCGAACCTTCAATCCCACGTATCACCGAGGGGAACTCAAACCTATGCACCAAATGCAAAAGGCAAGAGCACAAGTGCTCAAATCCTTCACTCTCAAATTCCAACTAAGCAACGAATGCTTTGGGGGGAATGAGAGAGGAAGAACAAAGAGGAGAACCACAAAAGAACTCCAAGAACTAGATCCACTATGTTCCCCTCACTTAGAGGAGAGATTGATTGGTGGAAATGTAGATCTAGATCTCCTCTCACTTTTCCCTCAAAAATATGCAAGATTCATTGGAGGGATTGAGAGGGGGGCAAGCTTTTCAAGGTCAACAATGGTGGGAGAGAGAGAGGAAAACGTGCTGCCTTGGATGGGGAACCATTGGGGAAGAAGGCCCCTTAAATAGGTCCCCCAAAAACTTACCGTTATGGCCAAAATCGCGCCGAGGAGCGGTACTACCGCTGGGCCAGCGGTACTACCGCCCCGGGTGATTTCGGGCGCTCAAACGCGTGCGGTACTGGACTCCCGGCGGTACCCGGGCGGTACCGGTACGGTACTACCGCTGGGCAAAAAACTACAGGACACCCGGTACGAGAAAAATCATAACTTAATCATCCGGACTCCGTTTTCGATGATCTTGGGCTCGTTGGAATCGCAACGAAAAGTTCTACAAGATCATGCAGAGAAACATCATAGTCCATCAATGGAGGATAAAACCAAAAGGAGAAAGGTAAAACCTCTCTATTTCGCAAACCGGAAAAGCCGTATCTTTTGCAATTGAAGTCCGAAAGAGGTAAAACCAATTTTGTTGGAAAGAGGACAACAAAAGCAACCTTTGAAAAAGGCAAACAAGCAATGGAGATTTTGCAACGAGATGGAAGATATAAATCTTCCGCACGAATGAACCGGCAAAATCTCCACTACCGAAAACACAAGAGCAGACGCAAATGCAAACCGTTTTCGGTGACCTTGGCTTTGTCATGACAAGCATGACAAGCACCAAGACCACACCATGATAAGATCCAAATAAGGACCAATAAATATGATTGCATGGATGCAAAGGTTTGAGCTCTCCACGAACGATACGATCACGATATTCGGTCGAGAGCCCCTCTTGATAGTACGGCTATCTATCCTATAATCCGGTCTCTCACTAAACATCATGAGACCGGTAAAATAAAACCCTATCAAGATCATACCTTTGCCTTGCGCATTAATCCACTTGAGGTCTCCTCAAGGCGAACCAACTTCTTGATTGCGCCTTGCTTGGTGAAGATGCTCCCCCATACACCAAGATGGGGAAAGCACTCCTTCGGCATATCTTCACTTGGCCTTTCTCTCGATGACGAACACCTTGGCCTTGATCAACAAATGATCTTCTTCCCTAAACCTTGACTCCAACACAAGGAGAACAAGCAAGACCTTGACTCCAACAAATGGAGACAAGCAAGCTAATGGACACCTACAAATATAGCTCAATGCAAATATTAGTCCATAGAGATTGTCATTAATTACCAAAACCATGCATGGGATCAACCATGCACTTTCACCTTGGAATCATGCACTACCTAGCCTAGCCTCCCCGAACTTGTCTTCTGGACTTGTGCTCTGCTTCACTTTACTTGTCTTCCCCTTCCCCTTGGGTGCCTTGGTCCTCCTTTTATAGGCTAAGGGGATACCACAGGTGCACCCTTGGGGCCGGAGGGGTTTTGGCGGGAAAACCCCTCCGGGTTCTCCTTAGGAGGCGACATGGCCTCCTCTCGTCCAAGTATTCTTCTCAGAGGAGGTAGGTGAGGTCACCCACCTTTTCCAGGGAGGGCAGACAGAGTCTGACAGCTTTTCCGCCTCTGCCCCCCTTTGGCGCCTCCATCTTCTTGGCGCCCAAGTCTTCTAGGAGCTTCCAGCCAGGGCTGGCAAGCTTATCCTCTTTGCGCACTGGAGGTTGGTTCCCGGGGTGAGCCTGGCCTCCTGTCGGGCGTCGGGGTCCCGGGACCTCCATGCCTACTTCCGGGTCGGGGGGGCCCGGAGGGTCCGCGGGTCCCTTGCCTTGGTTGTCGATGCCGCGTGCGCCGGGACGTCGTGGGGCAGATGGGGGGCCCATCTGCCAGTCTTGTGCCTTGGCCTTGAGTGCCTCCTTGGTGGGCCCATGTGCGATGGACCCACTTTGACCTTATCAGGGGAACCCCGTGTTCCACTGTTGCGACAGTAGCCCCCGGGCATAGTCCCGGCGGCCACGCCCTTCTGCCGCCGGGGCTATGACCAAAAAGAGTCAAAGTGGGTCCCCGGCGTCAGGTCTTCAACGTCTTGTCCTACCCGTCAGAGCCGCGCAGTACAGAGGTGCGCGTCCCACGGGTCTTGGAGTTATCCATCCGGCGGAGTAATTGCGCCAGCCTCCTCGATTCTCGGGAACGGCGAAAGCGAGGCGACGGCCGCTGAAGGCGTGTCCGAGCCTTTTTAAAGGCAGGGATACCCCTCAGGATCTTTATTCGTCTTCACCCCTTCCTCAAACCCACTCTTCCTCAGAGGCGAGCGCGTCGATGGTGGGGGCTAAGAGAGGAGTTGGTCGCTCGCGCTCGTCCTTGGCGGGGGCAGAAGTGGCGTTCGGCGGTCGCGGAAGAGTTGTGCCCCGAGGCCGAGCGAGGCATGGTCGCGGTGGCGGCCACGGTCGTGGAAGTCGAGGTCATGGAGGCCGCGGAGCAGGAGGTTTGCCGAGCCCTCCCTCGCGGAGGATGACCCACACCGGCTTCCCTCTGTTTGAGTTCGTCGTGGATCTGGACAGAAGACTGCGCAGCCGGCTTCATCTGCCGGACTCCTTCATGGCGGCAGTGGACACGGACGACGACCGGCCCACCGGTTACTGGCTGCAGGTCGAGGGTTGTCCCAATGGCCCCTCTTGGGACGAAGCGGAGTACACTGTCGACGGCTCCATGCTCCTGGGGAAGGGATGGAAAGCGTTCGCGCGCTCCTGTCGCCTTACCCGGGGGAAGTACCTTTCGTTCGAGTACGATGGGGATGAGATGCTCTCCGTGAAGATCTTCCATGCCGATGGAGGACGCGAGGATTGCTGCATGGAGAGCGACAGCAGCAGTCGCAGCAGCTATTACGATGAGGGGGACGATGATGAAGATGAAGAGGACTCCCTCAGCATCAAGGCCGGGAGGAGCCCGCTTCCCTGAAGATGCGGGGGCGGCACCGCGGCAGCGCCCCCCGAAGATGTCCTTGACCTCCTTCTTGGCGGCCTCGTCGACGTACTTCTGGAAGTAGCGCCTTCCGTGGTGCGGGGATGCTCCTTGCTGGCGTAGGAGCCAACCTTTCTTTGTAAAAAGTAGGTCCCATTGCAGACTTTTGGATGACGAAAAACTTGTACCCTTGTTGTCGCTTGGCCTTCAAGATAAATAGATGCGATCGCGAACGGTTTTCTGCAAAACTCGCTCTTGATTGCGGCGTTAGCTGAACCGTCAGAGGGGCCAGTGGGGAACAGAGGGCCTATAAAAGGCTCTCTAGCCCCCAGCTCCTTGGTGTGGCACCCCCCTCTGAGACATGTTGCCAGAGAGGCGGTCGCCCCGTGCGCCAGCCCAGGATATCCAGACGCACGTTACGACAATGCAACATAGCGGAAATATCATTACACAATCAGGCCCAGAGGGCTACAATGGATTACATGGCCATCAAGGCATGAGAAATTATCATGGCCGAGTATGGCACGGGACAGAGTTTTAACTGGCAGCGGAAGACGACTAAAACAACGGCTTGGAGTGGCTCCATTCCACAGGCATCTGGCTGGGCTACTGATCCTAGCACGCTCTTGCTCCATCTCTTTGCGATAGTAGAAGATGAATCCTCTCAATGTCTGGCCACATGAAAAGCCAGTTTGAGTACGGTGACGTACTCGCAAGAAAACAACCACAAGACATGAACAGTCAAGCAATCAGGCAACAAGTAGCTAGCAACAGAAATAACCTAAACATGGCAAGTGTCTACTTACGACAGTCCAAGTGGGTAGCAACAAGGCAGCACAACAGATCATGGCATAAGCAAATAATAGGGGTATCACCAGTACAGAGTCCAAGCCAGGTGGGGTTGGATCGTATACCGGTGATCACACAAGAGAACTTACCTGTGATGAATAACGGGGGTACCCAGTGTTACCAAATATTAAACATCACCTGTCATCACAACTAGGCCCAACAGCCTTACCACATCTGCCAACTTTTAGGCCCACTGGCCTCATCTTTTCACTCATCTCGAGTGACATTTCCTGCATCGGCTTATCGTTCCTTTGGTGAAATCAGGTGGTTCATCTTTCTTTCACACCGAGCTTAAGTTTAACCTCCGGACTCGACAAGGACAATAGTGTGACCGACACTGAACTGTTCCATAACCTAGGAACAAGGCTAGCTGCTAGTTGACACACTCTCGAGAGGTTGCAGTTACCACCCATCTAAACGCACCTTGCTTCATGACGGCAAGATACACTTACATAGCCGTTCACGCTACCCAGACACTCCCTGTATAGCTACCGACATAACTCTATGTCTTATGACGAAGTGAATCCGGCACGTCCCCAACTCATGAGCGACGCCTTGCTCCGGAACCTTCACAAGACTAGCCCCGACCACAACTATGCAGTAACCGACTAGACTTGCCAAGTGGGTAGCATCAAAGGAGGCCCGATAGGTTACATAGGCTATGGCTCTCCCATTTGGGCGACAGTGGTAGTGCGTTCAATGCTCAGATTGGTGGCACTATGGACTGACCCTATCGAAGTTTGGAGGGTTGGTTAAATTAATCCAGTTTCTTTCAACAACAATTCCAACAACAAAGGGTTAGTCCAACACAATAAATATAATGTCATATCCACATGAAACAGATTTGTCCACTGCAAAACCATAATATCTTATCAACATGAAACAGAAACGAACTACACACAATAGTTCAAGCAATATGTGGTTAGTTCAATCAATGGTTAGTTTCAACCGGGCGATGGCGGAGATGCCTCCGGCCAGTAGCAGCCACAGATCGACTACAAAAGTTAGTGGAGGCGTCCACGCGATCCTGTTCCACCATTCCATTGACTGCGGCGGTTCCCCCAGTCCATCGTCGCCGGAATGGGGAGTGGTGCATGGTACCGTCCAACGCACGCCACCACTCTACAGAAAAGTAGCCGCTTCAATCCACTTGGGCAGGACCCAACGTGTTTTTAGACGGGGTACCGGAACTCAACCCACACTTGATGGGTTTATCGTATTGCAGGAAAGTAAAGGTACATGAAATAATAATACTGAAAGTAGGCAAGATTCAATCCACGTGGGCGGTGCCCAACATGTATTTAGTCGCCGGCCGGAACTCAACCCACAGTTGATGGGTTTATCGTATTGCAGGAAAGTAAAGGTACATGAAATAATAATACTGAAAGTAGGCGAGATTCAATCCATGTGGGCGGTGCCCAACATGTATTTAGTCGCCGGCCGGAACTCAACCCACACTTGATGGGTTTATCATATTACAGGAATGAAAACAAAGCCACGATATCTCGTGACGCACAGTTGACGGAATGTAGACAAAGTCACGATATCTCGTGACGCACAGTTGACAGATGATGAGCAATAAAATGCACCTATATGACCGGGTAAAATGCAAACAACAAACACCGCTTGAGTGTTCATAGCAAGTGGTTAGCTTGCCTTCGACGATCGACGCCATTTGGTTTCGGGTCACGGGCACGTCGCGGGTTAGGTTCTCGGTTTGCCGGTACCGCGGGCCGAAACTGACTGGGCTGAGCTGGTTGTGTGATTCGCCGAAATACGCCTTCGCAGCTGGGAGACGGAGACGCGCGGGGGGGCGCATCCACTTAATCCGACAGTGGGCCGGGCCGAAGCGGGGCCCGCCTGTCGGCGACACCATGGTGCCACGCTGGCTGCCAGCGGGGCGTCCTCACCCCCGCGTCGACCACGCGCGGGACGAGGCCCGACGCGGGCGCGCCTGGGCAGGGCCGGCCGCCGGCCGCCGGTGCACGCCGCCGACCCGGTGCACGCCGCCAATCGCTGGGGAGTAGCGAGGACCGCGCCACCGCCCCTCCTCCGAAGATGGCGGCCACGAGCACAGGGGAGGCCGCAGCAGCACGTCACGGTGCTCGGGAGCAGGGAGCTCGCCGCCGGCGGCGGAGACGATGCCGAGGCTACGGGGCACCATTTCCTAAACCGCGTGTACTGGGAGAAGCAGGGGAACAATAGGAGTCTCCCTACTCATTTAATTGACGAATGAAGCTCGAAATAGCTCACGGTGATCCGAGGACCCGCGGCCACGATTCCGTCCACCATGGTCGGCATTGAGCTCCATTCGGCACCTAACTGGGCAGGGAGGTCCAGGGGAGGGAGAGGGATGGCTGCTCGCGCGAGTGGCTCAGGGGCGACTTTTATAGGGCTCGGGAGGGGGGACAGCGGCCAGGATGCTCGGCGGGGAGGCGGGGTGAGCTGACCGGTGCCACAACGACGGGACGACGGACACTACATCGTCGGTGTAGCACGAGGCTTCGCTGGACGACGGAAAACGCGGCCGTGGATAAGATCAAGGTACTGGTGAGGGGGGGAACAATGATCGTGACGGCTCGGCGGAAGGGCGGGGTGACGTGCTCGATGATGCCGCGACCGGACGACAGACAATGCGTCGACGGTGTAGCAGGGGGTGTGCTGGACGACGAGGAACACGGTCGGGGATAAGATCAAGCGACGTCACAGCACTGGTGAGGGGTCCCACGGCGGACTGTTCCGGCGGCGCGTCGTCTGGTGGCATGGCGGCGCTGTAGAGGGGGTGTGGGGCGGTTGTGGCCGAGGGGAGNGGCGCGTCGGCTTGCGGGTGGCGGCGTGCTGGAGAAAGTGAGGTGTCGAGCGGGGTTTCCGGAGGGTCCAGGGGGAGGAGGTTCACCTGCCGGGCATGGAACGGGACGGGGAGGAGCTCAACGGCGTCGAGCAGGAGGTGTCGGTGCTGCCTGGCATGGACATGCCCACGGCGACCACGACAGCCACCATGCCGACATCGGCATCAAGATGCCACTATCCGCATAGGGCACCAAAATTAAAACGGTTCGCGTCATCATGTGCCAAAACAATAACTCTACCATTTCCTAGTTATAGGGTTTTGCTGGTTTGCAACTTGGTCTGAACAAAAATTTGAGAACACAAGGAAGCACCAGGTGCTCGATGAAATGATCAGGGTCTTGCACATCTTAGAAAAATCCCATAAATTCACAGTAGGTCTATGGGTGTAGATGGTATTCTGTGGAGTTTGGCTCAGTTGGATACCTGGAAGATGGTCAATAAATTGGTGTTCGAAAAGTGCCCTAATGGCATGGGTATGCCAAATGCATTAAATCAAATAATATTGGCATGATCTTCTGGGTAGGGTGTTCTATATGGATGGGTTGTCTATTTGAAAAAGTACCGATGCCAAATGAATTTTGTATCCATGGGTTGCTTTGGGATTGCTATTAGGCATAAAAAGTGCATCACAAAGGAAGTACCCCAAATATTGCTCAAATGAGGTTGGGCCAATGGAGTGAAAAGTTCGGGAGGTGAAATTAGGCCCACCCACAAAATCGTAGAATTTTTGGATGAGTGGAAGGTGTCTGAATACTTGTGGACTGGAAAATGGCATAATAGCGGATATGATTTTAACCGAGGGTTTTTGCATTGGGACTATGGAATATTTTTCCATAGGATGGATTTATATGTATGAGGGAACCATTGGTGGCTTGGTAGAATTTTCTTAAGATACAATTGTGGTGGTGCTTTCGGTGGGACAGCGGGGAGGGTTTGGAACATTGGAGTGGCATCAATGGGTGACCACGAAAATAGCGGCATCGGGATATGGTGGGGGTTGATAAGATAAAGGTTTTATTGGGAAATCTCCAAGGGAGCAAAACCAAAGTCAATTCAAAGACCAACAAGTGGAAGAAAATAGTTTGGAAACAGAAAAAGTTTTTCAGGCGGGAGAAAAACATAACTAACATTAGGGACGAATTTCGGGATGTGACAAACCTTCCCCCTTAAAAAGAATCTCGTCCCGAGATTCGGAGACTAATAAAGATTCTCCGGGGTTATACAAGATATTTCTTGTATGGTTTATTACACCCCTAGATTTAAAATATTTTAAATTTTTTTTTTCCACGCAATACTAGAGTTTAACACACAAAAGAATCAACACTCAGCAGGATATTTTACTAGAAAAGTTACCAAGGCATGATATTTTTATCATACTCAATGCATTCTAAGGATGGCATGGCAGGGGCTCACACAATCATTCAACATGGGCCCTCCTACTATGGTTGTATAAGGAAAATCCAAATCTAAGGTTTTTAGATCAACCAGACACAAGCATGGCAATATCAAACAAGACCTACACACGGGTCATCAACCAATAACCTGGATTTAACTTGGCCAAATAATTACCCGATTTTGTAAAACAAAAGGTTAGGGATATGCTAAGCATGTCCCTGTTCTAGATTTATTTTTTTGAAAAGCTGTATATACCTTTTCAAGTATACACAGGTTTGGAAAAAAAATTGCAGGGCTTCTTTTTTAAAAGAAAACATCTGTGTCACCAATAATTGGCTTACAGACACTGTAGGGGTAGGGCCATCTCCAAAATTATTTTGACCAAAATTTTCCTACGGAACACTGGAGAGACGAGGACTGATCTCCTGAGAAAGGATAGAAACACACAGAGGGTTATTTCCTGCTTGCTGACAGGTGGGACCAGGGTCCACCTGGCAGTCTGCTTCTTCCTTTCTATCTTCTTCTTCTTCGTTGTATCTCCCTCCGTACCTGGCTGGTTCCGAGTGCGCGAAGCACTCTGCTGCGGCACTGCTGCGCGTGCGGTCCAACTGAGCAGCGGCCTTACGGCTTTCGGCGCCTCGACGGTCGCGCACCAATTTGGCCGAGCATTGCGCGCGATTCCTCTTTTCCCGCGCGAGGCTAGTCTGGGGCTATAAATTGCGGCCTCGGTGATTCTCTCCTCATTGCCAGCATGGGATTCTTCTCTCAATTTCTCTGTGATTTCACTTATGGTCCGGAGCGAGCTGGCTTCCTCGACCACCTGTTCTGTGTGCTGTGGCTCGGGTTGACCATCGGGGGGCTGCTGGTGATTCTGCTCACGGTGGTGGGTCTGGTCAGCCTGCCACCTGCACGACTGGTGGTATGGCGTTGTCGGGGGTGCTGCGGCGGCGGTGGACGAGTTCCTTGCGGCTCCGGTGAGGGACTGGCGGACGTCCCCGGTGGCTGCTGCGGCTGCTCCTCTGGTGGGGGACGAGCTGGGAGCTCGAGCTGTCCACCGTCGTCATCGTCGCCCAGCTCGAGTCTCGGCTTCGGGTGAGTCTGGTTCATCTCCAGGTGACGCCACTGAGCGCGAGAGGGAGTAGGATTTTTCTTTCTGGGGTGCTCTTATGTATCTGTACTGAGGTGGTGGTAGTGTTCTCTGCTGGAGTAGATCTTGTATCCTCTGCTTTTGAAACTTCCCTTATGTACTGAACTCGGTTGAAGTATCAAATTTGGCTCCTCTGATGGTTTAGATCCAGATTTGCATTATTGAGATTTTTCCTTAGCTGTGACAGATCTGTTCTTGCAGTAGAGAGAATTGCAGAGGCACCATCATACAGACAGTAGAAATTTCTACTCGGGGAAAACATCATTTTAGGTGGTAGTGCTGCATTTTATGGCCCCAAAAACTTGAAGCGGCATAGCACAATCATTTCAACCCTACTGGCTAACAAGCACGTAACGACTACTAAACACCCAACAATACTTTTAAATCCAAAGGAAACAACATGATATTCCATCAATTGTCAACCAAGTGGTTAACTAGAGGTTAAGAACACCAGGTCTTATACAGGGATGGCTCACACCAAGCAGAAAGGCAAACAACGCAAACACGCATACAGGCAACCATAGGAATTACAACCAAACCCACAACTCATTAGCGCCACTCAGGCTAAACTAAACAGATCTTACTCCGCTTGACGGTCCTTCCCCGAGGGTGGAGTGCGGCCGAGCCGGAGAGTAGTGTCCACGTCCCCTTCTTCCACGGGGTCGAGAAACACAGGAATACCTTCGAGGATCGGACCCTGCTCTGGGACTTGTTGGGATGGGCCTGGCTCGGGGAGTGGGGGTCTGCTACCTCGAGCTTCCCTGTTGGTGGGGGCAGGTGGGTTCTTCCCTAGAGACAGCTGCAGACGGGCAAAACCCAGATTCCTTCTTGAGGCCACGAGTTCCTCCATCAAGAAGCGAGTGAGATTCGTCATTGCAGAGGCGTAAGCGACCAGGTTGAACACTGCTGGGTCAGGTTCTTCCCAGACAGGGGTTTGGACGATCTCCGCACCAGGCCGAGGTCTGGCTGGGAGGAAGTAGAAATCTCGGTCGCTGGACAACACGGTTTCCGAGTGTCGGAGACGGACGAGGCTTTCCCAGGCTGCTACCTGGATGGCTAGCTCGATGGTAGGCATGCCTCCACCTTGAATCACATAGGGCTGATTTGTGCCCCGAGGACACGGGCTGATCTTCACCTCTGCCCGGAATTCATTCCCCACGAGAGAAACTAATCTTTTGAACACCACGTACACGGGGCGAATGGAGCTTCCGAGGGCAACATTGACGACCCTCCAAAGAATCATGGGGAAGTTGGAACTTTCCTCGGCAGTGGTTTCCATGATGGCCTTAGAAGTCATCGTCGGATTCTCTCGGGCCTTAGGTTTTTTTGGATGGAGTAGGAATGCGGAATTACTCGGCGGGATCCTGCTTCAACAGAGTTGGGTTGCCAAGAAGAGAAGGCGAGGGTGGGTTTATAAAGCAACTAGGACGGGTTTCAAGTTCACGGGGTAAGGTCGACTGCTTCTCATGGACGAAGCCGGCTAGTCTTGTTGGGAAAGATTGGGGACAGGTCCTCCTGCACCAACTATTGACCAACACCGGCCATGTCGGTTAGGCAGGAATGGGTCAATTCCATCGGGTCATTGTCGGGTAAAAGTAAGGGTGGACTTTATATGCTAGGGTAGTCTACAGCCAGCCTGGCGCTCTGATACCATGCTCTGTGGCACCCCCCTCTGACACATATCGCCAGAGAGGCGGTCGCCCCGTGCGCCAGCCCAGGATATCCGGACGCACGTTACGACAATGCAACATAGCAGAAATATCATTACACAATCAGTCCCAGAGGGCTACAAATGATTTTACATGGCCATCAAGGCATGAAAGATTATCATGACCAAGTGTGGCACGGGACAGAGTTTAACTGGCAGCGGAAGTCATAGATTCGGCAACGGCTTGGAGGGACTCCATTCCACAGGCATCTGGCTGGGCTACTGATCCTAGCACGCTCTTGCTCCATCTCCTTGCGATAGTAGAAGATGAATCCTCTCAATGTCTGGCCACATGAAAAGCCAGTTTGAGTACGGTGACGTACTCGCAAGAAACAACCACAAGACATGAACAGTCAAGCAATCAGGCAACAAGTAGCTGGCAACAGAAATAACCTAAACATGGCAAGTGTCTACTTACAGCAGTCCAAGTGGGTAGCAACAAGGCAGCACAACAAAATCATGGCATAAGCAATTAATAGGGGTATCACCAGTACAGAGTCCAAGCCAGGTGGGGTTGGATCGTATACCGGTGATCATACAAGAGAACTTACCTGTGACGAATAACGAGTGTACCCGTTGGTACCAAATATTTTAACATCACCTGTCATCACAACTAGGCCCAACAGCCTTACCACATCTGTCAACTTTTAGGCCTACTGGCCACATCTTTTCACTCATCCCGAGTGACATTTTCTGCATCAGCTTATCGTTCCTTTGGTGAAATCAGGTGGTTCATCTTTCTTTCACACCGAACTTAAGTTTAACCTCCGGACTCGACAAAGGACAATAGTGTGACCGACACTGAACTGTTCCATAACCTAGGAACAAGGCTAGCTGCTAGTTGATACACTCTCGAGAGGTGGCAGTTACCACTCATCTAAATGCACCTTGCTTCATGACGGCAAGATACACTTACATGACCGTTCACGCTACCCAGACACTCCCTGTATAGCTACCGACATAACTCTATGTCTTAGGACGAAGTGAATCCGGCACGTCCCCAACTCATGAGCGACGCCTTGCTCCGGAACCTTCACAAGACTAGCCCCGACCACAACTATGCAGTATCCGACTAGACTTGCCAAGTGGGTAGCGTCAAAGGAGGCTTGATAGGTTACATAGGTTATGGCTCTCCCATTTGGGCGACAGTGGTAGTGCGTTCAAGGTTCAGATTGGTGGCACTATGGACTGACCCCATCGAAGTTTGGAGGGTTGGTTAAATTAATCCAGTTTCTTTCAACAACAATTCCAAAAATAGAGGATTAGTCCGACACAATAAAGGATTAGTCCAACACAACAATTATAAAATCTTATCAACATGAAACAGTTTAGTCCAGTGCAAAACAATAACACCATATCAACATGATACAGAAACAAACCGCACCCAATCTCTCAAACAATATATAGTTAGTTCAATCAATGATTAGTTTCAACCGGGCGATGGCGGAGATAACCCCGGCCAGTGACAGCCACAGGTTGAGTAAAAGAAAATAAATCAGCACAGTTGGTTAGCGTCAACCGGGCGTTGGCGGAGATGCCTCCGGCCAGTAGCAGCCACAGATCGACTACAAAAGTTAGTGGAGGCGTCCACGCGATCCCGTTCCACCATTCCATTGACTACGGCGGTTCCTCCAGTCCATCGTCGCCGGAAAGGGGAGTGGTGCATGGTACCGTCCAACGCACGCCACAACTCTACAGAAAAGTAGACGAGATTCAATCCACGTGGGCGGGGCCCAACATGTATTTAGTCGCCGGCCGGAACTCAACCCACACTTGATGGGTTTATCGTATTGCAGGAAAGTAAAGGTACATGAAATGATAATACTGAAAGTAGGCGAGATTCAATCCACGTGGTCGGTGCCCAACATGTATTTAGTCGCCGGCCGGAACTCAACCCACACTTGATGGGTTTATCGTATTACAGGAATGAAAACAAAGCCACGATATCTCGTGACGCACAGTTGGCAGGAGGTAAACAAAGCCACGATATCTCGTGACGCACAGTTGACATGCGATGTTAAGCAATGAAATGCGCCGATGTGACCGGGTAATATGCGAACAAACAAACACCGCTTGAGTGTTCATAGCAAGTGATTAGCTTGCCTTCGTAGATCGACGCCATTGGTCTTGAGGGTCACGGACGTCATGGCCTAGGGTATCGGTTGCCGGTACCGCGGGATAGACCTATGCATGGGTATAAGGGTGCTCAGCATATCAACATTTTACAAAAATACAAAACCTATGCCACTGGATAGAGCTCTTAAAACTATGATTTTACAAATTTGAATCACCTCCATCGGAGCTACGAATCAAAAGTTATGGCTGTGCGAAGAATAGCTATCGACTGCTCACCCGAGGAAAAAAAACAGAACGGGCTGATTCCGAATCGGGCCGGATTGGTAGCGCACTATCAGAAAAATACGCCTTCGTTGCAGGGAGGCGTAACGCCCGGAGTGCGCCTCCACTTAACCTACGTGGCCACTGGGTCAGGCCGGGCCCACTTGCCGGCGACACCAGGGTGCCACGCTGGCGTCCCAGCTGGCCGTCCCCATCCCTGCATCGAGGGAACGCAGGACGAGGCCCGACGCGGGGCGCGTCTGGGCACTGCCGGCCGCCGGAGCCGGCCGCCGCGGCCGCCCTGGAGCCTGCCGCCGACCTACGAGATGCTGGGGAGGGCTGCCCCACCAGGCCGCGCCCGAGGACAGGGCCACGGCCACGGGGGGCACGGGGCTGCGACGCCTCGGTGCTCGCCCAGCGAGCCTGCCGCCGGTGGACGAGGACGGAGACGGGGGCTCGGTCCACCATTCTCCGAAATTATTGTCCGGGGAGAGTGAGGAGATCAAGGGGAGATCCTCCACGAACTTAATTGAGGGATGACTTGGTGTGGTGCACGCCGTGGTCTGGGAACCTTCGGCGGCCTCCATGGCCAAAACGGAGCAAAGCTCCGCCACTCCACAATTAGAGGGGAAGAGGGGCTCCAGAGGGGGAAGGGAGAGGAGGGTGCTGCTCGCGAGGGGGTGCTCGGGGTGGTTTTTATAGGGCTTGGGGAGGGGACAGCGACTACGACGGCTCGGCGGGGAACACGGGGTGAGGTGCTCTGGCGCTGCACCAGCGTGACGACGACCAATGCGTCGTCGGTGTAGCGGGGCAGGTGCTGGACGACGGAAAACGCGGCCGTGGATAAGATCGAGGTACAGGTGAGGGGAGGGGCCCACGGCGGTGCTGTGCTACGGCGCGTCGGCTTGCGGGTGGCGGCGTGCTGGAGAAAGTGAGGTGTCGAGCGGGGTTTCCGGAGGGTCCAGGGGGAGGAGGTTCACCTGCCGGGCATGGAACGGGACGGGGAGGAGCTCAACGGCGTCGAGCAGGAGGTGTCGGTGCTGCCTGGCATGGACATGCCCACGGCGACCACGACAGCCACCATGCCGACATCGGCATCAAGATGCCACTATCCGCATAGGGCACCAAAATTAAAACGGTTCGCGTCATCATGTGCCAAAACAATAACTCTACCATTTCCTAGTTATAGGGTTTTGCTGGTTTGCAACTTGGTCTGAACAAAAATTTGAGAACACAAGGAAGCACCAGGTGCTCGATGAAATGATCAGGGCTTTGCACATCTCAGAAAAATCCCAGAAATTCCCAGTAGGTCTTATTGGGTGTAGATGGTATGTCTGTGGAGTTTGAGCTCAATAGGATACCTGGAAGGTGGTCAAATAAATTGGTGTTCGAAAAGTGCCCTAATGGCATGGGTATGCCAAATGCATTAAATCAAATAATATTGGCATGATCTTCTGGGTAGGGTGTTCTATATGGATGGTTGTCTATTTGAAAAAGTACCGATGCCAAATGAATTTTGTATCCATGGGTTGCTTTGGGAATTGCTATTAGGCATAAAAAGTGCATCACAAAGGAAGTACCCCAAATATTGCTCAAATGAGGTTGGGCCAATGGAGTGAAAAGTTCGGGAGGTGAAATTAGGCCCACCCACAAAATCGTAGAATTTTTGGATGAGTGGAAAGTGTCTGAATACTTATTGGACTGGAAATGGCATAATAGCGGATATGATTTAACCGAGGGTTTTTGCATTGGACTATGGAATATTTTTCCATAGGATGGATTTATATGTATGAGGGAACCATTTGGTGGCTTGGTAGAATTTTTCTTAAGATACAATTGTGGTGGTGGCTTTCGGTGGGACAGCGGGGAGGGTTTTGGAACATGGGAGTGGCATCAATGGGTGACCACGAAAATAGCGGCATCGGGATATGGTGGGGGTTGATAAGATAAAGGTTTATTGGGAAATCTCCAAGTGAGCAAAACCAAAGTCAATTCAAAGACCAACAAGTGGAAGAAAATAGTTTGGAAACAGAAAAAGTTTTTCAGGCGGGAGAAAAACATAACTAACATTAGGGACGAATTTTCGGGATGTGACAGCGGCGTTCGGGGCGTCGGTCACGTTCTCCTCCTCCAGCGGCTCCCAGCACCCACGTCTTGCACCAGTGTGAAGAGGATGGCGGTGCGACTCTAACGGGCACGGTCACGGGTCCGGGGACCCTTCCGTTCGCCGGCGATTTGAGGTGTCCGTCGGCGGCAGTAGGGCTAGGGTTTGCGTTTCGGTGAAGAAAGAGAGAGAAGAGAGAGGACAGAGCGAGGGGGGGAAGAGTGAGCGAGAGAGAGATAGATGGGGACGTCTTCTCCGGTTCTTATCCCTCCGGCAAGCAGGCAAGCAGGCAGGAGGTGGCACGGCGGCGCGGCGTCGTCCTTCTGGCGCGGGAAGAAGAAGAAAGAAAAGAAAAGAAAAGATTTTTGCAAATAACCCCCTGGACTTAACTGTAAATACATAAACTTTTAAAACAGAAACTTCACATATTTATTTAGGGATTTTAGGCAAGTCCAAAAATCATGGAAAAATTCATGGATGCTCCTAATATTATAGAGAAGCTCCACGTATTTTTGTTTTGAATTATTGAAACATCTTAGTCCCATTTAAAAATAGAGATATGTTTTAGTCATTTAAATGTATTCACCATTTATTTAAGATGCACCCAAACTCTTGTGTTCAAAAGCATACTTGCCATGAACATGATCAACTATTAATCATTTTATTACAAGGTTGGGATGCTCAAGTATCTTTGCAAGATTCATATTTGTGGTCTTTATCATTGGTTTGATTTTCTTCCTTGGGAATTAATTCATTGGAGAAATATTTTTATGTTGCTTTCTTAAAAAGGCACTTGATTGGGTTGAAGAGGTTGATACTTTGCCTTCTTGGTCAAAAGATCAATGTTTCCGTTTGTCCCTTCTCTTGTATTGATCAGATGCTGCTCCTCATTCTTGTTGACTGCTTGACTCCAGATGATCCAGCTGATCCAAGGACCCTTGTTGCTCTTATATTAGAATTGATTCTTTCTAGTCAATAATTGGATATTAGGGCAAGTTCCTAATATCCATTACTTAACTTCCAAGATTATAATGCATCACCCTTGTGGTGAAAGCAAACATTTTATTCAAAGGACACTCTCCTTCTGGCAAGCATATTCTTATTTGAAATTCAATTGCTTTAATGCATACAAAGAATTATGTTAACAAGGTTGCAAGGCTTGTTAACAAACTCCTTTCATATAACACCAAGCCTTTAAATTTCACCCCAAGTTTCTTTAGTATTCAAATTGTCTTGCAGGAATGTCTTTGGAAAGATTTGAAGATAAGAAGCTAAGATCAAATAAGAAGATCAAGTTTGGTGCAATATAGGATTACTTAAGCAGTTATATTAGCTTTTATGGTTGAGGCAAAGAAAAGACAAGGTTTTCCAATTTGGATCTGATTCCCGCAACCGTTTTAAAATGCCTGGAGGTCATGTCAACACTTATCACATTCACCTCAGATGAGCTCAACTCTACTCATGAAGTTGAATGATCTCCAATCCCTCCAGGGTTTTATTTGCGAAAAAATTTATTCGGATTTTTAGATGCATGCATGCAGATGCACAAAATCATACTTCTACCCTTCATTGGTTGCTAAAAGCTGGGGTATTACAGTCTTCCCCCCTTAACAAAAACTTCGTCCCGAAGTTTCGGCTCCTCTCACGTAGAGATAAGAAGAATGAATTTCTGCTGATATTGATTCACTCAAATTCCCTTCTGACGAGGGCATGGATATTGGTGATCCTTTGTCCCACATACTTCTCTGCATCTTCCCTTGATCTATACTATACATCTGTCAACTTTCATCTAATATTTGTTACATTCTAGTGATTCTATTACTCCTTCATGTTTCTTGAATCATCTAATTCTGACTCCTCGCATTTCCATGGCTTTATAGCCCTCTGTCGAAGATCTTCATCTACAACCTTGTACAACCTTCCGATATGTTTGTTGGTTCACTTCCCTATAATCCCGAGACTAGCAAGACTTTATTTCTGATGGTAACTATTGGCTTTCGTTTCAGAACCTCTGGGTTAGTTGTTCTTTCCAGCTTTATAGAACTTCATCCATCAAGACTTGGTACTACTTCGATCTTGTCTTCGTCATCGTATTCCCTTCTAACGACATGTCTTCTCCGTCAAGTACTAATCAACATATATAATTCCCTTTTCTCCTTGAAGTTTCCTGAGTCTTCCTCTGTTCTGGAGTCCGGTTAAGCGAACTTCCTTCCATCAGCTCTAATCCATCGAGCTTTATTCAGTCAACTCTATTGAGTTGAGCTTCGTAACTCACCTTTTTGCTCGAATCTTGGTGTACCTACCTAATGGTCTCACGAAGATCATAGGTATATAACCAAAATATTGCGAATCCCCAGTGTCGTCTTCCGATAAAGAGATACGATTACTAGGTTTTCAATAATTTTTCGAAGAATACAAGATATATCTACCTTTTGAGGAGAGGAATCTAAGACATCAAACCTGTGGATAACATCTATCTTAATAGAGGCTCTGAATATAAGTTGTAACTTTAGTACTTTGGCTTCACCAGTGTCAGATACCCTCTTCCAAATAGATCAACTTTCTTGGCTTATCATCAATCCACAACAAACTAGACTCTTTTCCCTTGATTCAAATGTTCTTCGAAACAATGAACTCCGTGTTTGGCAATTAGTTTTACTTCTTCCATCATTGATGATGTCTACAATAGACGATCAACGACCTATTTCATCTTGCAAAACTGGAAATATCCACGTTCTTCCGGTCTTCATCCTCCTTTATCTTCAACCTTATAGTACTCTTGGACACATAAATGTTGATAAACTTCTTCTCAAGCTTGATCCCAGTAGTATCAATATCTCTTCTTTGCTCCTACAACAATCTCTTCCACCAAGTTAGAACAATCTCGTTAACATGTATCTGCATTTTATTGCTTCTTCTTTCAATGTCTTTGAATTTTCCTTTTTGTCTCTGTCATTCCATGACCTCCGTCATTGTGTTTGTCAACTATGGAACGACGTCGTGACTTGATAAGTAAAAACTTCACAACCTTCCTTCTCGGATAGGTCTCTTAATTTAGCTTTCCTTGCAACATCTTTGATAGATCTTTGTCTTCTTTTAGACTCCCTTCTCTTTGCGAGCTTCCATGGCTACAACAATTCTGGTCACTCGGAACGCTCTCATACTAACCTATGTACCCTCTAGACCAGTAACATCAAGAAAGAACAAAATGTTGCAACATGCATTTGCACATCAAGTTCAAACTTCATGCTCAGATCTAGTCAATCAAAAATCCAATAAGAACCAATAAATCCCAAATATAATTATATATCACTCATGCACCATTAGCCCATAAAATACGTAATACCTTGAGTAAAAACATCTCAAGTACCAAGGCTCAGATGCTATACATTACAAGTTAGGTATATAATACATTATAGACCTATTTCATAAAACAACTCTTGCCTCACTGGCTTAAGGGACAGGTTTACCCTTCACTCAAAGCGTGACTTATAAGAGTATTTACCCCAATTGACCATTCACAATTAGGTAACTCTGACCTAGTGTCTAATTATACCTATCTCCATCTTAGTTCAAAAGGAACTAAGTCTTCTTGGACTTGAACTTCGTCTTCATGCCTTGACGTACTTCCATACTTCTTCACATCTTCAAGTGTAACCTCACGTTCACTCGTGTAGGTACTATTGGTATACATGAATACCATAATACTTTACTTGTGGCAAGTGCACTACTCCATATCCTCCTTGAAAAGGTATCTATGCATCCAACATCCTCTTCGGACATGAACCACATTAACGTGGCATACTTACCATAACTTGCATGGCTTAGTATATCCAACTCACCATTGTTCTTCTCCTCTCTTATTCTTCCATCATCAACTCCCAATAGGGTTCTACTTCATAGGATGACATCATCAATGATACCACATCGATATCACTGACTTAGGTACACGACAGCTATTAAAGAGAGCAACCTTTCACTTGGTATACCAGGTTTAGAAAGAATGAGATAGATAAGTATTATACTTATAGAAGAATAGATAAGAATACTCTATATAAGTATGATGTTATTATTCTCAAGTGAATAACCATCATAGGTCATAGATAGATATAGTTTAGATAAAATAACTTCCTATAGTCTTTACCAACCTACAAGTCTCCTAAAAGGTTTCAAACCTAAGGTCGCTTTGCTCTGATACCAGCTGCGGTGACCCAGCACACCACTGCATGGTGTAGTGTGCAAGTCGTTGACATAATACTCACAGAAGGACCTATCCGTGAATATTACATCCTTCAGAGTGGTACAACAGAAACATAGCAGGTCCGAGGTAAAACTATAGGATTACAACAATATTCAATACAAAATCTCGAGAACCTCCTTGATACAAAGAGGATAGCCTCGTGCAAATGAAATCCAGAGAGAGCCAATTCGTAGCACTAAGCTGGAGATCAACTCTAGCTTTAACTCCTAATCCACTACTGCTGTTGCCACCACCTTAATCTACTCTATCTGGAATAAGATTATCCTGACTTGTACTCGTTCCTTCAGTAAGCGTGGTCTCTTTCATTGGCAGTGTGATCTCTTTAACATCGTTGACATTGCTCCTTCGTGGCCATAGTTGTAGTCGTGCTTCGGTTGGTGAAATAGCAGTTGACTCCTTAATGAAGATCTCGACGTTGTGATGGACCACCGTCAACTCCTTTGATGGCTCCAAAGTCTAAGCAGGGGGTCAAAAGGGCAAGGGTGAGTAACCAGCGTTACCCAGCAAGTCCATTATGTACGGTGGGAAGTTTGATGCACTAGCTACAGCTTTAGACTCCAGGGAGCCTTAAGCTTAATGCAAGGTTTTTGTAAACATTTCTTTAAGAGGTTGCTTTTATTTCTGAAGACTATGCCCGTCATCCTTCACAGGGCTAGAACTTTCATGGAGTTCCTTTCCTGCAGCGTTCGCAGCTCCTTCCCGGAACAGGGAGTAACATGTTACAATTTTTTACACTCTGCAGAGGTGCGTTACTTTACCCATAAGAGATCAAGACTTTGTTGCACAACCGGGTGATCTTTCCCATCCACACTCTCTTTGGTGTGGGGCCCAGTTTTTGATCCAAGTCATTCACTATGCTTCTCCGCACAACGCATGCCCACCCTTTTGTAGGTTTGTCCTCCCCTAAATCTTTAGGCAGACCGTTCCGGACTCAAAAGTCCTCCCCTATGCCTAACAGATTGCCCGTTCCAGACATCCCTACAATCCATCATAGGCACCAGGTATCGTGGGACCTAAGGGTTCCCACCCATGTTGCGTGTAGTCCCGCAAGACCTACCGCGTACGACCCTGGTCACCCGTTGGCATGCATCCGGGAGAAGTACAGATGGCATTTCCCGTCCCATTCCAGGTCTTATGGTTAACGCGTCTTTACGGCGCAATCATTATGACGGCATTTGTTGTTAAGTCCTAGGTAATACTTTCCCGTGCAAGTGGGACCTCCGGACCAATTCATCTTACCATGGTCCCACCTGCCCTCCATAGTAGGTTACCACCAAATAGGTAGACAACCAATAGTCAAGTTATTAAAGAAATAGGTTTTATGCTTTCTTTTGTATAAAGGTGATAGTATAATAAAGTTTTACAAATAGTTTTCTAACAAATATTTCAAAAGGTATGAGCAAGTGATGAACTTGCCTGTGATAGAGGTGGCAGTTCATGCCCTTCGGGGTTCTAGGGTTGCGTCAGAACCCGGAGATCTGAAAACAGCAAAGTAGTCCGGGTAAGGACTACTGGAAACACTTGCAATATGTTATTATGCATAAATATGAGATGCATCGTATATAACCCAAAATACCCAAACTCACAAGTAAGCGCTTCGCATTATAGATTACTTTGTTAATGGCGAAATACTTTGAGTTGTTATCACATTCAGACTTAAGTGTTTGTTATGATTAACAAAGTAATGTTTTACATGAGTAATGAACAACTTACAGATGCTCAAATAAGGATTGCATTTATTTCACAATTTTATTTTATTTAACTACTTTCAAAAAGTAATAACACGAGAGTGATAGATTTTCAAATGAACTCCTTTTTGTGTGTTTTACCTAGGATGAGTAACAGGACAGTCATTTATATTATGGTATTTGAGTTCAAATTTTATGTGTTGAACCTTTATTTCAAATTTATTTTCTTTTTAGAAAACTAGTAGTTTTAGAAGCTAGTATCATTCAATTCCAGTTACTATCTTTTAATTAATTACATAAGAAAATTATTTTCAAATAATTTATTTTAAAATAATTGAAATAATATCCAATTATGGATCTTAGTATTTTTCATTCAATAAAACCTTTTTAATAAATTAAATAAAAATTATATTTGAAATCCTTATAAAATTTGGAGTTGAAAACATATTTTTACTTAATTTTAGGAATTTAATTGTATTTCAAAATTTTAAGTGATGTTTATGTGGCATTTTGGTAATTCTAAACAACTTTTATTTTTTTGTTGGTTAAACAATTATCAATTTAGCATAATCAAATAGATTTCAATTTTCTAAGCATTTTGATATATTATTTATATTTTTCTGACTTATGATTCAAAAGTTATGAATTTTATAAGTTTGAATAAATTCTAAAATCAAGAAAAGGTTAAATTTCTGACAAAGGGGTCCACTGTCAGAGTTTTAATAATAAAATTAAAAGATTAGAGATGGCTGACGTCAGCTGACGTCATCAACCACGGCCAGCGGCCATTCCGGCCAAAATCCGGCCGGCTCCGGCTTCCCCAGCCGAAGGCAAGAAGCCCAACAGATGCAGAAGAGGGAGACGGACCAAAGAGTGGCGGCGCCGCCCCAAAATGGTCACCGGAGCGACATCCTCACGGTGGTGCGGCGGTGAACTCCGGCGGCCGAACCCAACCACGGGTTCTAGGGATCAATCGAGAGGGAAAAGAGGCGTAGAAGAGAGAGCAGCTCACCACGGTGGTCGAGGACAAGGTTCGGACGGCGATGAAGCTACGGTGGCGACGGATTCGAGCTCGACGTCCAGCGGCGGCGTTCGGGGCGTCGGTCACGTTCTCCTCCTCCAGCGGCTCCCAGCACCCACGTCTTGCACCAGTGTGAAGAGGATGGCGGTGCGACTCTAACGGGCACGGTCACGGGTCCGGGGACCCTTCCGTTCGCCGGCGATTTGAGGTGTCCGTCGGCGGCAGTAGGGCTAGGGTTTGCGTTTCGGTGAAGAAAGAGAGAGAAGAGAGAGGACAGAGCGAGGGGGGGAAGAGTGAGCGAGAGAGAGATAGATGGGGACGTCTTCTCCGGTTCTTATCCCTCCGGCAAGCAGGCAAGCAGGCAGGAGGTGGCACGGCGGCGCGGCGTCGTCCTTCTGGCGCGGGAAGAAGAAGAAAGAAAAGAAAAGAAAAGATTTTTGCAAATAACCCCCTGGACTTAACTGTAAAAACATAAACTTTTAAAACAGAAACTTCACATATTTATTTAGGGATTTTAGGCAAGTCCAAAAATCATGGAAAAATTCATGGATGCTCCTAATATTATAGAGAAGCTCCACGTATTTTTGTTTTGAATTATTGAAACATCTTAGTCCCATTTAAAAATAGAGATATGTTTTAGTCATTTAAATGTATTCACCATTTATTTAAGATGCACCCAAACTCTTGTGTTCAAAAGCATACTTGCCATGAACATGATCAACTATTAATCATTTTATTACAAGGTTGGGATGCTCAAGTATCTTTGCAAGATTCATATTTGTGGTCTTTATCATTGGTTTGATTTTCTTCCTTGGGAATTAATTCATTGGAGAAATATTTTTATGTTGCTTTCTTAAAAAGGCACTTGATTGGGTTGAAGAGGTTGATACTTTGCCTTCTTGGTCAGAAGATCAATGTTGCCTTTTGTCCCTTCTCTTGTATTGATCAGATGCTGCTCCTCATTCTTGTTGACTGCTTGACTCCAGATGATCCAGCTGATCCAAGGACCCTTGTTGCTCTTATATTAGAATTGATTCTTTCTAGTCAATAATTGGATATTAGGGCAAGTTCCTAATATCCATTACTTAACTTCCAAGATTATAATGCATCACCCTTGTGGTGAAAGCAAACATTTTATTCAAAGGACACTCTCCTTCTGGCAAGCATATTCTTATTTGAAATTCAATTGCTTTAATGCATACAAAGAATTATGTTAACAAGGTTGCAAGGCTTGTTAACAAACTCCTTTCATATAACACCAAGCCTTTAAATTTCACCCCAAGTTTCTTTAGTATTCAAATTGTCTTGCAGGAATGTCTTTGGAAAGATTTGAAGATAAGAAGCTAAGATCAAATAAGAAGATCAAGTTTGGTGCAATATAGGATTACTTAAGCAGTTATATTAGCTTTTATGGTTGAGGCAAAGAAAAGACAAGGTTTTCCAATTTGGATCTGATTCCCGCAACCGTTTTAAAATGCCTGGAGGTCATGTCAACACTTATCACATTCACCTCAGATGAGCTCAACTCTACTCATGAAGTTGAATGATCTCCAATCCCTCCAGGGTTTTATTTTGCGAAAAAATTTATTCGGATTTTTAGATGCATGCATGCAGATGCACAAAATCATACTTCTACCCTTCGTTGATTGCTAAAAGCTGGGGTATTACAGCGCCGGACCATCGGGTGGCTGACTGTCACGGCCATGTCAGGTGTCTCTCCTGCCATATCTCTGGCCACCGCGAGCGTGACTGCTGGCGGTACCAGAAGGACGGCCAAGCTCCCCTCTGCTCCGGGTCGCCTGCTGCTGGTCCGCCCGGCCCCATGGATCGGTCTTGGGCTGCTGTTGCCGCCGGGAGGACTGCCTCGCACAAGGACCGGAGTCCCACTGACAGCACGCAGCAGACAGCGAGCTTTGAGCCCAATGGTTTGACGGATCCACCGGAGGCGATGCTGAGGTCCATCTTCAAGGAGCAAGTGACATTGTTCCGGGCTGAGCTGCAAGGCTTGGTTTCGTCTCAGCTCAAAGAGATGGGGTCATTGCAGCCGCTCCTTGAAGCTCAGGCAGTGGCACTGAGCGCTGAGCTGCAGGCCGTGTTCGCCGCTCGCTTGAAAGAGGTGTTCTTGCCCCTCCGCGACTTGGTCGCCGCTGTGCAGGGCTGGACTGATCAGGTCTCAGGTCTTTGGGAGCTTATGGAGGATTTTGGTGGAAGGCTTGCTCTCTCGGCTTCATTGTCTCCAAGCAAGTTTGAGGAATCTACACAACTCGTCGAGTCTGATGTCAAGGATGCCAGTGTGGCTGTTGGGGCTAGCTGCTCGACTGAGTTGTGTGGAGAAATGGTGCAGCACATGGATGATCCTCCGGACGTGGTTTCTGCCCCAACCGAGATCACGCTTACAGGCTTGGAGGAGCAGCACAAGGTTGATGAAGTCGTGTCAGTTTGCAAGGAAGTGGAGTTTACTGAGGCCACTTTGGCCGCTAGCTCTGTTGCGAAGGTGCCTCTGGAGCTGACAGCGTCAGGAGAGTCTCACAGCTTGCAGGTTTTCGAGCCCGACGACATCTCGCTTGGTGGCAATTCCCAGACCTCGCCCACCTTATTGGATGAGCTTTTGAGCAACTTCTGTTGCACTGAACCGCTATCCTTGCTCGATACACCAATTAATTTGCAGCTAGAAGGCGGCTCCGCTTGGGTCGGGAGGCGAAGTGGTAGGTTGGAGAAGAAGAACAAAGATTGCACCATCCCCACTTCTAAGCGAGCTGAATTCAGATTGGCAGAGGCTTTCGGAGAACTGCCAAAGGACACGACTTCAAAGAAAGCATCCGAGGAAGAGGTACAAGAGAAGATGAAGCCTTACCTGCGGTTGTGCAAGCAACCTACCTCGCCGACGGCGCGCCAGGCAATCCGTGAGTTGGTACAAGTTAATGGTTAAATTCTGTCTTCTTATGGCTAGGTGTGGCTTCTCTTGCTGGGTGAGTGCTCTCGAGGTTGTGTTGCTTGGTTGTGCCGGGTATAAGGAGTTCCGGTTGGTCTTGGGCTTAGGGACTCTAGTTTCTGGCTCCGATGATGTGCCTTAATCTCTTTTAGAGGGTGAGTGGTTTTGCCGGTTCCCGTAAATTAACCGTGCAATGTTTGGGGTTTGGGTCCGGTTTCCCTTTCTAAACTGGATCAATTCTATTCTTCTATAATGCAATGCGGGAACTCCCCGCCCTCTGACGAGGTTTCGTCAAAAAAACAATATAAGAAGCTACTATTAGCGTGTTCTTGTTTGGAGTTTTAGTGCTATGTGTGGTTGGTGTCTTGTACAATTGACTATTCGTTCGTTGAGTAAAGCTCTTGGTTCTAGTTGTTTGTGTACTATCACCTCTTGCATCCTGTCTATTCCAAATGATCCAATCCTTACTACACTAAAGCTCATACAACTTGCTGAGAGATAACTACTCTAAAGCTCTGTTTCCATATTTTCTCGAGGAAAACATGCTCTTGCCCGAGAAACGCCAATGCAACAATTCTCTGAGCTGAAAACTTTGACTGTTGTGGTGCTTGACTTGTAGCATTTGGTTAAATATATGGTGCATCTGCATGCTTTTGATACTCTCCACTTATCTCAAACCCCTTTACTGTCCAGAGGTGCCAATTTGCTGATATGACAATAAGCTTCCATTGTTTTGCATACGTCAATGAATTAGTACAGTGCCCTAATTGCTTATTTTCTCATGGATCCCATGGCATTATTAGCTTTGCAGCTATGGTGCAGTCATGCGGAAAGAAAAACAAGTCACATGATCAAAGGTGATCGAAGAATATGACATTGATTACATGTTTTCTGTGTATAACTACCAAGCATGGTAATCTTTCACTTTGATCATACAGGTAAAACTCGAAAGGTGATGATCCTCTGAATTTTCAGTGTAAAATCATACTTTTCTCTTTGCTACGCATCTGATTGTCATCTTCAACTACAACACTAGTTCCCAGAGAAAAAAATGAACAATGCCTTTGTTTAATTTCTCTTCTTTTTCCTTGTCGAGCTGGTTCAGCCATTTTGTAAAACTGACATGGCAACAAGACACTTTACCAGCAGAAACTGAAAAAAAATTGACCATCAAAACATAGATCGCGGACCATTGCTGGTTTGCATGCATCACTTTCTTTAGTAGCTGCACTTTCAGCCTTTTCTACATACACCATATGCTCAAGTTCATGTTCTTCCTGTTCCATACATTTTCCTCGGTGAACTTGAGCATATGGTATATCACGGGCATTATACTAGCGGTGCAAAGTCGCGGCGTGCCTGTGATAATGCCCGTTGTTGGCTTAGTTGTGACTTATCCGGCTACTTCTTTTGTCTGAAAAATTGAGGCGAGTTTACGGTTCATGGTCTCTGTAAGGAATATATGATGAAATAGACCTGCACTGAAAGTACTTACATTCCTGGCATGTTTGCATCTTCAGCTTCTTCACTTTGATTCTCTGAAGTCCTGATAGTAAATGATACTTTCACATATATACGATACACACACTGTAAGTGGTCGCATGGATGCATGTATAGCTTATGATTGTTGCCATGACAGCTAGCTCTCAGTTTAGTTCGTCGTTCAGGTATTATTCTGAATCTAAATTTACATCCGCAGCTCTCTCTCTCTCCCTGGTAGAATGTTGTGGTTAGGGGCTAGGTTTAGTTGACGTGCGACGATGCCATCTTGTGTGCCGTTGTCCAGTGTGCGGTGCTGTCTCCTTTGCCTTTGGGGATCGTCTCGACTCTCGAGGACGCCGGAATCCATCTGCTCGAAGTGGCTCCCGATGTCGCGCGCCCCCATGGTCACCAGTTAGTCCGCTTCATGCTCGTACCGCTCATACTCCGCGGCACCGTCAAGGCGCACAGACAAAACAACCAAAATCAAGATAGTATCATGAGCAAGAACTGGCTATTTCTGAAGAAAGTGGCAGTTTCTGAAGCTTTGATTGGTTGTAAGCTTCATAATTTTTTTGATCCTTGTAACTTGGGGCGCTTGGACAGGCAGGTGAATTAATTTTAAACGATGTTTGCCCGCGCTGAATGAATTTTAATGTGAATACACTCTTGTTTGCAATCAAGAAGAAAAAAGTAGCGCTTTTACAATATTCAACAATGAAAATGTACAATAATTGGCTTGTTGTATTTTCTTAAGTAAATACCTACATACATATCGCTTATCTAATGCTTACATTATACTGTTGTGTCAAGATCTACTAGACGCGCACTTGCAACACACGCCATGTATTGGTCGAGTGCTCCAAGCTCATTGTCCTATCAAAAAAAGATTCATTCCTTGAACATGGGCCTCTCTCTTGCGGCTAGCGAGATTTACTCACGCGAAAAAGGCTACTAATCCTACCACGGTAACACTAATTACGGACGACTAATATTTATTGGATCTAACATATATATTGCAGAGATTTCCACTCTTATGCGTATGGTTTTTATAGGAAGGACCTATTGATTGAAGCACTTCTTTCAACACGTAGGAGAACATACCTACCTTTACGTGCGCTTTGATAAGTAGGTCGACAAATTTAAAAGTATTTAAATAAGACATCCACTGGTAAGGACAAACGAAAGGAGATAGATACAGGGAACAGTCATAAACCAAGCACCTCTTCCGATTTATGCTTGTATATGGTCCTGGTGGACATCTTCCACGAAGAAGTCCTCCCGTGCAGAATACACTTCGCATGCTTCATCCACATAAGATTTCACAACTTCATTGAATAATCTAAGCAAGAAAACCTTCTGTTCTTCTTGCATATTAAGAACTCCTGGTGCCTCCCGTACCTATGTTGATCTATCTTACATTGAAAAACTAATTGTCGAGCATTTGTCTTCTTTTGGGAGAACTTTTTTTATGAGTTGGTAGTGTGTGTGTGCTTCGGTCTAAATTGTACAACTTAAATTAGGTGAGCAAATGCAGAGTTTGTTGTTCTTTTATAGGCACACCTTCTAGTATTTTTTACCAAATCTGACCGTTTTTTTAAACTAACAACAAATCTGGCCTCTTTGTGAAACTATTGCCCAAATCTGGCCTCCGGGTCGGCGCCAACGAGGATGGCGCCGACCATGTGCAGACCTACACATGGTCGGCGCCAACAAAACTTGGCAAAAATTCTTCAAAAGGTTCGGCGCCATTGACGACGGCGCCGACCTCACTTCGGCTGACGGGCTGGCTTGGCGCCGACCTGCACGTGGTCGGCGCCATCCTCGTTGGCGCCGACCCTAGGGGACAGATTTGGGCAATAGTTTTACAAAGAGGCCAAATTTGTTATTAGTTTCAAAAAACGGCCAGATTTGGTAAAAATACCACCTTCTACACGGAAACTTACCGCCAAAGCACACTAGTTAGCTAGGCGGTAAGTGCAACAAATATCTGTCGGAACTGACCTACTCAACCTCAAGAACACCCGAGCTTGTGGGTTATTCTCGAACCTACCATTTCTTCCAAACAAGGATGTCAATTGATCATACCTTGCCCAAATCTAGTTTAAAGGAAAATAATTACGTATGGTTTTAAAGATGCTATATTATCTACACCTTTTGGCATAGTCAAACTTGTTCCTTTATTACATCAAAAGTGTTTGTGCTCGATTGCTTCTATTCATATGCAGATGCTAAGCATACTTTGCATATCCTTGATTATGAATACATACATGAATTAGTCAGATAATTTACATGGTTTATTTGCTTACAAACCAAATTCTTTAATTGTGCATAGATTGCTTGAGATTCTTGGGGTCCACTACTACCAAACCGAATTTGTGGCAACATCACAATAAATTGTTGCAATATTAAATTTATTGCCAAATAAAATTAGAGTCGTTGAAAGAATCAATATATAACACAACAAATTGTCAAAACTTAAATTCCGTTGAGATATAGTTTATATTGCACAAAAAGTAATAACGCGGTTAAACTTTTGTCTTATTGCAATGATTTATTAGTAGAGCAAGAAATACATTTTTTTTTTGCAGTGGAGTCTATATTGCAACAAAATAGATCAGGGTGGAGTTTAATTACAATAGAGCCTTTCACTTGCAACGAAAAATCTAGGCCATGGTAAAATATTTTATTTTGCAACAAATTATGGAAATATCTAACTAAACGTTTGTATGTCTACTTAGTAATATCGAAACAAACCATGTGTTGTACTGTTGTGTAGTTCACTGTCGAATCTTGCCACGGGGATGGCTACCAACCAAACGGAGGGTTTAGTTAGTTAAAATTTTCTAACTTGTGAAGTAAAGTGTGGCAACCCTAGTATACAAGCTAAACACTATAATTATCCAATAATGTAAGCAACAACATGTCTGTCCATAAGGTCTTGTTGGGCACATGGTACCGTCTTTTCGTGGCCCATCCATGAAAATTGTCATTATATTATTTCCATAAAACGAGCAAACAATGTCGCACATATACAATCACATTTGCATAATCATAGGCTAGAAGAAATTGGGGAACCAGCATGTCAATCATACTATTTTTTTTGAACCAGAGCATGTAATTCCATTAAACCTGGAGTGCGAAAAATCGTTGGCTATCGACTCAGATACAAAGCCAGACGTATGGTCAATCCACATCGACATAGGCGTATTTACCCAATAGCCTTCAAAGTTTAGCATAATGAAACTCTTGGCTTCAGGGACGAGGACACCAAAACTTGATAGATCGAGTCTCCGGACTGGAGAGCTTTTACCAGGATGTTCGAGTCTGATTCAAAGATCATTACATTTCTCCCAAACTTGCAGGTGCGTCAATAGTAGCCCTACATGTATGGGCTTGGCATACAGTGCACCCTGATCGTCATCAAATTTTGCCAGCACCAGACACAACATACTCCCTGGTCAGAACGAAACTGAAAGCCTCAAGCTCCTCTTCCTTGTTCTTTGACAAATGCAGAGTCAAGGTAAACTTTGACTCGGTCTGGGCCTGGCGCTTCCCATAATCCGTTGTCTCTATTTTCTGTATACCTGGTAGGCAGGCACTCCCGGCGTCCCTTCTTCAGAGAAACGAACATGCTTTTGTACATGAAAACATATTTCTTCCATGGAGCAGCCAGCCTCGCCAACATTGATTTCATTTCTGGCTATCCCACAAAAGAATTGCCACAATATTCTGTTTCCCGGTGCCTCGCATACCTATATTAATCTATATCTTACATGGAAAAGATTGAATGCCGAGCGTTTGTCTTCGCTCGAGAGAAATTTTAGTTCAGAGGTTAATATATCTTACATGGAAAAGACTGAATGCCAAGCGTTTGTCTTCTCTCGAGAGAAACTTTAGTTCAGAGTTTGTGGTGCGTGTGTGCTTCACACTAACTTGAAGTAGGTGAGCAATTGCGGGTGTTTGTGGTTCTTTTATAGCACCTTCTGTATGAAAGCTTATTGGCCAAAGCGCACTAGCTAATAGTTGGGCAATAAGTGCAACCAGTATACGGTATACTGATCTGACCCTACTTAAGAACACTTGGGTTTGTGACTTATTACTTCTCAAACATACTAACGTTTCTTCCAAACAAGTATTCAATTGACCTTACAAGGAGTAAATATAGTTCAATAAATAATAATTACGTACCAACTTAAATACCATTTGGCATTGTAGAACTTGTTCCTTCATTACATAGAAAGTGTGTGTGCTCGAGTGCTTCTATTCCTACGCAAGTGCTAAGTATACTTGGTCTTTTCTTGATTATGAATATGTACGTGGTTTAGCCGGACAATTTTACATGGTTTATTTGCTTACAAACCCAATTCTTTGATTGTGCATGTGTATTGATTGACACTTTTGGGGTCGAGTACAACGATTACTATTGAAACAAATTAATCACACAATAGATTGATGCAATAGTTAACTTATTGCCACCATTTTTTGTGTCTTTGCCAAAATCATTATATAACACAATGAATTGCGGGAACTTCAATTTTTGTTGAGATGCAGGTATTGTGGTTATGCTTTTGCCTTATTGCAATGGTTTATTAGCATTGTGAGAAATGCATATTTTGTTGCAGGAGAGTCTCATATTGCAACAAAGAAGATCGTCGTGATAATATTTTCAACATATTGCTACAATTTGTTATTGTTGTCCTAGGTGTGAATTTTGTGGCAGTAGAGACTTCCTCTTGCAACGAACTATGTCATGGTAAAAACATGACATTTTTTGCAACAAATTATGGATGTGCCATGGAAATTTCTTCAAGTCTAAAAATATAATTATACTGGGGGATGTTTTGGCACCCGGGAGCATATGCTCCCGGTTTTAAAATTGCATTTTAAATGCATTCGAGATGTCAAAAAATTATACCAAAACTTCGTACGTACATCTCAACATCGTACGGGCTCACGAAGTCGTTCCACAAAATACCGATATTTTTTGTATCGTGTGTAAAAAGACAAAATTTGGTGCTACAAAAGCCTTTTAACAAGATATTTTTTTGTCATTTTTACACAACCCACAAAAATATCGGTTTTGCGTGAAACTTAGCGTGCGCACATAAAATGTCAATATGTTCACGCTAAATTTTTGTTCATAATTTTTTGACATTCCGAAATGGTTTTTCCAAGTGGCCGGAGCATATGCTCCCATGTCCGAAATGAATTTCCGAATTATACTTTCATATGTCTATTCGGTAATGTACCAGTATATTTATTCGGTACCAGCCAAACACGCACTGAATGTACCAGTATATTTATTCGGTAATGCAAGCAATGTGGGTCTAGGAGGTCTTTTGCTTGGCGCATGGCACCGTCCTTTCATACCCCATATATGAAAATTTGCATGATACTATTTTGAAAACAAATAAACATGAACTTGTATATTTCTCAATGCACATATACTGGACAGCAGTTTTGCGGAATCATAGGCAAGAAGAACTTGGGGAACGGCATGGTCGAATGGCTGCTTCGCTGAGTCAGGTAACCAAGTAGGGTAGTTTCGATATGTATTCTTGGGCTATAAAAAAGTACAACTCATCAAGCGTTGGGCCCAGTATACAGAGGCAGCTGGGCTTCCTTTTTGCACGAAAGAAAGAGACGACTGGGCTAGACGAAGCATCTCTGGGGTTTGGCTGTCCGTCACGCAGTGCTCGTAGCCCATCGGTCCTGCTGCAACCAAAGCCCAGTTTGCTCGATCGTCGAAGCTGCCCTGCGGTGCGAGGAGCAGCCGATCGTTCGTTTGTTTAGTCCCACCTCGCCGAGGGAGAGAGGATACGCAGCGCTGCGAAGCTATAAAACCAAGGGGGTGGCCTGGCTTTCAACTCATACCTTTCTCGGCCTTTTGGCTAAGATCAAGTGTAGTATCTGTTCTTATCAGTTTAATATCTGATATGTGGGCCATGTGCCCACAACGATATTAAATTTATTTTTTGTGGGGGAGGGTCCACCACAGTGGCTTGCCACTGGGCCCTTAGGTGTCGCCTGGGCGTTGCACTACTGCCCAGGCCTGGCGCACCCCAACCAAGTCAATTAAATTGTTTAGAGAAAATTAACTGTGAAGAAAATATTCATTATTGTTTAGAGAAAATTAACTGTGAAGAAAATATTCATTTTCACAAGAACAAGAGGTGACAACAGGCTAAAAGCATCAAGCCCCGTATCTCCTACAAGCCTTGGAGAAATGAAATGGCAGCATACATACGATTTAGACAAATGCCCCTCTGATCTTGCCATTATCCCCGTTCCTGTCAATTTCAGATGAATGCAGCAGGTGCTTCAGCCTGATCAGCTGCAAACACAGGGGAAAATTCAGATTTGTTGCCGTCGTTCTCGCTACTGAATCAGCACCTTAGAATGAACAATGTGGTGCCTGGGTTTTTCTTCTGGAACCCGGTGGTCGGTGCCTGGATTGCGTTCATGAATTCATTCTCCATCATCTGTATCAATTTTGTTTACATATAACATTAGCAAGCGTCGTAGTGTATTACTATTGTAGATAAAGCTTTTCGAAATACGAGGGAAACAATGACAGTATGACACCATTAGGTACACATATGATCTGAATGTACCTGCACCTCGTCTGCAGAAAAATCGTTATCCACCATCTGCAAGAGGCAACATAGATAGCAAGCTGTCATCACATCCTTCACACCGATCAAGTGCACTTGCAGGTAAGTGAAGAGAGCTGTACCTCCGTGTCATCCATAAGCAAATAGTTCACCATCTAAATCACAAGTAATATAGCTTCAATTAGGAAAAGTTTATGAGCATTTTCCAATTGTCTCAGTTGACCAAAACAATTTATACCTCCATTTCAGTCATATTCATAGCTGCATCATTGTCCATCACCATCTCGGTCTCGGATGTCCTGCAAATCAGAACCTGTATCAGAACTTATGCACCAGCAACAGCAATCGTTCAGTCAGTTCTAAGAAAGAACAACAGCGAAGTCATGAAAACATGCAGATCCAACAATACGATTACATCAGAGAACCATACAGCTCATGTCCTGCCTTGCTTGGTGATGCAGCACCTAGAACACCCCGAGGAGGTTCAGCTCCTAAATCACACTTCTCCCTGTATCTCTGGCACGCAAGAATAAGCAAAGTGTGTTGAGGTCCTGGACAGCGGTACGAGAAATGCTCAAAGTATCTCATGAAAAGCTGCGAGAGGGTTGGACAGTAAGAGGTACTTGGAGGTGGCTTTTTATGTTCCGTACTGTGAGGCCTGTGACTCCCATAGCTTCCATCGTCTGCTTCACCGCAGTTGGCTTTGCCTCTAAAGAGTTGCAAGTGTTGAATAACACAACATCAGTTTCATCGATAAATTTTGATCAAAGGAACAGATAATGAGTTGTTGAACATCATATGCTCAAAGTTCGAGAAACCAAACCATAGGGACCTCCTTGACGCGCTACAGCTTCCACGAAGATTTTATGGAGATCATCGGTCCAGCGAAGTAAACTCCTTGCCGGCTGCATTGCCCTGAGAATGCGATAAGCCAGTATACCCGACATGTAAGAAACATCACTTTTTTGTGTTGGCCGGTTTTTAGACTTCATTCTGCAAATCAAGCTCACCAAGTGTCAGCAAAGATCAAGGAGGAAATCAGACAGTTTGTCTTGTGTGCAACTTTCTTTTCTAGAATGAAGGCATCACAAACTGACAAAAGGACACGCCCACAAATGATATAATACTACTGTTGCTTTAGCTTTACTCATGTCAGCAGCATATATTTATGCAGGTCTTAGCAAAAATGATTGACTATTCCAAGAAATATATTAAACCAACTCCAATCCTTTTACCAATTAACATCCTAGAGGATTTCACAAACTGATACAACAACTTGTGCAACTAAAAGAGACAGAATCCATCAAATTTTGTTCATTTTGTGAAGTGGGCATGTTCCCATATAGATACAGGAATTTATTCCAAATAAAAATGGAGATCAAGCAGAACATCAATTCTCTGACATCCTATATTAGAACAGGAATGCACTAAAACACCAAAAGAGAAACTAAAACTCATTCAAAATGCTAGTACCAATGTATGGGCGGAAGCAAAAGGAACTGGGAGTGTATGTCCTAAAAGCCAGATATCGACCGAGTCCAGGGTGAAGCACTAGCAAGAAGAGTGAGTGATGGTGTCCTTCTCTATCAAGACAGCCACCCTTTTATACAGTTCTTTTTTCTAAAAGACTAGAAATGCTGCACAGGCTTTGTGTACGTACATTCTATCACATTAATACAATTCATCATAGTTGGTTTTCATTGGTGGGAAGGTTGGCAGAGAAGTAAATAACTCTCAATGTAAGGAAGCAAGAAAAGTGATTACCTAATATTAATCATTGATACGTCATGAGTTGCTGTTTCCATAGCACATGCAGACTCTGCAATATCTATGCATAGTGCGCATCACATTTACAGAAAGGGGTCAATGAATCTGAGAGAAGCAAAGAACTAAATTGATAATTTAGGTGCAGCAATAAAGTGTTGATGTTAACTTATCAGGCAAACTGGATGTGTGAGATCTGATCAAAGTCCTATGCTGCCAACGCCTAGCAGCAAGGTAGTAGCATGAGTGCATTATCATGTCCTGTCATTGCAATGCCAGCTGCATGCCTTTCAATGAAGAACAAATATGATGTACAAACATCAATAAATTTTTCTTAGGTGCTTAAAATTTTACATTGCACGGCAAATTTATCTCAACAGGAAAGGTAGGCAAGACAACAGAAGTTCTGGGAAGTAGCAAGGAAAAATGTGTTCAGACTTAATGTGTAGGTGCATAGATGTATCATGGGCTCCTCTAGCATGGAAAAATGTGTAACTTTGGACTAATAGCTCCTATGTGTAACTTGTACTCTAGATCATAATGGCACAAATAAACCACATGGACTGTAAGTGACTCAGTCGATGACAACAACTTTGACGAGGTAATCAAATTACATTTCTGTATATAAGAGGAGTACATCACTGTGTTCGAGAGATGAAATCAGAATACATCCTATTTTTACAGGGAAAGAATGGACTTCTAAAAGATTATAACAAGAATATTCCTAATTTCTTCTGGGTTGGAAGATGGCAGTGAGATAACTAATCCTCAGCGACATATTTGTTCCTACGAGCACCAAAAGCAATTCTCTGCAAATGAAATGAGGGAGAATGTTTATTACATCAAACTGAAATTAGTTGGGAATCTCCAAGATTAATAAAATACAGTCCCCAGGTTTCATGGTGTTCTTACTGAAAATATTCTGGAGTAGGCTTTCAGGCCTGTAAGAAAGCGAATGTAAGTCGGCTTCATGGATTGGTTGGTAGGGATTGCTCTGATGTTTGGAACAAGGTAATCCGCAACCTATTATATAACAGCGAATCCACATGATCGTTATTTTACCCATGTTACCAAACAAAAGATATGAACGTAAAGTGTACACTAATAACATTAAAGGAAGGTATGCTGAATCACTGGTATATATTAATCGCAAAATGAACCTAGAGCTCCTTCGCTGTACAAAGAAATATTGCATGTCATGGATAGCTTGTGAGAATTTTAACCTTTTAAGTAAGCTAAGTTATAAATTATGAAAGATAATCTTCTCAATTTATATTAGTCATTAGATCAGCTATTTTTGTTCAGATCAACACATTTGGTTACTGCCAATGTGTGTTCATGCTGAAACTAACAGATGAGTACCACATGTCTGCCTTGTGACAACTTATGAAAAACAGGCCGACAACATCTAAAGGGTATACATGATTAAACCCACTACACATTACAATTTTTGAACTTCGTTTTTGTACTGGATTTTTTGAACTCCGTTAATGCAAGTATAAGAGGTTAACATAGCCCTTTGATAATGAACTGATCACAATGTTCAAGAATGTGATACTGTTGAGGGAAAAAGAAACATTGGCGGAGCTCTCAGCCTCTCACCACATCAGGAGGTTCAGCCAATATATTGATGAAAAACTTTGCCTGCCATCAGCAAAGTTCACAATTTAGTAACCATGAATTATCTCATTCAACAATGGTAAAAAAACTGGGAGAATGTTTATCACTTACTTGCTTTGTGGTAGCACCAGACATAAGAAGATCCGTCGTGACCATGCCAGGCTGCACAAATTAATCATGTACTTAGTTTTAGTGTATAACTGTCATTTTAAGAGTTATAAACAGTTCAGAGCCAAAAAATAATCATTTATTTATGCACATATTCCATGGCCCAATGCTCAGTCTTACACTCTTACACAAAGTAGTTAAACCACACCAATCTTTAACAAAATTCATGCAAGCTAATAATTAGGAAGTCGAGAATACAGAAGATACCGAAAGAAAGAGTGAAGCTATGTACCGATAAATTGTGCACCACGACATTATTCACTTCATTCATCTGCAACTCAGCCTGCAATTAGAACCATGTTATTTCTCAACATGATTTCTGATAAGGCTGCACACTTGCGACCTATAACTACCTTGGACAAAAAATGCAAAAGAAAGGGAAACAAATCGAAAGGTGACAAGTTCTTAAAAAAATTCACGCCATTAAAGACTTGAAGGATGATATTTTAGAAGACCACCTTAAGGATCAAAATCTCATGTTCAAGTGCACACAAAAAAAAACTCCTATTACTTCACCTATGGATGATTACAGCTTTGCATTGTACCAAATACTGGTCTGTAATGGTTAATAAGTAATAATTTGGGCATTTCAGCCAGCTTTAATATTGATAAATACTCCCTCCGTTCCACAATGTAAGCCTTTTTAGGAGGCTAGTTTAGTTTTCTAAAAAGGCTTACATTGTGGAACAGAGGTAGTAGTAGTTATCACAGTGTATTGTTGAATGTTTCTCACTCTAACTCAAACGACAATGTCATGAAGTTACATTAGATTAATTTTGAATGCTTCATTGGACATGTTCAAACAGAACTAATTTCAGATTATATCGCCATATATTATCTTTACCTGTAGAGACTTTGTAAGGTGTACCACACTTCTCTTTGTTGCACCATAAGCAGCAAACCTGGTGATTATCAATCATAAATTCATAATTACCAAGAATTCAAGACTAATGGTTCACCAAAAGATGATAAGAGTTTGTCTCTTTAATATTTTGTTCAATTCCACATATTAATACTATATTAGCAGTTAAATGAAATCATGCAATAGCACGTTCCGCAGCCCAGTATCCACAATTACTACACAATAGAACAAACATAAATGCTACCTTGGGGTTGGCCTTCCATCAGAGCCAGCACCATCAATGTTAAATATGTGACCACCTCGAGATTGGTTCCACATCATATTTATTGCCTAAGATGGCAAGACAATGAATGTTGGGAGAATGATTCTTTACAGTTATCATAATATATGACAAAAGGCTAATCTCGAGTGAAAAGTAATACCTCACGACAACATAGCATCAATCCAAGAGTGTTAGTGGTAATCACCTCACTGTTAAATCAAACAAAAAGGTCAATTAATTACTGGCACTTGAAAGTACAACTGAACAAAGGCGTGCTTGTTCAAGCCTTGCCAATATAGAGACTGAAAATTACATGAGAGCCTCATCAGATGTTTCCACCAACGGTTTGAAACTATATGCATTTGATCCGGCATTGTTAATCTGCACTAACAGAAATAATTCAGGAGAAATTCCAGTTCTTTTGTGACATAACAGAGCCGTTCAATTAAACGCATTAAGTTGAAACATAAGAAAAGTTGATATATCAATTTTCAAGCAAAACAATGCGGATTGGACAGAGGTATTTCATACACAACTGCACATATCAAGCACCGAACTGTTAATTATTTCAAATATGGGAAATTACACAGTGAGCATCAGTGTTATTTCATAGACAGTGGTTGCCATAGTTGTACACGGAAAATAACGAACATGACTTAAAGGTGCATGTGTAAATATTTGATGAGGGAGGCGTCGCTATGTACCCAAATATCAATATACTCCAGCTTGTCACGTGAAAAATCCACAAGTGCCTTTACATCCTTTCCTTCTCTAACATCACAGACAGTTCCCTGTGATAATGTAAAGGGTGACAACTGAGACTATGAAATCGCATATGTTGCTCTGTAATATTTTGAAGTAGCTCCAATGACGATATAAGAATCAAGTAGCTCAGAAGTAGGTACCCACACATGTTGCTCTCCAAATTCCTTTATCAAGTCACTGGTTGCAGATTCTACCCTTTCAGCTGTAGAGGATAGACTGCATGTCAAGGAAAGACTAAACTGGTATCAATTGTAACCTGCATGGTCCATTTCACTCTTTCTAAAACTGTCTCAAGAACATTGAAACATTTGATGTGTTTGCCATTCAAAAAATCATGATATATTTTGACAGATCAGTGATCTAAAATCATAATACTGCAGGAACTATTAAACACCGATCAATTTGGTATGCATCTTAGTCTCCATTAAGTATCTTCTTTTAATGATAAACTAAAACTAACAACTAAAACCAGTTCTTTCTTACCTGATCTTGAGCATATTATAACATTATCACCAGCCGTCAGAAACTTCCTTGCCAGTGCATATCCAATACCTGTTCAAGAACATTGCAGACGTAACTGAGCAAGAACATACAAATGTTAAGTGAAGCCAATTTCCACAAGTTATATATATATGTATATGCTTCTATTATTATTTTATCTTAGTTTCCTGACCAAAATATTTTACAAAAGGACCGCTAAGAAAACATTATAAACCTATATAAGGATATAAGAATCAATCCTTTTGCTCAGTTTCAAGCTCAACTTCCACCGAATTCAGAAAAAAGAGCAAATCGTGTCCATTCATTATATCATAAGTCACTCTCTGTCGTTTTGGTCACATTAAGTAAAGTAAGTCGTATGTGCTAGCAATTGACTAATTGGCACCGCAACATCTTACAAAAGTACCGCTGAGAAAACATTATAAACCTATATAAGAACTTCTACCAATTGCTGTCATGTTAATTACGCATGCTTTGCACGTATTGAGAATTTGAGATCACTATAATCCAATTGTTTCATGCAAACCAAGCATCAAGCAACACGGAGAGAGGGAGCAGAAACAAGAAAGAAAAAAGGCATAAACGGCACCTTTGGTGGAACCGGTGATGAGGACATTGTACGGAGGCACCATGGGCTCCTTCGGGCCCCCTCCGACGCCGCCGAAGAGAGCCTCCACCCGGAACCCTGCTGATTCCCCAGGGCGGCGTGCCGCCGCCAGCCTGCGCTGCTCCGGGCGGCCGGGGAACCGCACCCCGGCGTCGGAGGACAGCCGGAACGGCGCGGGGCCGGCGAAGGCGGCGGCCCGGAGCGGGAGAGAGGCGGCGACGGTGGCCATTCGTGAAGAGCGACGCGTGTGTGCGCTGCTGCACGCGGTGCTCGCTGAGATAACGAGCCGAGGAGAGCGTGTACGACGGCGGGATGGCCCGCGTGTCAGTGTCAGCAAGCAGTCCGTCGTCTACGAATTCTCAGGTTGAGTTGTCGTCTTCCTCGTCTCTGGTTTTCATCCACAAACAAGCTTTTAAATTTATTTATGTTGAAAATCAGCAGTCTCAGTTCAAATTAATCGAATTTCCAGGATATCGTACAAGACTTGCAATCATTCCTCATGAAATTCAAAATGTAGAAATAGAAAACAATAAGCTCCAACTAGAGGAAATCCTAGGTGTCATCTATTCTAATGACTATGTTTTTGTTTTGATCCAGGGTTTAGACTATATACATAATTATATACTTCATGTTCAGAACCAAATCCACATTCTCAAAAGATGGTGCTAGAAGAACACCAATTGCCCGTCCTGCCCATCATAGCATAGGGCAAACTTTCTTGAGTTTGACCAAACCCATAAAAAACAACGTGAATATCTAACACATCAAACATATATAGTGAAAAGTATGTTTTATGATTAATCTAATGAAACTAATTTGGCTTTGTAGATGTTGATATAAGGTGTGTTTAGACGAGGCCAAACCCCACCCTACAATTATTTTGTCATGATCAAAAGTTGGATTTTGTTTTGGATGCTTACCCATTTTTTTGGCTTGCCAATATTTCTCTCCACTCTACTTGTTTTTTCATGTCAATGTTGCTCAATTCATGGGCATACAAAAGCTTCGCAACTATTTTGGTAGGGCAAAGCCGAACTAATTTAAAAGTACCGTCTCAATGCTCCTCACTACTATCAAACCTTCCTTAACCCCAACCCCTCCCCGCTACTTTCTTTTTCTTTCTCCTATCGAGAAGCCTACACAATGAAACATCTCATTTTCGTTGAGCGCGTTTTCATGGTAGGCAAAATGCTCTCCACTAAGAGAAATTGATCTGGAGGATGCATCAAATTGTAAACCTCTAGAACTTGTTTGCATGTCCCTCTTAACATATTCAGGCAGGTCTGAATCAAACGTTCAAAGTTAGAAGCCCTAACGTTTGGTCCTTTATATTTTTTTTTGTCATATGGACCCGCCTGTAGGTTACCCCCACACGCACCTGAAACAACCGCTGCCGCCATGTGGAAGGAACCACGTCAAATCGTCGCCACTGTCAGGTCTTCCCCACCTCTGTTCGCTGCTCGTCGTCGAATGTTGAAAGAGCATGGTTGCCCCCATGTGTTGTTTTGGTAATTAATGACAATCCCTATGGACTAATGTGTGCTTTAAGTTATATTTGTAGTGTTGGTCCATAAGGAATGCTTTGACTCCATATGTTGGAGTCAAGGCTAAAAGAAGAAGACTATATGTTGATCAAGGCTAAGTGCAAGTTGATCAACGTACAAGATTAGGGCATGTGAAGAAGAAGATCATTTGTTGATCAAGATCCTATGTTGTCCATGGTGGATGGCGTCACGTGGTGATCATCTGTGTTGATCAAGATCCTATGTTGTCCATGGTGGATGGCGTCACGTGGTGATCATCATCAAGATAAAGGCCATGTGAAGATATGTCGAAGAGTGTCTCTCCATCTTGGTGTATGGGGGAGCAATATGCGTGTCTTCACCAAGCGGAGCAAAATCAAGAAAGGTGATCCACTTGAGAGTAGATCAAGATCATCATCATCTAGCTCAAGTGGAATGCGCAAGGCAAAGGTATGTTCTTGATAGGGTTTCTATTTTACCGGTCTCGCGATGTAGTTGGGAGACCGGGTTTTAGGATAGGTAACCGTACTATCAAGAGGGGCTCTCAAGTGAGCTTTAGCGTATCGGTCGTAGAGAGATCAAACCTTTGCATCCTTGTCATCATCTTTATTAGTTCCTATTTGGCTCTTATCGTGGTGTGGTATTGGTGCTTGTCGTGCTTGTCATGACAAGCCCAAGATCACCGAAAACGGTTCTCATATGTGTTCCCTATTGAGTTTTCGGTGTCGGAGATTTTGTCGGTCCATCTATGCGGAAGGTTTCACTCTTCCATTTATTAGCAAAATATCCCTTGCTTGGTTTCAATATTCTCATATGATATAGGGTAGCATTTGTCGTCCTCTTTCCAACAAAAGTGGTTTCATGTCATTCGGACTTCATTTGCAAAAGATATGGTTTTCCGGTTTTCAATAGAAAGGTTTTACCTTTCATCATTTGGTTTTACCATATCTTTTTGAACAATGATGTTTCTCTGCATAATCTTGTAGTGCTCGTTGTGACGATTCCAACGAGTTCAAGATTATCGAAAACGGAGTTCGTATGTGGAAGATATTGCATTTCCGGTTTGCAAATGAGAAGGTTTACCTTTCTTCATTTGGTTTTATCCTCACATGATGGACTATGATGTTTCTCTGCATAATCTTGTAGTGCTCGTTGTGACGATTCCAACGAGCCCAAGATCATCGAAATCGGAGTCCGGATGAAAAAGATATTGAAGTTTTCGTATCGCCGGGTGGGTGGCCAGCCCCCAGGCCAGCCTAGGCCGGCTCCAAGGCCGGCCGGCTCAGGTGGGTGGCCAGCCCCCAGGCCAGCCTAGCCCGGCTCCCAGGCCGGGCTGCTCTGTGGGGTGGCCGGCCTGGAGGCCGGCCTAGGCTGTTTTGGCTGCCCGAAAACAGCTCCAAAGGCCATATTTTGGCCTCCTATTTAAGGGGCTTCTTCCCCAAATAAACCCTAACCTTTTGCCAACTTCTTGAGCTATTTTCCCCTCCATTGTTGACCCTCTTGAGCTTGGTTTTCTCTCAATCTCTCCAATAGTTCTTGCTACTTTTTGAGGGAAAAGAGAGAGGAGATCTAGATCCTTGTTTCCACCGGTTGATTTCTCCTCTAAGTGAGGGGAACACTTTGGATCTAGATTTTTGGAGTTTCTTTGTGTTTCTCCTTTGTTCTTCCTCTCTAATCCCTCCCAAGCATTAGTTGCTTTGGTTGGATTCGGGTTGGAAGAACTTGATCACCTAGTGTGTTCTTGCCATTGCATTAGTTGCATCGGTTTGAGTTCTCCACGGTGATTCGTGGAAAGTGAAGTTGAGAATCTTGTTACTATTGGGTACTTTGGTGCCCTAGAGCTTGTTCCTCTAGGGCACGTTGGTACCCTAGACGGTTGTTGTTTTCTCGGAGTCTTGGTGGCTCACGGGATTTGTTGGGAGCCTCCAATTGTGGAGTGTGACTCAACCTTGTTGCTTCGGAGCTTTGGTAGCTACGAAGACATTGCCGAGAGCCACCAATTGAGTTGTGGTGTGTGCCTCGGAGTTGGGCATCGAGTCTTGGTGACTCGGTGCATTTGGTGAAGACCCTCCAACTTGTGGAGTGAGCTTCACCCTTGTAAAGGTTCTAGTTGTCAACCTCAACGGCAACATAGTGACAAGTGCCTCGCCACATTGGTGGTAAGACACAACGGAGATACGGTGTGCCATATCAAGGCTACTCAGTGTTTCACATTGGTGAACACCGCACCGCTCCAACGGAGACTAGCTTCCATTGGGAAGTGAACTTCGGGATAAATCATCGTCTCCAAGTGCCTCGGTATTTCTATACCCGAGCTCCTTACTTATGCTATTTACTTTGTGATAGTCGTTGAGCTTAAAGTCATATATCTTGCTATCACCTAGTTGATCATATTGCTTAGCATAAATTGTTGGTGCACATAGGTGAACCTAGCTAGTTTAGGTTTTGGCTTGATAAATTAAACGTTAGTTTTATTCCGTATTTATTCAAGCCTTAACCGTAATAATTTTAAATCGCCTATTCACCCCCCCTCTAGGCGACATCCGTGTCCTTTCAATTGGTATCAGAGCGGGTTCTCTCTTTATAGGGCTTCACGGCCTAGAGAGTAAAGATGTCGTCTAGTGGTTTAGTGCACAATGATTCTTTAATATTCGATGGCACTAATTATAATGATTGGAGAAATCGCATGCTAGATTATTTTCGGGACATTGATCCATATATAGAGCAAATTCTAGATATGGGTTTTTCTCCTCTAGAGGATGAGGAAAATTCTTATCTAGATGATGGAGCTTCTAATGTGATTTTCAAGTCTCTGAGTAATGCAGTTGTCTTGTCGATCTCTCCTTATCAGAATGGCCATGAGCTATGGACCAAGCTTCAAGACAATTATGGTGTGTCCATGGATAGTGAGAATGATTGTTCTCACTCCACCTCCGGGCGTAATGAGTTCTCAACTTCTTCTACCTCACCTACATGTGGCAAGCCACAAAATAATGCAATGGTGAGTAGGGATAAATTTTGCAATAATGATAGTGAGCTTCTTTTAGATAATATTTCATCTCTATCTCATTGCAATGATTTATCTTTGGATTTAAACACATCTAGAACTATAAATGTTTCATATGCTTGTGTTGATAGTCCTTGCATATATTCTAAATCATCAAGTAGTGATGATCATAACAATAATGATGATAATGAAGAAGATGATGCTCACTTTAAAAAGAAAGGTCTAATGGTCCTTAATGCTCTTTCAAATAATAAAAATGCTTGTGAGAACCTCCATGAAATCATGAGCACCCTTATTGAGCGAGGGATTACTATTGAAAATTTGGAAGCTCGTGAAGATGAAAGTCTTAGCCGTGAACGTAATTATGCGAACACGATTGCGAAACTTGAGGAAGCTCTTGAAGAAGAACAAACCACCAAGAAATCTCTTGAGGAGACATTTACTCTAGAGTCATCTAAAGTAAATGAAACCCATGATAGAGCTCTCAAGGTGGCTAATGATTTTAAAATAAAAAATGAAGAGCTCGTTGTTGAAATTGTTAGACTTCTTGAGGCTAATGTGAAATTTGAAAAGGATGTCAAGTCCTTGGAAGATTCTCTTGCACATCTCACTAAGTCTCATGATCAACTCCAAGCTCAATTACTAAAAGAGCTTCCTACTTGTTCTCCCATTGCTATTAATGTTGATGCTTGTGCTACTAACTCTATTTCTTGTGAAGCATCCATTTTAAAGGAGAATGTTGAGCTAAGGGCTCAACTTAAATTGCTAACTAGCAATTATGAGATATTGGAAGAAAGCCATGAGAAGCTCTCGAGCTCTCATGAAGATCTTCTCGTATCTCATGATAAGCTAAAGTTAGCTCATGAGGCTATTGCTACCAAGGTAATATCTAGTGAGCCTCATGTGGACAATGGCACAACTTCTAATAAAAATGCTAAAATGCCATGTGCTAGTCCTTGTAATTCTTCATCTCACACTAATGCTAAATCATATGTTGAATTACATTTTGTGCCTAGTTGCTCTAACAATGAAGCTTCAACTTCCACTAGTACTTGTGTAGCTACTAACCTTGTAGGGAAGACTAAAGAGCACAAGGCACAAGCCATTTCTTTGAAGAAAGATGTGGAGAAACGTCATAAAGGGAAGGCCACACTTGACAACATGTTGAGTGTGCAAAAATCCCCCAATGACAAGAGTGGACTTGGATTCAACTCCAATATCAAGAACAAGTCCAAGAGTAGCAATAAGAAGGGCCAAGAACAAGTCAATCACTCGGCCAAGATTGTATGCTTCAAGTGCAAAGTTGAAGGGCATCATGTTAGGGATTGTCCAATGAAGAAGAAGCCTCTTAGTGAGAAGCAATTAGGGAAGCGGCCTTTTGTTCAATCTCTTGCTCAACCTCGGGTTGAACAAAGGCCACCTCCTAAGAAGACTCAAGTCATTGCTCCTCAAGTTGAGGAGCCTATTAAGAAGAAAGAAAAGAGTCGATATTGCTACTTATGCCGTGAGAAGGGTCACTTGGCTTCTTCATGCACTAATGGTACTCTATCCAACCCCATAATAGTTGATGATGTTTATTCTCTTAGGAAGGATAGGGTTGGCAATGTGTTTGCCAAATATGTGGGGACTCAAAGTGGTGTCAAGAAAAGAACCATTTGGGTTGCCAAGCCTATTGTGACTAACCTCTTAGGACCCAACTTGGTTGGGGACCAACAAGCTCAAACTTGATCAATAGGTTGTGATGGAGGACATTGGAGACTTGGCTATCATTTGAAGAATTAAGGGAACTTCATGGTTATATCTCATTTAGCCAAGTCAATTGGATTATCACATATCTATCTCATATCCAATGCTCCTTCTTGCGGTAACTTATATTTAAATTATATATACATTGAAAGTTGCTTGCTCCCTAGCATGTGTTAGTTTTGTTCCTAGCATGTGCTTGTATATGTTGTGCTTATTACTTACCTTGAGCAATCAAGTTTGTGTATGTTAATGTGCGCTCCATATATGTGTAAACTTTGTGTTGAGTCCTTATTGGATCTTGTGTTGATTTCAATGGGCTCTTTTGAGAGATTAATGGACTATCCCATTTTGGGGGAGTGATATGCTTTGTGCACTTCACTAACCTAAAAATGTGTGTATATGAGTAACACCACCTAGTATTGATATATCAAGATTATCTAGTAACTATGTGGTGTGTCATGCTCATGAGAAATTCAAATTCTATAACATCCATTAATTATCTCTAGTTGATTTTATTTGCCTCTTGCTTAGATAAAAAGAATTATCACATTATGGGGGAGTAATAAACTATGTGTATATTACAATCCCATAAAATGTGAACATTTGATGTTTTGCCACTTAGATTTGATATTGTCAATTATCTTATTTCTATGTGGCATATTAGCTCGAACAAGTTCCAATTTGCTTTCTAGCTATCTCTTGGGTCTTGTTTGTGTGTGTTTGCTTGGTGTGGTTTTTCTCTAACATTCATTTCCATACATTAGTTGAGAAACCATTTGTTCCATATTATTCTAACCATAGCCTTGCCGGTTGGTTTGAATAGTTGGAACTACCAACAAACCTTATTCAAATATGGTGTCTATTTCTTATTTCTTGCCATATGTTTTATCTTGTGAGGATATTCTTGGATACCTCTATCACCGGGAAAATAATTCCAAATGGTCATTGTCCTTGGACAATCCATATTTATGTTTGTGGTAGAATATTTTTGATTATCCTTACATTGGCATTGGTTTTTATTTGCCCCATCTCTTGCCAAAATATTCATTTTGACTCCCATTGCTTTCCTTGCCTCTTGCATGGATCCTAATTTTTTCAATTGGTAGTATTTAGTGTTGTAAATAAAATATGAAGAGTAATGATCCCTTGTGCGTGCATTTTGTATTCAAATGCAAATATAAAAAATAATGCATGAATCTTGGGGGAGCATTCCTTTTATTTAGAACACTATCCTATCTATCAATATTTGATCCATTCAATTGGCATTTGATTTCTATCATATGTGTTTATGGAAGACAAATCTTTTCTCTTGATGCTTTGTGCCATCATGAAAAGTGTAGAGGGTGTTTGGTTTATTTGGTGTAACCTTGCTCTCTCTTGGGAGTCTTGCTTTCTCATTTCTTGCTTTATGTTTATCCTATAAAATGAGAAAATCCTTTGAGCATGTCTCTTTCTTTTACCTTATATGCTCATTGACCTTGTCTAGGTACCTTCAATTGGTATTAATTGGAATTTAATATCTTCTCCATAGATATTTGCTTCAATTGATATTTATTGTGGAAATCTTGATACCTTATTACTTTATTTTACTTTACTTGATTTCGGTCAAGTATTAACCTCTTCTTGGTATCTTGTCTCCTAAATGGTATCCTATTTTTCAATTGGTGTCTTATCTCTCATGTGTTGTTTGATTTGATTCCTATTGATATCACACTTCATGTGTTGACGTGTTTTGGAATCAATCATATGTTGATTTGATTTTTCCTCAATCATATGTTGATTTGGATTTTGATATAATTTGGACAACCTTTTTGTGTCACACTTTGGTGTGCTCTCTTCTTGGTTTACTTAGTGTTTTGTCCATTTGGTTCTTGTAAGTCCATGCATGCATATTTACTAGTATATTTATTTTATGGCATGCTAGTCTTTCTTGATCCAATATATAGGGGAGACTCCACCAAATCCTAAATCGGCTAAGATGAGCATGAAATTCAATTTCATATCTATATGCACATATCTATGTGGAGTGTTTCCTATGTATTGTAGTGTATCTAACTACTATGGAAACCAATGAGTTTGGGAACCATGTTGTACTTGAATTTTGTTTTAGGTACAATGGAGATGCATTGGATGCTTGCCTCATTCATAAGGAAGGTGTTCTCACCATGTGATTATTGGAGTCAAGCTTTGATGATAAACAAAATTATCATCTTCATCATCACCAATACTATTTCGGTAACAAGTATCTATCCCGTGCATATTTTTCTTGTATTCAACCTTGTGTAGGTTGCCCCTTGGCATGAAAACTTTAAATGTGCAATTGTTGTGGTAGTGGCTTATTTCCTTCACTTGGTATATATTTGTGATGAAATTGCAAAAACCTCCTTCAAATTGGAATTATTCCCTTGTGATACTTGTTGCCTATCTCAAAGCATTTTCACTATCTCTTGTTCCCTTAGTGATATGTGTGATGCATTTGATGGGTTTGAAGTTCATTTATATACAATGAGATAAATTTGAGCTATGTGCTATGCTTTTAAGCAATAATCTCTTTTGTATATTTATGACTTCCCTTTTGGATACCATGGTTTCGACTTTATCAACCATCTCATATGTGCAAGTTCCTTTGTGGATGTATATCATCAATGATTTGTCTACTTAGAAACCTATACATATGAGATAGGTCACTTTTTAGTTGGTATCCTAATTCTTTTGAGCTACCTTGCTTTTATCTATAATTCTTTGGTGGCTCCAAAATTGTCTCATGAGTGCTTGTCTCATTTTTATTGGTATCCCCTTATGGCTCAACCACATCTTTGGTGCAAGTGCTCGGTTTTGCTTTAATTTTCTTTTGACCCTTGCACTTGGTGAGTGTTCTAGATGATTTTGGGGGAGTGAGGATTCCATATTTGTGCACTCCTCAATAGTGTATGAACATTGGGGAGCTTCTCTAATTTTATTTAGAACTCTCGGTTTGGATCTTCTTGATTGCTTTTCTCCTTGGTGGAGATGTTTAGAATGATTTCATCCTTTTGCAATCTTTGGATCCTCAATATAGTTTGATTTCCTCTACTATTCGTCAATGGATATGTGCATTTGATTCCACTCACATTTTGAGAAATGCACACTTTATGGAGGAATTCATATTATATTGGCTTTCTAAATTTTTCTTCCCATTTCGGCAATCGATGCCAATGGGGGAGAAGTTTTAGAGGGTTTAAGGGAATTTGGGTTTTATGCTTTTGTTGCATTTGCCTTTAATGCGCTTTGCATTCTTGCTTGTTTGTCTTGCAAGGTTGCTATATTCATTATATAAACCCTCTTAAAAGGGATTGTCATCAATTACCAAAATGGGGGAGATTGAAAGAGCATGGTTGCCCCCATGTGTTGTTTTGGTAATTAATGACAATCCCTATGGACTAATGTGTGCTTTAAGTTATATTTGCAGTGTTGGTCCATAAGGAATGCTTTGACTCCATATGTTGGAGTCAAGGCTAAAAGAAGAAGACTATATGTTGATCAAGGCTAAGTGCAAGTTGATCAACGTACAAGATTAGGGCATGTGAAGAAGAAGATCATTTGTTGATCAAGATCCTATGTTGTCCATGGTGGATGGCGTCACGTGGTGATCATCTGTGTTGATCAAGATCCTATGTTGTCCATGGTGGATGGCGTCACGTGGTGATCATCATCAAGATAAAGGCCATGTGAAGATATGTCGAAGAGTGTCTCTCCCATCTTGGTGTATGGGGGAGCAATATGCGTGTCTTCACCAAGCGGAGCAAAATCAAGAAAGGTGATCCACTTGAGAGTAGATCAAGATCATCATCATCTATATCAAGTGGAATGCGCAAGGCAAAGGTATGTTCTTGATAGGGTTTCTATTTTACCGGTCTCGCGGTGTAGTTGGGAGACCGGGTTTTAGGATAGGTAACCGTACTATCAAGAGGGGCTCTCAAGTGAGCTTTAGCGTATCGGTCGTAGAGAGCTCAAACCTTTGCATCCTTGTCATCATCTTTATTGGTTCCTATTTGGCTCTTATCGTGGTGTGGTATTGGTGCTTGTCGTGCTTGTCATGACAAGCCCAAGGTCACCGAAAACGGTTCTCATATGTGTTCCCTATTGAGTTTTCGGTGTCGGAGATTTTGTCGGTCCATCTATGCGGAAGGTTTCACTCTTCCATTTATTAGCAAAATATCCCTTGCTTGGTTTCAATATTCTCATATGATATAGGGTAGCATTTGTCGTCCTCTTTCCAACAAAAGTGGTTTCATGTCATTCGGACTTCATTTGCAAAAGATATGGTTTTCCGGTTTTCAATAGAAAGGTTTTACCTTTCATCATTTGGTTTTACCATATCTTTTTGAACAATGATGTTTCTCTGCATAATCTTGTAGTGCTCGTTGTGACGATTCCAACGAGTTCAAGATTATCGAAAACGGAGTTCGTATGTGGAAGATATTGCATTTCCGGTTTGCAAATGAGAAGGTTTACCTTTCTTCATTTGGTTTTATCCTCACATGATGGACTATGATGTTTCTCTGCATAATCTTGTAGTGCTCGTTGTGACGATTCCAACGAGCCCAAGATCATCGAAATCGGAGTCCGGATGAAAAAGATATTGAAGTTTTCGTATCGCCGGGTGGGTGGCCAGCCCCCAGGCCAGCCTAGGCCGGCTCCAAGGCCGGCCGGCTCAGGTGGGTGGCCAGCCCCCAGGCCAGCCTAGGCCGGCTCCCAGGCCGGGCTGCTCTGTGGGGTGGCCGGCCCACAGGCCGGCTGCCCTGTTTTGGCTGCCCGAAAACAGCTCCAAAGGCCATATTTTGGCCTCCTATTTAAGGGGCTTCTTCCCCAAATAAACCCTAACCTTTTGCCAACTTCTTGAGCTATTTTCCCCTCCATTGTTGACCCTCTTGAGCTTGGTTTTCTCTCAATCTCTCCAATAGTTCTTGCTACTTTTTGAGGGAAAAGAGAGAGGAGATCTAGATCCTTGTTTCCACCGGTTGATTTCTCCTCTAAGTGAGGGGAACACTTTGGATCTAGATCTTTGGAGTTTCTTTGTGTTTCTCCTTTGTTCTTCCTCTCTAATCCCTCCCAAGCATTAGTTGCTTTGGTTGGATTCGGGTTGGAAGAACTTGATCACCTAGTGTGTTCTTGCCATTGCATTAGTTGCATCGGTTTGAGTTCTCCACGGTGATTCGTGGAAAGTGAAGTTGAGAAGCTTGTTACTCTTGGGTGCTTGGGTGCCCTAGAGCTTGTTCCTCTAGGGAACGTTGGTACCCTAGACGGTTGTTGTTTTCTCGGAGTCTTGGTGGCTCACGGGATTTGTTGGGAGCCTCCAATTGTGGAGTGTGACTCAACCTTGTTGCTTCGGAGCTTTGGTAGCTACGAAGACATTGCCGAGAGCCACCAATTGAGTTGTGGTGTGTGCCTCGGAGTTGGGCATCGAGTCTTGGTGACTCGGTGCATTTGGTGAAGACCCTCCAACTTGTGGAGTGAGCTTCACCCTTGTAAAGGTTCTAGTTGTCAACCTCAACGGCAACATAGTGACAAGTGCTTCGCCACATTGGTGGTAAGACACAACGGAGATACGGTGTGCCATATCAAGGCTACTCAGTGTTTCACATTGGTGAACACCGCGCCGCTCCAACGGAGACTAGCTTCCATTGGGAAGTGAACTTCGGGATAAATCATCGTCTCCAAGTGCCTCGGTATTTCTATACCCGAGCTCCTTACTTATGCTATTTACTTTGTGATAGTCGTTGAGCTTAAAGTCATATATCTTGCTATCACCTAGTTGATCATATTGCTTAGCATAAATTGTTGGTGCACATAGGTGAACCTAGCTAGTTTAGGTTTTGGCTTGATAAATTAAACGTTAGTTTTATTCCGCATTTATTCAAGCCTTAACCGTAATAATTTTAAATCGCCTATTCACCCCCCCTCTAGGCGACATCCGTGTCCTTTCAAATGTTCACTCATCTTCGAGCTCCATTCCCTCGCCAAACACCTATATGTGATCCAGGTGAGCTTTCGGCCTGATAGGACCTCTTCCCGGACCTCCTCGTGATCTCCGCCGCTTAGAGAGGGTCGCCAACGCTTCTCCAACGACCCTAGGTATCCATGGCGTGCCACACCCCTCGAGCGGTACTCTATGAGCCCGCCTAGTTGTCAAACTTGTCATGCGCCTCCGGTCGACGAGCCTTACCTCCTCGCAGCCGCCGACCTGCTCAGGAAGTCTATTTGATCCGTCTGGTAGGAACTCGATTTAGCCCGGGGAAATTCCATTCACGTGGTGGTTGTAAGTAAACCTGGCCATGGGCCGGGCCGGGCCGGGCTTGGGGCCGGGCCTGGAAAAGCCCACAGCAGAAAATCTAGGCCCAGGCCCACCTAGGCCCTGTCGGTGGGCCTAGAATCCAGGCCCAAGCCCGGCCCATTGGTGGAAAATAGAGGCGGGCTAGGGCCTAGGGCCGGGCCTCTTCCTTAAATCACCCATCTGTGAAGCCCAAGCCCGGCCCTACCAATCCTTTGGGCTTAAAATGCAGGCCCAAGCCCACCCACGGGCCTCAAAACACAGGCCCAAGCCCTGAAATTTCGGGCCGGGCCTGGGCGGGCCGACCGGGCCGGGCTTCCCATGGCCAGGACTAGTTGTAAGTAAGCATGGTGGGGACGCGGGCAGGGAAAAGCAAGCATGTCTGAAGACATTTCAAGAAGAAGAAACTCTAACAAAGGGAACAATGGTAGAGGAGCTCATATAATTTAGAGGTTGATCCTACATTATCTCGAAATGCAAAATTTTAATGAGCCTTTACAAATTTATGTACATGTCATCTAGTAGAGCCTGTTTTGGTGCCCCCGACCTCCAAAACCGTGGAATTTTACAGGTCTTGTTTTAGACATCTGCTACAGATGCTCTTATTTCAAAAGGTGATCGTTTTCATATATTTTCGACATGGTATGTAATAAAAGTTGCTGTATTCGATCCTATACTTAATCAATCAATTCTATAAAACTATTTTCCACGGTATATTAAAAAAAAAGTTTTAATTTCAACATCGCATGCCTGGTTGCCAAGTGCGTGTGTTTTGCACGTAAACGTTCACGTAAATGGACCGTAGCGCCGTGTATTCATCCACATATTCCGGGTCAAGATCCGATAGGCAAAGGATGTTGGATTTGAGTCCGATGTTGTTGTTGCTTCTGCAGATGTAGCATCCTCCACTCACCACTCACGATCAAGGATGCGCTCACAAGTCACAAGCAAAGCTTCACTTAGGCACTGGGCCACCAGTGGACAGTTGCAGAGACGCGATTGACCATGCATCATCACACCTCTTTCCAATGCTAGAAAGCATGGACATGTGGGAAACAAATCTTATAGTATTTGAAAAAAAAATATCAACATTGCTCGAGACTTTAGATGACACTACGAAAATATCAACATTGGAGAAAAAAAAGGTGTAAATGACAAATTGGTTGGAAATAGTAGCATCCAAATTAGACCTCAATTTGGCCCATTATCACCAACATCACCAAATTGTCTTCTTTTTTTTGTTTCTGAAGTTGCAAATCGGATTGGAATACAATTTTTAATTTTACGGCATGTTCATGTGTTTTTGCATATCGATTTTTACTTTTTGATTTGGAAGGAGTATACGCCCTCTCGGTCTCGGAGAACAATGAGTTTTAGTTCTCAAAAATAAAAGAGAACAATAGTTCCCCGCACCCTGGCCTTCAAAACAAAAGTTCCCACGCAGCGGACGAACTGAACTCGAACCCTAATTCCCAAACAAATTCCCCTTCTATCACGGCCTCTTCCGTACAAGAAGATCCAACATAAGTTCGTCGGCGCCGTTGACTCGAATCCTCGACAGAACGCGAAGCTCCAGCGCTGCCGCCGATGGATCCAAAGCTGGTGGAAGTGACGCAGCTGTTCGCCCGCTTCAAGGCGGCCTACGCCCGCAACGATCTCGACGTCTGCTCCAACCTCCTCTCGCAGCTCAAGGTGCGCCTTCGCCTGCCTCCCCTCCCCGTCGGGGGTTTCAAAATTCGATTTTTTTTGGAAGTTCTAGGTTCTGGTTGAATTCGCGTCCGTGATTTCCCCGGAGAGAGGTCGATTTTGGTGAATTGACATGTCAAGCTTCCTCCTTTTCGCAGGTCCTCCTCACCAAGTTTCCCAGCCTTCCTCCGTCGTTTCAGCAGACGCCGAACGCCGTCGAGGAGCTCAAAATTGCGAGTAAGATAACTCTGCCTTCTTGGTGAATTATTGTCTAGCTGTCGTCTAGTGTGCCCGCAAATATTTATGCACATTGCCAGGTGTTGGGGTTGCAATGGCGCTTTCTGTTTCTGTGAGAGTGTTAGAATTTTTTCCTTGTAGGTTGCGATGTTATGGTGTAGGCACAGGAAGATTTTGTTGGTGAGAAGGGCGGATTTTGACTCGGTGCATCGGTCATGCTTTGTTTCTTGTTGGTATGCATTTGGTTACTGTAATACTGTCTGTGATTTTGGTCACCTGCGATTATTGCTGCGATATGACTCGTTCAGCGACTCTTACTTTGGTTCAAGTACTGAGACTTGGTTCAGTTAAACTGTCTTTCGGAGTGTGGTTGTTCTGTAATAGTTGATGTGCTTAGTTGCTTCATGGTTCTACCTTTACGATGTGGTGGGGGATCTTTGCAGACCTCACGCTGAATCTGATTTTGTTGGTCATGCAGTTTTCCTTGGGGCCGTAGGAATATAGATGGTTTGAATATGGTTTACATCCTAGGACTGACAGTCTCACACTAGTGATCCTTGTGATTGTGAGGTCTGGGATAATATTTCTCTTTTTCCACGTGACCTTGGATGCTGCATTTGATGTTTTAAACTTCATGTTTAATGATAAGATTTGGTCATTCAGATAGTATTATGTTATATGATTCATGAACTTGATTGTTCATATGTTGTCTTCATGCATGAACGCTTCTGTTGATTGACGTAATGTTTCTCTTGTTTTTTTGAGGAAAATGTGTGTCTATATTGTCATAGTCCATCTTTTAGAAATACGCTGGTCTTCCATTTATCCTTAACAGAGAAACTACTAAATCAAGGGGCCTGAAACCTTTCAGGAGATATTTATGAGCATGCAGTTGTTTTGAGTGTGAAGATGGAAGACCAAGATGCATTTGAAAGGGACTTCTGCCAGCTCAAGCCTTATTACTTCGACACAGGGTTATTTTCTTTAACAACTATATGCAGTTCTTTTTCTGTCTATGCATTGTGTAGGCTGCCATTCTAATTCATGTATTCTTATGAGGTCTCTTTCATCTTCCATTGGTTATCATTCGGTAGGGTCAAACCAAAGAAGTGTTGTTGGTTTTCTTGGGTGCAGGTTGCTGAATGAGTTAAACCAAAATACTTTTTTTTTTGGTTAGTCTTGCATGAGTTATATCTAAGTTTGCTGGGTTCAGTTGGGTAGTCAAATATGGGACAGGGGCTGAGTTGGGAATTTATATTTGTGAAGTCACGGTTAAGCATGTAAATTGGGTTTGTATGGACTCTCACGTTCCTGGCCTACTTGTACCCTTGCTAGACTGGCAAATGTTTTGTGTGTTTACTTTCTTAGCAGAGTTGTTTTCACATCTTATTTGCTATTAAATGTTTGCTTTATCAGGTCCTAGAACATAGTCATAACTAAACTAGTTATAAAATGTGGACGGCTATTTTATCTAGGAACATATTGTATTTGTTGTTTTGCATATATACCGTGCTATGTGATACTAAATCGGCTGATGTTTTCAGCAGCATAATTCCTCCATCGCCAGAGGAGTACCCTATTTTGGGGCTTAATCTTCTGAGTCTGTTGGTCCAGAATAGAATCGCAGAGTTCCACACTGAGCTGGAGCTTCTGCCCTCCAAAGCACTGGAGAATCTTTGCATCAAGCACGGAGTTGAGCTTGAGCAGTCCTTTATGGAGGGTGCCTACAACCGTGTGTTGAGTGCTCGACAAGCTGTGCCCCATGAAACTTACGTATACTTCATGGACCTTCTCGCCAAAACAGTTAGGTTAGTGGTTTCTGCTGCTACCCTCTTCGTGTCTGATCCGTCGGTTTACGGATCAAATAGATGATTACCTGCTATACCACTCTTGATGCAGTCCCTCACTATTTTTGTTGTTGTTGCAAATGCAGAGATGAAATAGCTGGATGCAGCGAGAAGGGATATGACTACTTGTCAATAAGCGATGCAAAGCAAATGTTTATGTTCAGCTCTGACAAAGAACTACAACAGTACATCGCAGAGGTAAATCCCATTTCCGTCAGCCTATTATTCCCCGATGTGAATTGCATGATGTCACCATATAGTCTAAGTATCATATTGTCATCAACAGGAGCACCCCGAGTGGGATATTAAGAATGGCCTGGTCTTGTTCCAAAAGGCGAAGGAGTCCCAGCCCTGCAAGGATATACCCTCGGCACCGGTCATCAACCAGAGCCTCGGCTACGCGAGGGAATTGGAAATGATTGTGTGATTTGCTTTTTGTCATACTATATCTGGTCCGTTCATGGTGCCATGTATTATCATAATACGTGTGTGATGCTCTGTCATGGCAGCTTTGGATAGTGAATTCCACAGTAAGAGGTGAATTACTGTATTGCCCTGTAACTCGGTTGTATTTCGTTAGTATCATTTGTTTGACTTTCCAGACTCCAGAGTTCCCAACATGACACAACTGTGTACTGTCGGCTTAAAATGGAAATCACGACGGCTGTGTTCACTGTTTTATCTAAAAGATAGACAGAGAGATCAATGGGATTTAGATCTGTAGAGATCTTTGTGGAAGGTCTAGACTGAGGTCATACAATTTACCTCTTCGAGATTTTTATTCTTTGAGGGAAGGTCTGCAGAGATGACCAAATTTATTCACCTGGTACTCTTAAACTTGCCGCATGGGAGCACTGAGGGTATTCCATGAATGCATTTTAGCACAAATGACAAACTCAGATTTTGTTGGGTTCGAAAAGAAAACTTTCAACAACACAAGCTCTTGGACAAGTTGTCTTCAATGTCGAATCGAACTCTATATATCTCTTCTATAGAAAGGTTACTAGGATTCCAGCGTTCTGATCGATCCAGGTGTAGTAATATTAGGCTTAGCCCAACACTTCATGTTGATCGTCCTTCAGTGGTTAGATCCGGTGAGGGCGGTGCTTGTGCGTCGTTCTTTTCTCGGTGTGTTGTTATGAATAATGGACGAGTAAATGGAGGGAGCATGACAGGCAAAATACATTGGACTGAATGCTGCCACTAACAATATTCGAACGTTTTTGAGATTTAAGAGAATCAAAGTAAGCACAACTAACAAAATTTAGCAGAACAGCCACAATCATCTGATGAGTTCGACCTCTCGTCTTTCAGAGATTCGGGATGAACCAAACGTGTCGGGGACAAAGTTCAAATTCAGTTCCGGGGATAACATCCTCGAACGTCTGTCTTTCCAAGTCGCAGATCACCACACCGCTCCAACCCCCCAAACCAAGATTCTCTTCGTTCGTCAACCAAGGCGTGGTAAAATAGACGCAGTTGGGTCTCAGCTCCGGGAACTCCTCGGCACGCAAACACGCCGACTCGTTCAGCCCGACGAACACGGCGTGCTCCCGGAATGCCGCGGCAGGGCTCCTCAGCCTGACGAGCCGGCGCTCCTCGACGTCGACCTCAAGCACCTCGACCTTGATCATCCTGCGATGCAGGGTCCGTATCTGCAGGAGACGGCCCCAGGGAGTCGACACCAGGAACCTGGTGAGGATCCTCATGTACCTCCTGTCGCCGGCGACGATCACCTCTTTGCTCGGTTCATGTTCACTGAGGTCCCACGCCTCCACCGCCCCGCCCATCGTCACCGTGTAGAATCTGCCGTTGTGGTAGACACAATCGGCGCACCTACCCTCGAAAATCTTTTGTCTTTCCTCAAAGGGCGCATCCCCTCGCCGATGTGACATGGCGTCGTGGTAGCAACTCGCCAGCTGCTCTCTCTCTCCTGCCCTCGCGAATGAGAACTGACCGTCACCGTAGATTGCCATGGCGGTGCAGTCGCCACCGCCGCGCGACGGATCGCATGACACCACCACCTTGCAGTAGAACCAGCAGCCAAAGTCATCCGGAGGGCAAGGCTTGTCAGGTTTTCCGAAGTGATAGCCTACGAATCTACGATGCTCCCGTCGTCGTCGTCGTAGACTCCCTTGACGCAGTCCAGACCGGTGACGGGCGGGAGAGGGATCACGGCGAACGTGAAAGGGTTGCAGAGCAGGAGGTTCGAGAGCTCGTCGGAGGCGATGAGCCAGCCACGGGAGGCTCCGCACCAGGAGAGGTGGCGCCGGCCCTGGGGATAGCTGACCGTGTGTGTCCTGTGGACGTCGAGGAGGTTCCGGAACTCGCTGCTGCCCGTGGATTCGGTTTGGGTTTTCTTGGGAGGAAAAAGGACACGGGACACGAGCCATGGCGCCGTGCGAGAACGAGGGTCGACCCCGGAAGCCGCCGCGGCGGAGCGCCATGGAGCGCAGACGGATGCGACGGCGAGGGATTCCGGGAGCTCGAGGCGTTGCAGGATGCCGCCGAGGAGATCCCAGGGAAGCTCCGGCCAGCTGATACTAGCACAATGATCTGCCATTGATCCCCTTCCCTTTCGTTTTCTTTGTGGTACTGTAACGTGCCTACGAAACGACACATAGTCGAACTTCTAGGTACTAGGTAGCCTATATATATGGAAACAAACCAAGGCAGATCCTAACCGGCTCCAGATTGTTTCCATCTAGTCTAGACTTAATCCGAATTCGTCTCGCTGCATACCAAATTTCCTATCGACCTGTGCACATCAACCCATCTATTCCATCTATCTGTTAAAACTCAGTTCGGTAAAATTGTTTCTCATACCAAGATACACTTATGTGCTAAATATGGGCACATTATCACAAATTATGCCACGGCAATGGTGACATCTTTATTCCAAATAGATAAAGTAAAATTGAAAAATAAAAATCGGTCCTTACCGTGTGTTGGCACACGGCAAAGAATAAATCATTGCCGTGTGCAAACACACGGCAAAGACATGCCGTGACTGCGCCGTTTACGCTGCCGTTTTGTGGACATGGGTCCATTTTCTTTACCGTGTGTCTTGCTTTACCGTGTGTTTATTTACTGTCTTTACCGTGTGCCGGTCTTTACCGTGTGTTTTTTTGCTACGCGGCCGTGTGTTATTCTTTCGGGAGCAACTAGGACTCAATCGAGTGAGAATTAAGATAATTCTCACTAAGATGATATCATCCAGTTGCATATGCAACTCATGTGCAATCCATGTGCAACTGAAAAATAAATAAATACATAAATAACATATCGCACGAATCACGATATAAATCCAACGGGGTTAGAGTTGAGTGAGCTATAACTTAATACTCACTCAAGTGAGAAATAGCAAAACCGTATTCTTTACCGTGTGCGGCACACGGCAAAGATAGACGTTGCCGTATGCCCGATATATAGCACACGGCAAAGACCCGGGCACACGGCAACGACGAGCTCTCCCGTAGTGGTTTACCCTTTATTAGGGCATGAAGCTAGCTAGGTGTAGATGGCTGACGTCGAGAACCCCAACCGCCGGGGACATTGTCCTCGCGACGGCGGAGCCCAAGCGGCACTGCTTCTGGGCGTGGAGAGAGAGGTTCGTCGCCTGTTTCACCCGCGCTGATCCCAATGACGACGATGGCGAGAACCACGGCATCGCGGCCGCGGAGCCCGTTGAGCGTGCCAGACGAACTCTGCTCTGCTTCTGGGCTTCGGTCGCCCTCGTTATCATCATCGTGTCCAGGCTTCTCCTGACGCTCCCCGACCGGTTCCATCCAACCACCGAGCTTGGGCGAGCAATGTGTCTGGCGGCGCGTGTCGTGGGGATCATCGGCGTGATCGCCGGGACGTGTTTGGGCTCTGTTGTCATAAATTTCTCTGAAGCTTTAAGGCAGCGTCATCCAGATGGACAAAGAATCATAGACCTGTTGATCTAAAATTTGGCACTCGGTGGGTTTAGCATGGTGTTGGGGTTCGATGTTTCAATACTTTCTGCCTTCTGAGCAAGATGCCATGTAACTTCAATTCGTATGCATGAGTACTTTGTATACTACTTCTGTTCTGTAATATTTTTAAGTAGATAGTCAGTCAGGCTTGCATATTATTCAGTTAATGTATCTTTTCCCGCGTTATGGTGACATTAATTACATTTGTTTTCTCTGTTTTCTATCCAATTATATCTATTGCATCTATGAGTGCAACGATATCAACTCTTTATATGATGTAATAACTGGAACAGTCGATGTCGTGGACCGGTAACCGGTCTCTTTACGTTCGAATGACCCTAGGTAATTCTCCAATAATTGGCATACGAGATAGATTATTGTATATCTCTTGTTGCAACATGAGATTATATGATGAATTTACCCCATCTTGGGAGGAAGTACTAAGTTGCCAAACTAAGTAGATATATGTAAATATAGTGTAATAAAAGAGTTGAGGGGCACCACCGCACCGGACGACGTATCCAGTGCACCTAAGGTTGTGGCGTAACTTGTGCACCAAACTAAAAACAACCTCTGCACCGGACAATACATGTTAATGCTTACTAATTTTTGAATTTATTTGACAACTTTTTTCACCTTTTAATCGGTATATCAATCACACTTAGGTGCACCGAAATAATCGTCCACCCTGCCTGAAAATATCCACACTTTCTTCCTTTCATCCCTCCAAAATCCCTCTAATTAATCACTCAAGAGAAATTGCTTTTGATGCACAAAGTTTTAAGAGAAAAATAGGAGCAGAGGCTTGAATTTATATATTGTCAAGTAACTAATTATGGGTCACAACAAGCGAGATTCATTACTTGGCTGATGTTAGAAATTTAGTTTTCAGGGTTGGTACTTTGATCGATGTATCACAATGGTTTAGGAAAATTGGGTGTCATGCATAAGAAAATGAATACATTTTCGAGGGCCATTTGTGCTTTACATGAGCCTCGCAAAGGTGAGGTTCTATTTTTTTCTACCGTAGTAATCTGATGCATAAGTGTTTCTGTCTTTTTTGCTACTAGAGAAAGGTTCCTTTAGGAGTTTAGGTTCTTCACTAACTCATATCACTTATGGTACACCTATGACTTAGAGTTGCATCATTTCTATGTGGTCTCTAATCTCTTGGTCATAATAGATGGAGAAGAAAAATACTTGGTAAATTTAGACCTTATATCAATTTGGTCCTTCATGTACTTTCAGTTTCGACCTTATAGCAGATTCTTGGGTATTTGTAATATCTCATTGTGACAATTTTTTTTACCTTCTATGACTATAACCATACATCGATATAGAAAACAGAATGAAAGTGTTCACACGTCCCGCAGCAACGCGCGGGGTATCATCTAGTTGCATATAATTTGGAACTACAACCTACCTAGATCCCACTTTTGACAAGGCCTATCTGCTTCAAAGAATCCCTCATTGCTGGATGCTGGAGTATCTGGAACCAGAGAAACAAAATTATATTTGAAGGGCAACCATTAGACAAGAATGAATGCTTCAGATTCTTCAAGGAATCCTTCTCTTTAGTGATGCATAGAGCTAAGCCTAGCCTCAGGGAAGGAATGCAACAATGGCTTGATACTTTGTAATCTCTTGAACTTTGAAACCTTGTAGCCTTGTTCATACAATTTTATAAATGAAAAAATGACACAGTAGGGGCCTTCCCTACTGTTTTTGTGTCAAAAAAAAAGTAGTAGAGAAAGCTTTGGCATCGGCTGCACATAGTCAGAAGTTTTGGGGCTGCATAAGCGCAGCGTTGGTGCTTGGGAAAACACAGTCAAATTGTTCCGAGAAAAGAGTCTAATATAAACACAGTCACTAAACACGCACGTACATCTACTTGCTGAGGCACCCCTGCCCTACTCATATCTATCGTGCCAAAAACTCTTGCATCTCTTGGATCGACATAGACGGTATATAGGCCACATTCCCACCTAGGACGGGCGTCGTGCACGGCTACCTAGGTACTAGCTCAGCACCTCCACGCACGTCTGGCAGTCGGCACGGCCGCGTGCACCATCATCCACGCGCTGGTCCGCGTCCTCCTCAGAGGAACCGAAGACGAACCGCGCCCACTCCCTCGCCTGCGCGTCCACCTGCGCCTCGACTTCACGCGCGCCGCCGCCCGCCGACGCCGACGCGACCACGGCGGCCACGCCCAGGACGACGACAAGGGGGGCCAGCATGGACACCAGCTCCGCCGCGCTCTCCGGTATCATCATCGTGCGTCGCCGGCGTAACCAATGCACTGAAGAGAGGCCCGCGTCAGATATGCAGGCATGATGCAGCTCCGTATATATGGACTCCTCGCGAAAGCTTAGCTGCTGCTTGCTTTCTCGTGCAGCGCAACTACCAGTGCCAGCAGCCATGCATCGTGTGAGCGGGCAGCGGAGATGCCAAGTGCTTTTCCTTTGGATCATGAAAAGCATAGACTTCAGCTCCCATCCGTAAGCTCCCCAACCGTAAGTAAATCATCCGGCTGCTGCACCCTTTTCTCTCCAAGCGTCCTTTTCCATTGCCTGGGGTTACTGCTGTTAGGCCGTCCGTAGTACTACAGGGTGGAGCGTTTCTTAGATGCACACGTAGGATTTTTTGCTTAGCTGGAACACTCTTTAATGAAGGAAGAGAAAGAACCGGTTCTTGCTGTGTATACGGCTCTTCACTGTATCCTATGTACGCATGCGGGGCATGGATTGTCTGACTTTGTGAGGCAAAGTCAGGCCCTGACTGTGCCCACTGTGCCGTAGGATCAAGGATCTAAGGCTGAGATGGAGGCAAGCACTGTTCCCGAAAACACTGTTCACAGAAAGGCACTGTAGCAAGCACTGTTCGGATGGTACTGTAGCGTTCGATCTAAACCATTAGCTTTCAATCCAACGAATAAAACTGAGTCAAAGTCAGGAGCACTGTTCACCTCTGACTTTGATACACTAAGTCAGAGAATCTCGGCCGGTACGCATGCACCTTTTGACCAATCAACGCATGTGACTGTCGTTGGTGCAAATCAATTAATGCGCAGCACGACCTACTCACATCTTTATTTTTTGTTAGATGACGTGGAAAACTTTAGATACGGTCATGCTGTTCCGCATTACGGATGGCCTTATGTATCAATAGTCGAACAAATGAAAGACTGTACCACGGCAAGCTTTTCAGTATTTTTGTGATCAAATTATCTGTTCTGTTCACAAATAAAGCACAATAAAAAACAAGATGAAAAAGAAGTCATGAGTAGTATTAACATACTCTTTACATACAAGATGTATTAGTAACAGGCGACTGTATACATCTGACCAACACAGGCTTAGCGCATTGCTGGAACTTGAAATTCCCTGGCTGTCAAGATCTTTTTCATAATCGCTATACACACAGGAATGAATGAAAGGAGAAGATCTTATATGATAAGTAAACTAGCTGAGCTAATCAAGGATTGGCTTGGGCTTCCCTCCATTGTGCCTGCCTCCTGGAGCGCATGGCCCTCGCTCAAAGATTGGTGGTGTGGCGTCCTTGGCACCGTCGGCATTCAAAGGAAAGCCATGAGCTCGCTCATCATGCTCACTTCATGGGAGATTTGGAACGAGCGGAACACAAAAGTGTTCCGAAACATCTTTAAGAGAGCGCCATCGACGATGGCGAAAATAAAGATCGACGCTAGGAATTGGGCTATTACCGGGGCGAAGCATTTGAGGCTGGATGCACGCGACTCCTGCGGGTGGCACAGGATTTTTTCTCCCGGCATACGTGGCAGCATATTAGTCGACTTTCGTAGTTGTTCTATTCATCTATCTTTGTCGGTTGAGAGGTCTTTTTTAATCTTTGTGATTTATTGAGATGTAAACTTGAGATACGAGCAAACTTTGCAATAAGCGGCTGTGTGCATCACTCGATGCAGAGGCTGGGATTAATAAAATTCCCTTTTCTAAAAAAAAACCGGGGCGAAGCATTTGAGTGCCATTTTACCGGGAGAGTAATTCGCATATCGTTTGTTTGTTTTTCGGCTTGTAAAAGACCTTTCATGTACTCTCCTTCTTAATTAATGAGATGAGGCAAATCTTTTGCCTCTGTTTCAAAAAAAAAACTAGCGGAGCTGTGCGTACACAAAAGGACCAAAGCTAGCAAACTTAAACTGAAACAGAAGCTCTCCATTCCTCGAAGCTATCGCCCATCTCTTAGATAGAGACATCACTAATGCGTCAGCCGCCAAAATGCAACCATCAATACGAAAGTGATAATTATGCCACCATATACAATCTTCTTGTCGACCTCGGTGTCGCCTTTCAATAAGCTTCAGAACCGAGTTTGATAGGCCAACGGTATTCATGACATCTAAAGCCTCGGTGTAGTGAAGATATTAGCTGGCATGTTCTTTTACCTTCGGACGACCCCTCTGGTCAGAGTACTTGTGAAGGATATCCACTTCAGTCTCCTAATATTGGTTATATTGTTATTTGTTATAAAATTTTTATGTACATCATTACAAAGTTTGATTATGCTAAATTTAAATTTTATGGTGTAATAAAAGTTCTTATTAAGCTAAATTTTCACGATTGCATAAATTATATAGTATACCTATCTATTTGTGGTACAGGTATGTTTGTCATGTATATATTTTTAATATCATCTACCTTGTGTGGGAGCCTTGGTGCACTGGGTCTGTCCATCTAAATATTGTGATGCAGAACTAAGGCTTATAGTCAACCAAATATATCTTGGTAGTGATTTAGTGTATCATTAAGCATGTCGGTTCAGCCGTTGGTAAATAAAAAAAGAGAGGACTAACTAGCGGCGCCGCACTAATGCAGATTCCATGCGGTGATTTCTAATATTAATGCATGCGGTGACGTGACGATGATCTCATTTTAGATTCCTTTTAATGCTTAAATTAAAAATATCTCTCAAACAAATAATCCGATTAATAATCTTTTTTTACCGTTGGCTTAGTCGCGACGAGATCTATGAAACTAGATCCCATGTTGCCATGTTTTGGCAACTTTTTTTATCGTCGGTAGTTACCAGATTATTGTGAATAACTTACCAGGTTATTACAAATGTCTAGAAACATTTATCTGATAACCATGTATAATTATCGTGGTAATTATTCCTTGTTAACCGGGTAACCATTGTGTAGTAATGTGGTAACTGGTGTGACGGAATTTTTTTTCACACATGTCTATAACGTGTCAAAATTAATCTGCAACTATATACAATTATCCTGGTAACTGTTCGTTGTTAATTTGGTGGCCATGGTACATTAATCTGGTAACTACTGTAGCAAAAAAAAAATCGAAACATATTAATATGGGATCTAGTTTTGAAGATCTCAACGAGACGAATCTAATAGTGTAAACGGATCACCAATCGAAATAACGGTTATAAGATAAATTATTTTGAATTTTTGAAATTTCCAATTACTACGATGATGTCATGCGTGAGGTGGAAGATTTCTACATTTATGCATGTGCTCTCCCCTATAGGGAAAAGCAATGCAATTTGCCGCTGCATGCTAACTCCTCCCATGCGGTGCTTTTGCTTATCTTTCTCCAATATGAAAATGTGTCTTACATAGATACTTCTAGAGTATAATTTAAACCGTTGGCAAACCAAGTATAATCACAGATACTTCTAGAGTACAATTTGAACAGTTGGCAAATCAACAAATGTGTTTTACATGTCGGTTCAACCACATGTCCATCGTCTAAGCTTGGTACTAAAATAGCACCTCTTATAATAATGCGATGAACATAAAAATATTGTAGATCCTATTGCATACATATTATTTGATTATTTTGCATGTTCTTCTTCCATGCACTTGGTTTCATGTGGTGTATAGAAGAGCTCCTACCTTTTCTCCAATAAAATTTTGTGCACAAAATTTAACATTAGAATCTACTTACAACTTATAAGGTACCCATTAGAGAGAGACTAGCATCCTAACTAAACTCAGTATCGAATTGTTTCTTCGTATGTAATATATGTTATCGTTCCGTGTTGTCAACCAGCTAATGCAAGTGGCTGTTTTAATATATACGATAATATGTAGGAATAAAAGGACAATGGTATAGTGGATGATGTAGCCAGTAAGTTGCTTCACAATCGGCCGAATCAATATGTTATACTCTAGCTCCTGGGCTTTTGTCTCTTTGTTCATGAAAGGCTACCCTGTAATTGGGTGTGGTAGATATAGCCTTTGGTGTTTATCGGTTGCTTAATTTGTTTTCTATCTGTTTGGTTGTTCTAAAACGAAATTGTTATTTATTAGGGGGATGATATAAAAATACATGTACACGCAAGTATTTGGGCGGCAGGAAAAAGGATATGTGCTAAAATAGGCTATGTGTTTTCTAGCTAGATTAAGTATAAACACACATTGTGTGCTGTCATGTGCAAGAGTTTTGTTGTTTAGTGATTTAAATATCAAATCATTTTCTAACAAGTTTGTAATCAATGTAAAATAATGGACCCGGGGCCATAGTTCTACTAGTGGCATCTCTCCATAAATAATAAAACACTGCTGGATAAACAAATTACACCTTCAAATGATAGAATTGGATTTAATTAATTATGATAGAAATATATTTCATGGAAATATTAATGTAAGCATTACGCCAAATTAAATAAACCGCACACTGGTACATCATCTATTACTAATACTCACCCTCAAGACAGCTTCTATGCTTGCATCACTCAGATTTAAGTTGAGAATAATAGAGTATCACTTTAAATATAATGCACAATGTAAATAGTAAAAGTATCATCCAAATGTGATAAAAAATTGTTTCACCCTTAGTGGCAACAACACATCACCCCCCTTGCATGTTTCTGTCACTCGAACACAGAGTAAAGTTAGGCATGAACCCACTATCGACACCTGTTCCCCTCTTGGATATTTATCCATAAATTTGCCCAGAATGTACCCACATGTAAGAGCGTAAATAAATCATTAACATGTTAGGAATAACATGCATAATCTGATCATAATATCACACTTCACCATATCCCAGCAAACACAATAGCTAACATCGATTATATCATATGGATCTCGATCATGTTAGGCAGCTCACGAGACCTTTGTATTGACGAACATGGAGGAGAGATGATGATCTAGATACTACTATAGACCCATAGTCTAAGGATCAACTACTCATGCATCATCATGGAGGCGACAATGGTGTGTAGATGCCTCCGGAGATGATTCCCCTATCCGATAGAGTACCGAAACAGGACACTGGATTGGTTTCCGCAATGGAGGTGATTCGATCTGTATCGAAACTGGGAACTTCTCCTCGTCGGGTAATTTTAAGTCGTAGGGAATATATAGGCGAAGAGGGGCCGCGAGGGGACGCACGAGCAGAACATGTGGGTCTCCCTAGCGTCGCGGCCCCTAGCCGTGTGTCCTCCTGGCTGCCCCTTTGGCTTCCTGGTTTCGTCATGAAAAGTTATTATTCCATTTATATTCCCATAATTTTCCCTTCATCGAGGACAAACTGCGATACCAAAAACACTAGTAATCGTGCACGTGCAATGCACGTGTATCTTTACAAGAAAAATCCTCGTATATCTTAGTTATCATGCAATATTCAAACCCAATGAACTAAAAATTGTAATAATGTACTAAATATAACCAATAGTTTTTGTTATGGAGTGTATTTTAGTTGCAGAGTCGTTTGATATTAGTTGTGTAGTCAGATCAGAGACTGGCGTGGAAAGAGAAAGTAGCATCGTGTGCGTGTTTGCCATGTGGTTATTCGCAAGCAACTTCGTCATATCATGAATGAACTACATTTACATTTGTTTTCATATTGCTTTTCCCTAAATCTATGATAGCTATGAAGCACATTTTTACAGCTCCAGTAACAATGGAGATAACAGTAACAAAAGCAATATTTAAGCATATATGCTCACGCACATCGTGTCCAACAGATGGAGCAAATGTCCTTTAAGAAAAAAAATCTTGACATGTCCAAAATAACATAGTAATTGTCCAACTGACCATATGGCTCCTTGTTCCTCTTTTTTTTTCATAGATGCAAGGGAACTGGGCAACACCTCTCCTCAATACACTTAGTAAGTATGTAGCTGTGGGCCCTGCAAATGCCTTATAACTGCACCTAGAGAAGTGTGTTAACAAAATGTTAACTTCCACACAAGAAACATGTGCGTTGCTAAGAAATAAAAAAATTAAAACATCGAGAAAGAGTTTATTTTGCCATTGGACATAAGCTTGTGCAGTTTTTACCTAGTCACCCTCTCAAACTATCGTCGTGCATCTATTATTAATCCCCTCCCTATCAAAGACAATACTTTAATCCCCCCACATAACCCATATAGAGATAAGACATGTCTTAGTTGTTAATCTGATATGGCAAATAGCAGAATAAATGTAACTGAGTACCTAATCACCTAGGTTTTATGGTACACACTTTGGGAAAAGGGAGCTTAAAAGCACTCGAGTGAAATGTATGCAAACTAAATATATGTTATTATTAAAGGTCTACGATGATCAACATCATGTCATAAGACGACAAATATGGAGTATACAAGAACCTTGCTCATGTACTTTGTATTCATAGATCTCACCATATGAGCAAGAGTATGACAACAAGCTCCGGAAGAGACCATGACATGCATATATGGAATCCTAGTAAGTAATTACAAAATCAATCAGTTAGCTAATACCATCGTGCAGCAGCAGAAAAACGAATTCAAGGCAAAGCAATTGTTGCATTATATTTTCCTTCTGCTCCTCCTACTACAGTGAATCATCGGTGATATATATGAAGTTGCAGGTTTGAAGGTACAATTCAAGTAATTAGTTCAGTTGACACTTGCCTGTATGGACTGATCTTCTTAAATTTCTCGGCAACCAATGCTTTGGTCAAGGAGTTCTGCAAGGGAAGATACAAAGTAAATGGCATTAGAAGCCCACTTCTCTTTCATCAAAGCCTAAATAAAGTTAACCCATATCAGAACATCAATCACTATTTGATCTGCACAATTATTGTTAATATCATGAAGGATAATTGCCCTATTGAACTCTGAAACTTCAGGTGGTGAAAATGTTATTTCCAGCTGCTCCAATATGAGAGACTTGATGACACATGCAACTATATATAGCTCCTGGTAGGAAACATGCTGTCCATATAAGCACCAAATACCAAAATAGTTGCAAAGCCTTCTACCTTGTACTTGCTCATCAAGGACTGCAAGATTCACAAGTCAAATAATGCGGTTGCATACTTTACTTGAAAGAGCTTAAAGAAGATCCAGCGGTATGAAATCAAACAAGGGATCAGTCTACGTGTAGTTTGACTACTCACCTGTATGAATCCATCCGTTTTACTACACAACTGAATAGCAATGAGAGAAGAACAAGATGTCAGGGCGTGGAGGGCTTGGAGTTGCCTGTCCAGCGAGAGGAGTAGCTGATCCGGCGGCAGGTCGAGGGAGACGGCGAATCGGCGATGCAGCTCCGTATATCTTCACGCCTCGCGAAAGCTTAGCTGCTGCTTGCTTTCTCGTGCGGCGCAACTACCAGCGCCAGCAGCCATGCATCGTGTGAGCGGGCTTTTGCTTTGGATCATGAAAAGCATAGATCGACTTGAGCTCCGCGTGTCTGCGCCCATCCGTGCTCCCCAACCGTAAGTAAATCATCCAACGGTTGCTGCACCTTTTCTCTTCCATCGTCCTTTTCCAAGCAACAAAAAACACACAGGGATCAGCTATATACTCTCGTTTTTCTTTACTAGTCAACCAGTAGTAAGTATTTTCCATGCCCACGACTGGGGTTGCTGCTATTATGTATCGAATAGCCGAACCAATGCAAAACTGTACCGCGACAACCTTTTTAGTATTTTCGCGATCAAATTATCTGTTCTGTTCACAAATAAAGCACCAAAAAAAAAAAAACAGGATGAAAAAGAAGTCGTGAGCAGTATTAACATACTCTTTACATACATGATGTATTACAGTATTAGTAACAGGCGACTGTATACATCTGATCAACACAGGCTTAGCGCATTGCTGGAACTTAAAATTCCATGGCTGTCAAGATCTTCTTCATAATCGCTATACAGACACGGAGGAATGAAAAGAGAAGATCTTGTATGATCAGTAAACTAGCGGAGCTGTGCGTACACAGAAGGCACAAAGCTAGCAAACTTAAACTGAACCAGAAGCCCTCCATTCCTCAAAGCTACATCTCTCAGGTAGAACAGTAACGCAGCACAGCACTAATGCGTCAACCGCCAAAATGCAACCATCAACACGATAGTGATAATCATGCCACCGTATGCAATCTTCTTGTCGACTCGGTGTCGCCTTTCGATGAGCTTCAGAACCGAGTTTGATAGGCCAACGGTGTTCAGGACATCTAAAGCCTTCCTTTGAGCACTCTGCAATGTAGTGGATATATAACTATTAGCTGGCACATTCTTTTACCCATATAAAGCGAAGAAGACTCAAGTATCTGCAGTGCACAGATAGAATAGGAGCTGTGCAGCGGGAGTCAAACTATGTTTACCTTTAGACGATCCCTCTGGTCAGAGTACTTGTGAAGGATAGCCACTCCTGTTTCGTAAGCTTCATCAAGCATACGAGAGGAGGTATGAGCCGATTGCCTTGCCTGGGCCTCGTCATCAAATATTTGAAGGACATGCGAGGACTCACCATTCTGAGACAATAATTTTGAATTCATTAGAGGCGCTATGAAATTATCCTGCAGCAAAAGAACTGTTCTTGCTTTGCTTCAAGGACTACTTACAGCTCTCTCAAATAATTCTGCCCTTTCTTTAGCTTCCAAAATCCGCTTCCGTTGCCGCAAAGAATGCTTGTCCAGGGTTTCCTTCAATGAATCAACCTCTTCAGATAGCTGCTCCACTTTTCTGCCAGGATAACATCAAATAATGTTATAAACTTGGAACTCTGAACGTACAGAACTTCTATTCAGCTCTTCCTTTCAACTGTACAATTTTTCAGAATTCCATACGCAACAGGACAAAATTTTCACAAACCAATGCATACTCTAGAGCATTTCTCTGTAATCCAATGCATCAAATGTCACCTATGCAGCAGATATATCGGAAGCATGATGCAAGCAAAATGCAGAGTTTTTTACTCTTGAATAATAAGCATAGCAATAGAACATCAAAATCCAAACCAAGGCATATAAAAGGGGGACCTCCAAAACAAGTATTAGGTAAAGTTCTGAATTTATGGATGAGAGCTTCCCGATGATAAACGTGAATTACAACGCTCGGCGCATCGCTATATCAGTCCAAACTATTTTGGTAACCCAGTTGTACACCAGACATCTAGTGTTGCTTTATAAGCCGCAGATATTCACTTTTATGTAACAAACTAAACATGGTTCAGACCATACATGATGAAATAGTTAAAAAGGGGTAAAAGGTGTGCAATATCCAGAAGGTAGGTAATGATGGACACGTATCTTCTACATCAACCAAACATGATCGTGTAACTAACTGTGGATGGCAAGTGAACCTACGATTTCAATATTGACTATTGACCAGACATGCATAATTAGAAAAGCTCGAGAACTAAGCTAGTGTGATGACTACAACAGAAAGATTAACATAAGAAGCATATTCTTGCAATTAGTAGTTCAATACTGCTGCTACCGCAAAATCTTTAAAGAAAAATAGAGAAATAGTCATCTTAAAATATTCCAATCTAATCTCGACAACTCCTACAGACTTAAGCAATACAGCACACTCGCTCTCACATGCATTTCAAGGTCAAAAGGCACTATATGGTACAACCTGAGAGTAAACTCTGGGTAAAAAAATGTATACTTGCGTGTGCAGCTATAGGTTGCACTCAGAAGGCGGATAGATAAACAAATTAATCAAGAACTGCTAACGAGTTAGAAGCAACAGATTCAATTCCCCGTTGACTATCATGGCATGCCCGGCTTCGTATCCACTAGAGGGAAGGGGCTATACAGTTTTGGGTTTTTTTATTTCGGTCCTTTGATATCGTTTTGTTTTCTTTCAGTAGCTTAGCCTCTTCATGTTTGGTGCTATGCTCTTGGTGCTCCTCTCCTACAAGGAACATGCAATTGGGTGTGTGTTCAGGAATGTAAATATGGTTATGTCAATTCTGAAGCAAAGCTAACTTTAAATATTAAACTATAAATTCCCTACATCAAAATACCAACTAAATTATGGAGAGTAAGTGTAATGAGACACAAAGTTATTTATTGCTTCTGTAGTGTTGAGTAATGGAATTAAAACGCTAACATCATGGTTAAGTCTACAAAGAATTGAATATGCCAGTTATACAGAGCAGAATTAACAATAAGAAAAGCTGAACCATGTTGCAGCTGTTGTTTCATTCCTAGGAATTAGAAATTCTCATATGGGGGTGTGTCAGAGGTCGTGATGGTTCTGGCACTGGCATCAATAATCAGCTAACAATGCACCAATAATTTGCGCATACAAGATTGCTGTAGAGTATTCACGTGGAATACAACCAAAAATTCTGCATGGTATATATAGCATGTGCCTGGTTTTGTGCCACTTGTTATTGGTGTCTTGCCTACCATCCATCCAGAATGGCACAGTCAAAACTTCCAATGATTATTGTTGCAATAAGAACTTTTGCTGTGAATCAAATGCCATTGGATCTCCATGCCAGCAACAGACAAACTCAAATGGTGCAAAGAAGATAAGGCATGGCGATAACCTATAGACTATCCTTGTTACCAACCATATGACTAGAATAAGCCAAGGGAAGATACAGATAAGGCATGACACCAAGGTTATAAAAAGCTCACTTAAGCGCACGCTTAAGCTCGCTTAGGCGCTGAGCGGAGCAAAATGCCTAGCGCTCAACTACGCTTAAATGTGCGCTTAATTGCACTTAGCGCCTTAATCCTTCAGAAAAGAGAAAGCGGAGGCAAAACGCTCAATTAGTGCCTAGCGCTTAATTGAACCTTGCATGACACGAAAACTGATAATGGCAAAGCTAAGTAGGTTGGACAGGCATATTGAACAACCTAACTCTCGTTTCCTCAAAAGCATAATGGAAGCCTACGAAGTTGGGCACATTGAACAACCTAACTTCCAATTGCAGAAAAGCATAATGGAAGCCTAACAAGTACTACTCAACAACCTATGGCATCGGCTCTAAGAAACAGGGACTACAGAGCACAAACTACATCTGTTCCTCGCCATTAACACTACATTCCATGCTCAAGTAACCGAATTAACAAATATCTGGTCATTGCAACGCTACATCACCTCCAGAATGACAATTAGGACTAAATCCAAATGCATACGCTTAAGCTGTGATCTGCGCGGCGCCAAGAACACCGACACTTGGAGATCCCTAACCACCAATTCTCGCTCGAACGAAAAAGTTTATAACCGAGCGGCCAATAAATGGAGTCGGGAGCCTCACCTCTTCCAGAGGTCGCGCTGGCCCTTGGCGGGGATGGAGCGCCAGAGGCGGTCCATCTGCGCGCACAGGCCCTGGATCTGCGCCACCTCCCGCCGCACCTCCTCGGCGGCCGCCGGGTCCCCCGCGCCGCCGACGAGCGGCGCCGAGGAGGAGTAGGAGGAGGACGTGGGCGCCGAGGCGAGGCGCTCGACGCGGGCCACGCCGTCGCGGGCCGACAGCAGCAGCCGCCGCCCGCTCTGGTACATCTCCGACAGCGTCGCGCCGCCGCCGCCGGCCCCGCCGGCGAAATCCATCGCCCGCGGGCCGCCGAGATCGAGGAGGAGGAGACGATGATGATCTGTTTCCTTCGGATTGTTTCCGAGTCTCGGATCGATTGGGGAGGGCTGTGATTCTGTTTCCTCGTGTGATTCGAGTTGGCTAGTAGAGAGACCGGGAGGTGGGCCCTGGCAGACGGTGTGACGTGGATGGTGACACGGCTCGGCCGCTTGATCGGATTCGGACGGTGGGATGGCGCGTCGATGCCGTGTGGGACCGTTAGGCCACCTGACTGCCTTCCACTCGAAGGCTCTTCACCGATTTTGAAAGCGTATTTCATACGTGTAGAACAGAAACACGTATCAGCAAAGAGAAAGCGTATAATGGTAGAGACTGTAATTTTGGTCGAAATTTAGGGGCACTGGAGGAAACTGCTCCCACAAATAAAGCTGCCGCAGCAAGGGAAGCGGAGACAGTAGTGCTGTCCGGCCGCTGCTCTCCTCATCGTCCTCCTCCGCCGCCGCTACGCCCCCCTTGCTTTCCCCACCGCCCTCCACAAACCCTCCGCGCTCCGGAGCCTCCGCCGCCGCGCCATTTCGCCATGAGGTACCCCTCTATGCCCGCCCCTCTTCTTCCCTGAATCAAGCGTTGGGGTTTCCCTTCGGTGTTCTTTATGCCCAATGCGAGGCGGTTTCTTGGGCTCCAGCAACTTTGTGTCTTTTACCCTAAGTCCGTACCTTCATCGCTTCCTAGTCCGTCGAGATTGCGCAGAATCGATGGGTTACTCTGTTCCCTCCCTGGGAGTTGCGAACGATAGGGCGTTGCATTATTTTGGGTTTGGTTGATCCTACATGTAGATCGATCAGGTGCTGAAGTGGCTGCAGGATCGGATGGGGATTCCATCGCTAGGTGCTGTTTGGGCCACTATATTCAGCATTGGCTGTCCAAGTATTCGTGCTGCGCAAATGGATTCTTGACTGTTCAAAAAGGATCTGCATTTTCTTGCTAGATTACCTAATTATACGCATTTAGTGTTTCTTGTAGTGGGGTTATGCTGTTTAGTTATTTCAACAGACAAATAACACGGGCTGTTTCATCAAAGAATGATGTTTGTCATCTGTTGCTGTACACTGTTACATTGAAATAGTTGCTAAATTATTGTACCAAGTACCAACATGTGGATTGCATGCTAGTAGGATATGAATCTGGTAATTTTCAAGTAGTATGATCGCCTTGTGCTTATAGCCCCACAAGTGTTACTCATCTTTCCCAATGACACAGTATATTTTACATTGATTAGACTATAGCACTGTTTGAGTCTTACCTGTTAATATGATTTCAATTTTCAGTTCTGTTGTTGTTACACTAACTAATACACTTTGTTGCTAGACTTGGATATCTTCATCCAAATAACCTTTTTAGAATGTATTATACTGATGTTATGAGGAAATGAGGTAGTACTGTAACTTTAACCATCATGCTTATTTTTGGGCATTTTTTTTAATTTCCTACTGTAACTCTGCAAGTCACTTGGTGCTCATTAGACTAAGCACTGTTTGAGTCTAGACTTGGATATCTTCTCCAAATAACCTTTTGAGAATGTGTTATACTGATGTTATGAGGAATACGATAGTACTATAATTTTCACCATCATACATATGTTGGGCATTTTTTGTTTCCTACTGTAACTCTGTAAGTCACTAGGTGCGCATTATTTTTTGGGTGCTATGGAAAAACATGATGCATTTTTCTATTGCATGCAGTCGTCAACCTGAGGTGCTATGGGCTCAGCGCTCTGAAAAGGTTTACTTGACTATCTCACTGCCAGATGCAGAAGATGTTGTGTTGAAGACTGAACCTCAGGGAACCTTCAGTTTCTCAGCCGTTGCCCATGGGGAATCTTTTAGCTTCACTTTGGAGCTATTTGATTCCATACTTCCAGAGGTAAGTATTTGTGGGCTTCAGTTCTACATTGTGATACAGGGCCGGTTTCGGTTCATATTACTTCTATTCATTTTCTACTTCTGGGTTCTTGCTTGTATAAATATTAAAAAGCTACCAAAGGGTCATATATTATACCTGGAATACTGAGACATGTCTTGGTAACACAGCCATTTTAGTCGTAGGGAACTTGAATCCACATATAAATATCTAATTTGCTGAATATTTTATATAGATGTCATAATATGTTTGAGGGCACTCACCGTCTCACTGATGCATGTTGTGAAGGGTAACCTGTGGCATCAATGAGTAATGGCAAAGAAAGAGATTAGAAGGAGTCTCAACAAATAATCATTGGCAGTGAATCTTTATATTTCAAGCTACTAGCTGCTGAATAATTTACTGTTCAACCTTGATTTCGACGAACATCACTTTATTTTGTGAACTGTTAGTGGTCTAACCATCATTTTGCCTGGTCTGTAGGGAAAGAAAACAAAGACAAAGGTTGGCTCACGAAACATAATCTGTACAATCCAAAAAGATAAGAAATGGTGGTGGAAGCGCTTGCTGAAGTCAGAGGAAAAGCATCCGTACATCAAAGTTGACTGGAACAAATGGCATGATGAGGATGAAGAGTCTGGTATGCGCTAATCATAATATATATGCATAATCAATATAAACATTTTTTTCTTATACCAATTTGTGGATTTAATTATAGAATGGATTGGAGAAGAATGTCAGAAGTAATTTAGTAGATTATATTGCAACCTTTACCCAAAATCAGGGTTCATTGCGTTTGTTGTACGGGTGGAACATACCATTCTTCCTCAAGGTCACGTGTATACCATTGTCAGTTTCTCAGGTTGCGATGTGTTATGTTATAAGCAATTTGATGAGATACTATAATTTTATACTCTTTCAAGTTTGTTAAGTTTTAAATACTATGACTATTTAATCTGTGATCTCATCATGTAGCTACTATGTAACTCTAATTTATGCACTTTTATGTTTTATCTCATCTTAGTTCATTATGCCTTTTACTTTGATCAATCTAACACAGAATTCCTTACAGAGACTTCAATGGGTTCAGATGATGACTTTGGTGATGGGGTATGAGATCAAGTTTATGTGCTCCTTCATTTTTTTTGTCTTGCTTTATGTTTAATCCTCAGTGTGGAGTTTTCTTATTGTTGTCTTCACACCGTTGCAGGAAAATGACGAAAGCGATGGTGATGATGGAATGCTATGTGAGTACCCATCTTGTACTTGAATACCCCAGAGGCTCATACTTTTTCTGTTATGCTTCTGATAATCAAATTTGAACCTGATTGATTTACCAATACAGACACAACTTTCTGCATGCAAGCCGAGTGTGAGATAATTTGAATCTATGAAGCATCACAACAGGATTTTTGTTAGGTTACCGATTCCTCTCTCTGTTGTTATTAGTTTTATCTCGATATCTTCATCTGCACAGTAGCGGAGTTCCTTTGTTGACTTAACTATGAGGAACTGTTGATGATTCAGTGCCTTGACACACTTGACAATTTCTGTAAACATTCAAATTTCATTCGCATAAACTAAGCAGTGGTTCTAACATTCCCTTTAACAAGGAGTCACCTGCCTAGTCTTAAAAAGTCGGAACAAGAACATATGTGCTCCTTCTAATTCAGCTTTGTTCGTTTGCTTGCAGATCTCCCTGACCTTGAGAAGCTGAGAGGGAATTGAGCAGACAGCTGGGATGAAGGAAGTAGGTTTTGCTGTAGCAAGTGACTGTTGACGCTATGAAGTAGGCCTGTCATTGGCGTAGTTGGTTCATTGTGGTACTACCTGCTAAAAATCTGATGGTATTAGACTTATATGGCTCGGTCCTAACTTGCTTGCCCTGTCTTTTATCGACGGATTACTATGTAGTCGTCGCTCAGCTAGGGTTCTGATGTAGCTCTGAGGTGCGCTTTGTTATTGACATAGTTAGTTATCGCTATGGTTCTGCAAGCAAGAGATTTGTGTCCTGGGTTATTGACATAGTTAGTTATTGCTATGTTCTGCAAGCAAGTTATTGACAAGTTGCGGTTTCTCTTGGCATGATATATTGATGTGAGTTCCAGTTCTAGAATCAGGTTTATATATGGGTACTTCCAGCACTATATGGGTTGACAGGCTTTTTAGGCTTTGTCAAAGTGCCTAATGGAAACATGTTTAGATTTCAGCATAGATCCAATTAAGCCATCTACAAAAGGGATGAGAAGGTGATGCGGTGAAATAAGAACACGTGACTCTGTATACATAAAATAACTTAGTGGTGCGTATTGTTTTGTAGTGGTGCGTATTTTGTGACACGCGATACCTGTCCTGGTAACCATGCAAAAAAAAAAAAAAAAACCTGTCCTGGTACGTTGCTTCCTAATAATTCGAGCTATGTTCTCTACAATGTACCGATCAGATCAAATATATTGCTCTAAATTAATGCTGGCTGTATTGACTATTTTGAAGTCTTATTTTTATATAGCTTGCAAAATGTACCAGGATTTTCATCACACTATATCCAAAGTTGTACACTATTTCTATATCCTTTCGGGTTAGGCTGCCTTATCTATATTGTTTTTCAATATCCATAGTGTTTAATACTCCTGAACCCACTGAATTCTTAGAATAATATTTTTCAATAACAATGAAGTCTTATTTTGAGTAATATTTTTCTAAATAGGAGCTACCAAGATCCAACTAACATGCCACTCATCATTTTATTTTATACAAATTTCTACCAAATGTCAGATACCCATAATAATACTCTACGTACTGGGAGCTATCCTGGCACTGGAAGCCCGCCGTCGGCCCCCCAGGCCACGGCCAATTCAGGCCTGGGCTTTTATTGAGGCCCACGGGTGGCTGGGCTGTGTTTTAAGAAGGATTGGTAGGGCGGGCTTGCTTCACATATGACGATTAAGGAGAGGCCCGGCCACGGCTACCCCTCTATCGCCAAGGGCCGGCTGGGCCTAACAGGCCACGAGGGCCTGGGTGGCCTGGCTAGTTTCTAGGGCTTTCGGGCCGCCGAAGCCGCCCGGCCCGCGCCAGGTCTAGGTGAGGCCGAGCGGTAACTGGTGAGGCATACGACGGTACAGCATCGAGCCGGCGCCGGCCGACCGGCTACCTTTGTAGTCTCCTGTGCACCATTCACTTTCGTCGTCTTCACTCAAAATTCACTCGGCTATTCCATGAGGCTCCACTCTAGCCCGTGAGCATATCTGCATTCATATCCGCTCAAATCCTTGGTACTAACTCCATTCTTAGTTTCAAAATGTGAGTTCCCCTCTTTTGATTGTTCTTCATTGCTTGCATCTGGAGTAAAATTTAATTGCAGGTAGTTGCTTGATGACATTAGACTAGTCACAATGGGAAGTATCATATATTGATATCATGCATATGATACTATTGTATGTACTTTTACATGTTGTCTAGATTCGGACTAAAAGAATGGAAAGTGGGTGAACATATACACTAAAACATGTTTAGATACATGTGGTACAAATGTGAATATAGAAAAGGCCTAAAACATCTTATATTATGGAACGGAGGGAGTACTACATACAATACATAGTATCATATAGTAATATCATAGCCACATCTTATTAATTGGTTTGTAGAATGTCAAGACAAATATGTGTATAAGATTTATTTGGTATTAAAATATCTAGTTTTACGTGCTATGATACCGTAACATAGGTAGATACCACTATCATCTTTTTTTCATCATTAATTGTTGTGCCACATAGGATTTTTTGCCAACAAGACATGCATGATTACTTATGATACTCTCATTGTGGCTAGTCTTGCTATATGAACAAACAATATGCCGTACCATGCAGATTAACGATGGGAATTATGTGCCCATTCATGCTATCATGGGTGAGGAATTTCCATCCTGATGTTACCCTTTTAACACATTCATGATCGGTTTTATTTTTTTAATCCCTGACTATGTATCTTCTGAATTTTACAAAAATATATATGTTACGTACAGTTTTCAATGTGAATTCTTTATTCAGACAACATCCACTACTTGAATTTCCAAATCCCTAGCCCGTGCAAATGCACGGGTTGATGACTAGTGGTTATAATTGTCATTGGTGATTATATGAACTCACTGGCATTTATTTCACAAATTGATAGGAATTCAACGTTAACGCACTTGTTGCAAGACTCACTAAGTATCTATATTTCTTCTTGTACTAGTATGAATTTAACCTATCCTTTAGTTTTCGCAGTAAAGTGTGTACGCATTGTAGGTGGAGACTCCAAAACTTTGATGTTTGTTCAAATTATCCCAAATGAGAATGACGTGGGGTGATACTCTTTGCTCGCTGAACTTTGCTAGCAGAGTGAGGGGCATAGAGCTAGGACAGACAAGAAAACAAGTTGATGTTGGAGAACTGTCAAGTTTTTTTTTTTGATAAAGGGAATTTTATTAATGCAAACATTCGCATCAAGACGATAGAAAAAACGAGTTACACCCGGCATCTACGTGACAAAGATGCACACAGCCCAACAAAAAGGAATAAAAATCTGAACATAGTTCCACCAAACTCGCACATGAATGGCATGAGTGAAATCTGCAACTAAGGCGACGGAGGGCCAAAACGAATATTACGCCGCGATTCGTTTTGGGTGAAAACCTTCTTATCTGTCTGCTCCACTTGATCACATACCGTCATGAAGAGCTTCTTGTGTTCATCTTGCTGTAAGTGGCTCCAAGTGCGTAACCAATGTGTGTCCTAGTGGCCATAGGTCGGGCAAGAAGGGCGACCATCCAGGCGCCCGAGAAGAGAAGGGACCAAATGGAAAAATATACAATAATCAATATGATATTATCCATTACACCTAAAAACTATTTAATACTCCATATAAAAACACTAAAATATGAATGATCTTTTTTTGGTTAATAACGTACAATGTTGTTTTCACTTATATTATGTCTTAAAAATCATGTAAATAGTATTATTAAATATTTCACAAGAAAAAATACAACGGATCGATTTATACAAGCTTAATCCATACACGCCGGTATTATTAGTTGTCAAAGACGTGAACTATAGATGGTGAAAAATCATGCGCCTTTCATTTTTGGACAGAGGGTGTATCTTAACATAATAAAATGGTTAACTAACGGGAGCTAATACATACCACAAACTTCTTAGCACATAATAACAAACCGACGTGACCGGTGATAATATGTTTAGTTAACATGATATCCTATCTAAAATGTCGGGATCTTGTGTATGATTGGTGATAACATGCAAAACATTGGTAAAACAATAGAAGTTACATAGGCAAACATAATAGAATCCTCTCTATTTTATATTCATTGGTTATTACTCTATGCAATATCGTTTCAATATCAAGTATGAAGAATGCACACTTTGTTAAATGTTTTACTTGCTTGACAATTTTTCGCACGAAAAAATAACATCACTGGTTCAGTTTATACTTTACAAATTATAAATATGATGATTAATCATAAACTAGAAACCGCTATTGAGATATTTGTTAGATCGTACCCTTTACCGATCTTTACCATAAACACATATAAATTATGAGTTGAAGAAAAATTAAAATATACTTTCCTATATAAGATTATTCAGTAAAAAATAAAAACATACCAACTAATATCTAGTAATATTGTCAGTTATGTGGTCAAATCATTCGAATAAGTAGAAAATTACACTTCTAATATTGTGGTATGTTAAAAATAAAATTTACATAAGTATAAAAGTTTAGTAAAAATTGTAATATGCTAAAAATAAAATCCGCCCCGGGCTTAATTTTTCATCGGACCGGCCCTATATGAACTATCTGGATACTATTTAATTTTTAGCACCCTTGCAAAAAGATTTATTTATTTGTGTGCAGTACATGTCAAGACTCTGTAAGTTTTGTAATTGTATTTCTATACAAAATTCAGACGGTGGCTGAGTTCATGCAGAACGTTGAAAAAATTGCAAGAGATGTGCGGTTGCTACAGGGCGAGTGCACTGTGTATGCCTCGTGGAGTGGAAGGAAGATTCAAAAGACTCATCGGTTAGTGTGATTAGAAGGGTTGTAAACTTTAAGAATATATTTTCTAAATTGCTAGACAATGCCTTTGGGTGCATGGGGGGAGACAGGCATGACTTTGAGCACGAGGGCGATTACTCTGAGTTGAATGACCTTGACAAATAGAGCTTCTCACCTCTGACGTGTATGAGGAGCTGCTCCACCCCATACTCAATGCTTTGATTTATAACAGTGATCCGCGTAGAAACTAAGTGGTACCTCATAGTTTTGACATTTGCATGGTCGAATGTTAATTCTTATATATGCATGGTCTGAAGTTAAAGATTATTCTTACCTTCCTTTCAGGTATGCAAGCATTGTATCAGCTTACAAAGCTAAGATCTCCCGAGGGGCACCTGATGTATGATTTTCTTTGATGTATTATCTTCGGCAACTTATTTACTATGTTGCTATAATTTCATACTCTTTCATATGCTTTGGAATGCGAGATAATTTGAATCTATTAAGCCTCACAATAGGATTTTTGTTAGGTCTCCATTGTTATTAGTTTTTATCTTGATATCTTCAAAGTAGTAGAGTTCCTTTGTTGACTTAACTTGAGGAACTGCTGATAATTTAGTGCCTTCAAACACTTCACAGTTTTCGTTGATAGTCAAATTTCATTAGTGGTTCTAACATTCCCTTAGCAAGGAGTCACCTGCTTACTGCCTAAGTCGCAGCAAGAACAATTGCGCTCCTTCTAATTTAGCTTTGTTTGTTTGCTTGCAAATCTCCCTGACCTCTGGGAAGCTGAGAGGGAAGTGAGCAGACTGCTTGGATTCAGGAAGCAGGTTCTGTAGCAAGTGACTGTTGACGCTATGAAGTAGGCATGTCATTGGCGTAGTTGGTTTATTGTGTTACTACCTGCTGAAAATCTGATGGTATTAGACTTATATGGGTCCTAACTTGCTTGCCATGTCTTTTATCGACCGATTACTATGTGGTCGTCGCTCAGATAGGGTTCTGGATTTAGCTCTGAGGTGTGCTTGTTTGTGAGTAGGGATTTGGTGCTCCCGAGCACCAATGCTCTGGTCATTTGGAAAAAATAAAAAAATTACTTACGAGTTTCAAAAATTATTGTAAAAAATCACAGATGTTGCCAATAGTATATACCACATTCATGAAAAAAATCAACTTTAAATCCTTTGTATTCGGAGCTACACAAAAATGACAAAAGTGTGGATCTGATTATACACATTTGAGATCTCTAAATTTTATCAGGTTTGTCATTTTTGTGTAGATCATTGTAAAGTATTTGAAGTTGATTTTTTACACGGTTATGGGATACACTATTGTCTACAACCGGAATTTTTTTAAATATTTTTGAAACTTCTAATTTTTTTTTCAAATGACCAGGAGCACTGGTGCTCGGTAGTAAAAGAGACTTTTCGTTTGTTATTGACATAGTTAGTTATCGTTATGGTTCTGCAAGCAAGTGATTCATGTCCCGAGCAAGTTGAAGTTTCTCTTGACATGATATATTGATGTGAGTTCCAGTTCTAGAATCAGATTTATATATAGGTACTTCCAGCACTACATGGTTGTCAATGTCACATGCTTTTTATGTTAGGTTGTGTTTGGATGTGTGTATTCAAGCTTGTAATTGAATTGGAGTGGGAATACCAAAACTGAGCTGGAAATGAATTGGTCTCCAATTCCAAATCTGTTGTTTGGGTGTGCATGGTATTTTCTGTTGGAATCAAATGATGGGATCCAATTCTAAATCCTGTTTGGATGTAAGAATCGTGGAATTCGAAATTCGAAGAGGGTGGCGAACTTGAGAATGAAGATTAGGGCCAGAGACCGGCCAGATTTGGGGGGCCTTGTCTGGCCGCCGTGTCCCCTCCGGCCGCCATGTCCCCTCCCGTCGCCATGTCTCCTCCTGCCAATGATCTAGGGTTGCGGACGGGGATACCTCGAATAAGGACCAGGAGGAGGATTGACGGGGAGGAGGCCGAGCGGAGGAGGGAGCAGTCGAGCGGGGACGGGAGGAGGCCGAGCGGGGAGGAGAGCGGAGGAGGGAGCGGTCGAGCGGGGAGGAGAGAGGAGGAGGGAGCAGTCGAGCGGGGAGAGGAGAGGAGGAGGGACGATGGGTTGCGGAGAGCGAACCGGTTATTCCACGCAATACCGAGGGGAGAGGCTCGGAATTGCGGGAGCCCAACTCCACACGCGTGATACGTCGCAAACGTATCTACTTTTCCAAACACTTTGCTATTGTTTTGCCTCTGATTTTTATTGAATTGTTTGGAACTAACCCGAACTGACGCTGTTTTCAGCAGAATTGCATTTGGTGTCTTTCTTTTGTGCAGGGTTGAAAAGTTCGTGGAAAATTCCAGAAAAATTATAAAAAGGATTTTTGAGAAGAAATAGCCACGGAGCCAGAAGACCCCGAGGGGGGGCCACCCCAGGAGCAGGGGCGGGTCCCACCCACGGGTGGGCCCTAGGCCGCGGCCGGGGGCCGCCCCTGCCCCTAGAGCGTCGCCTCTCGGCCCCCCTTCGCATATAAGCTGAGTTTGACCTAAAAACGACGGGCCCCCGATCACTTTTTCCAGAAACCTTACGGAGCTCCGCCGCCATCGCGAAACCTAAATTCGGGGTCCAGGATCGCTGTTCCGGCACTCTGCCGGAGTGGAGATCGCCGCCATCGTCACTGCCAACGCCTCTCCATCAACCATCCATGACATCCCCCTCCATGTGTGAGTAGTTACCTGCTGTAGGCAAGGGGATGGAAGGGATTGAATAAGAATGCTCATGTAATTCGTTGCCAATTGTTAGGCATTATGCCTAGTATCCCTATTGTGTTATCATCGTTGTACAATTAGTATGCTTATGCTGTCACTTTGGACCCGTGTGCCATGATTTCTAATCTGAACACTTTATGTTTTCATAAATATAGTTGATGTTTTGGAACCTTGCTGCTATATTAAAATAAGTTGGGTGGTGCCCCAAGCGAAGGCGAAATTGCAGCTAGTAGCAGTTTTCCCTCGTTTAACGAAACGAGGTTTATCGAACCAGTAGGACTTTGAAATTAACAACGAGGTGAATGTTAAAGATCTCTGACGCTTGACCTTCAACAGACGTGGACCTGCACACACTCAACCAAAATACTTTGCCCCCAACGGCGGAAAGGTTGTCAATCTTTCCGGTCTCGCAGAAAACGAAGCGCTTAATTGTATGATGAAATATGAAAAGTGACCAGAGGAGTAATGATGATTAAAAGCAAGTAAATGAGGTTGTAAACAATGTAAAAAGATGGACCGGGGGCCATGGGTTCACTAGTGGAGTCTCTCAAGTAAATAAATATGCATGTGATGGGTGAACGAATTACAGCTAGGCAATTGACAAGATCATGACACAAACCCAATTTAGCTATGACAAAAAGGACATGATAATATTTATGGAGGCATCACGACAAGGAACAAAGACCGTTGAGTCCAACTGCGTCTTTGTCTAAAAAGTCCACAGTGGGATCGCTATCTAGCATGTCACCCAACGGTATTAAGTTGCAAGCAACAGACAATTGCATTAAGTAAAGTGCATGAAGTAAGCAATACTAATATCAAAAGAGACATTAGCACCACTATTTTACCCTTAGTAGCAACAGCACAACCTCTCCCTTAGACGTTTCTATCACTCGTGCCCAGTAACAAAAGGGGGCATGAACCCACTATCTAGCATAAATACCTCTCTTGGAGATACACACAATCATTTGGCCAAAGTAACTATGCACATCGGAGAGTATGCAAGAACATAAATCACTCATATAAGAATCATGCACAATCTGAACATAACTTCATAATCCATCGGATCCCAGCAAACACATCACATAGCATTACAATAATCGATCTTGATCATGTTAGGCAGCTCACAAGATCATAAGACATGAAGCACAAGAGAAAGAGACTACCAACTAGCTACTGCCATGGACCCATAGTCCAAGGTGAGACTACTCACAAATCATCCCGGAGGAAGGCATGGCGACGAAGAGCCCTCGGGACCGATCTCCCCTCTGGCAGAGTGCCGGGATCAGCTTCAGATTGGACCCCGAACTAGGGTTTTCGGTGACGACGCGTCGGGGTCGAGTTTCTGGAAAATAATGGCCGCCTCGACGTTTTTAGGGTAAAAGGCAATTTATAGGCGTCGAGGGGGCCGAGGAGGTGCCCCACGGGCAGGGGCGGGCCCCACCCGCGGGTGGACTCCAGGTCGCGGCAGCAGGCCGCCCCTGGCCTATGGGTGGCCCCCAGGGCTGCCCTTTGGTGTCTTGGTGCCTTCCGTCGAGTAAAAATTCCTTGTAAATTTTCGTCCAGTTCCGAGAATATTTCCAGAAGTAAATTTTCTGAAATACAAAAACAGCAAAAACATGGAACTGGCACTGGGCATCTTGTCAATAGGTTAGTCCGACAAAATGCATAAAAATGATATAAATGACAGTAAAAACATGTGACAATATCACAAAACTAGCATGGATCACTCAAAAATTATAGATACGTTTGAGACGTATCAGCATCCCCAAGCTTAACTCCTACTCGTTCTCGACTAGGTAAGTGATAACAAATAATTTTTTATGAGACATGCAACCAACACATTCTTGATCAAGATAGTAATGCAAATCAAAGGATGTGAATGAAGAGATACAAAACAATTGTCTATAATTGATAGCAAGAAAGCAATGAATAAACAAGTTGAATCATCGAAGCAAAACCTTTCATAAATAGTATGTCAAAGACATGAAAACAATGTGATCAACATATTTGACTAATTCACAAGGATAATAATTCCACAACAAAAGTGTTTGAGAATCAACACAAGGAAGATGTAAGCATTAGCAAAGAGCTTCAACTTCCAACGGCTTATCTTATAGATAAAGTCAATATAAAGATTCATGTTTAATCTTGATAATGTAATATGCTCAACGATACCCAGGGTCAATGCTAGATGTTTGCATTTGTGGAGATAGAAGGAAAATGGAAAACTGACTCAACATTAAAAGTAAAAGAAAGGCCCTTCGCAGAGGGAAGCAGGGATTAGTCATGTGCTAGAGCTTTTTGGTTTTTAAAACAGAAGTAAAATGATTTTGAGGTATGCATGCTTTCGTCAACGACTTCACAACAGAGAAGCTATCTAGTCCCTCGTGACAAGCAAGGTTTTTAGACTTGTGAGAGCAGCTGGTTCTTAGAAGAGCGAGTACGCTCTTCTTTCTCCTTGGTTTCACCACTGTCCAATGTTTGGGCTGATTTCTCAGATTTGCATTGCGTGGAGGAGAATTGTGAGTTATATTTATATTTTTGCTTAAGCTGCTCTCGGGTTGATTCAAGTGAAGACATAATCCATCAACACCGGGTGAAAGGGGGGGAAATGACCTCGCTCGTCACAAGTTATATCTAGCTCTCTACTGCTCCCTCATGAGCTTAAAAACAGAGGCACAAAAAGAAGTATTTTGAATTTTTAAAGGTAGCACATGACAAATTTACTTGGAATGGTAGGAAATACCATGCATAGGTAGATATGGTGGACTCAGCTGGCAAGAAAGTTTGGCTTTGGGGATTGGATGCACGAGTGAACCATACACTCAGTACAAATTTTTAGGCTTAGCAAAAAGGGTGTTTGAAGCAAACATCTAACAATAACCGGTAACAGAACAACATAAGACATTTACCGGTCATAACCATAAAAACTCTACACCGTCTTCCTTGTTGACCAAACAATTCTTTTGATTAGCTCTATGAATTAACAACTATGAAAAACCACACAATTTCAAGCTTTCAACCATATTTATTTACTAATCAATTCCACTCAAATAACCAGCAAGTTTAAGCATTCAACTTAACATCTCAAAACAATTGAGAAGCATCAAGTATCCACACCATGATCTACAAAACTATGCAGGCTTTTCATTTTATTCTATCATCACACAAACAGCATTTTGTCGCATTGACAATTCAAGCAATTTTTCAACAACTCTCCAACAAGTATAAGTGAAGAACAAGAGAGTTTAACTTAACAACTAGCATCTCTAAACAAGATAAAAGCTAAAAGCGAGAGCTTACTAGAAAACAGACAGTAGCTAAGAATACTCAAAAAGATATAAGCGAAGCAAAGGAGTATTCTAACAAAAAGCGAAGCGTGTCTCTCTCCCACACAAATAAAGCTAGGATCCAACAAAGATATGACCAGAAAACAAACAAACAAAACTTAAAGTAAAAAGATGCTCCAAGCATAGCACATAATATGTAAAGTGATACTAACGAAGTTCAACGAAGACGACCTTATGATAGTCGATGAAGATGAGGGGATGCCTTGGGCATCCCCAAGCTTTGACTCTTGGTGGTTCTTGATATTCAGAGGGGGTGCCATGGGGGAATCCCCAAGCTTGAGCTCTAATCCATCCTCGATTTCTTCATATTCCTCTCCTTTGGAACTTAAAAACCCCCTTCACACAAAATTTCTTATAATTTGATTAGAGGGTTAGTGCTCATAAATTAAAATGCACATGTGTTCAACTCATAACAAATTGCAAACAACTTCATTGGGAATTACCTACTGTTTACTAAGCCTCAATGTGGCACTCTACCCCTAGAGTATCACATATGACGATGGTAAAGGGACAAATGCAAAATAAAAGCAGAATCAGTCAAAATCTGAACAGTCTGTAAAGATCGAATTTTTCGAGGAACTTCTGCAGCTCAAATAAGAAAACTCAAAACTAACGAAATATAGATAAAAGCATCAGGCTTGCTGTCAAAAACAATCAGGAAAAGATAAAATTCTGGCAATTTTAGGATTTTCGTGCAACAGGCGCACAGAATCTGTTTTTGGACAGCAACACAATACCTCGCACTTTCAATGCATTAGAGGCTAAACTTGGCACAAAAAACCAAAAGAAAAAAGATACAATGAAGTTTCTACAGATATAATAACTTCATGACTCAAGAAAAGAAAAAATCAAACTGAAAATAAAAGATGGGTTGCCTACCAACAAGCGCTTTTCTTTAACGCCTTTTAGCTAGGCGCAATGCCAAATATCAAGTTTTTTCGGAGGCCTTTGTAACATCAAGAGCATATCTTGACCTTATGATTGGTTCAAAAGGAAACTTCTTTCTCTTTCTAGGAAAGTGTTTCATCCCTTTATTATGGGGGAACTGAAACCTTATATTTCACTCTTTCATATCAATAATAGCAGTAAAACGGTCTTCCCAAAATAATAGGACAAGAAGCATTGCACTCAATATCCATAACAATAAAATCAACAGGAACATAATTATCATTAACAACAATAAGGACATCATCAACTCTACCCAAATGTTTCTTTTTAGAAGAATCAGCAAGATGAACATTTAAATAGCACTCTTCCAAAGGATTTAAATCAAGCATATTATAGAAACTTTTAGGCATAACAGAAACACTTGCACCAAGATCACATAAGGCATTGCAATCAAAGTCATTTATTTTCATCTTAATAGTGGGTTCCCAACCATCTTCTAACTTCCTAGGGATAGAGGTTTCAAGCTTTAGTTTTTCTTCCCTAGCCTTGGTAAGATTTATTTTACTAGCATCCGGTGTCTTAGCAAGTTTTTGTAGGAACTTAATGACTTCAGTAAGATTGCAATTATCAAAATCAATTTCATCATCTTTAAATAAACTAGGATGATCCTCTTTAGTGGTTTGGATAGTATAAACTTTAACAGTTTTCCTATTCATTTCAGCAATTCTAGCTTCTTCAGCCTCTCTAGCCCACCTAGCTTTCAAGAGAGCCATCATCCTTTCATTTTCATTAATTTGAAGAGAGATAGCATTCAAAGATTCAGTATGTTTGTCTTGATTTGGAGTGGTTCTAATTTTCAAAATTTCAACATCATGAGCAAGAACGTCTACTTTAGAGACTAGACTATCCAGTTTTTCCAACTTCTCTTCAACAGTTTTGTTAAAAGCTTTTTGCGAAGTGATAAATTCCTTTAAAACATTTTCAAGATCATAGGACACATTCTTATTAGGATTATAAGAATTACCATAAAAGTTGCCATTATTGGGAGGATAAGGCTTATAGTTGTTACTACCAAAATTATTTCGATAAGCATTATTGTTGAAGTTGTTTCTATTAAGAAAATTAACATCAACTTGATCCTTTTCTTGGGCAATTAATGAAGCAAGTGGAACATTATTATGATCAATATTGGACTGATTGGTAGTAAGCATAGACATAATCATATCAACCTTATCACTCAAAGAGGAGATTTCCTCAACAGAATTTACCTTCTTACCACTTGGAGCTCGTTCGGTGTGCCATTGTGAATAATTTGTCATCATCTCATCCAAGAGTTTAGTTGCTGCACCTAATATTGTGGACATGAAGGTGCCTCCCGCGGCCGAGTCCAAAAGGTTCCTTGAAGAAAAATTCAAACCTGCATAAAAAGTTTGGATAACCATCCACATAGTTAATCCATGCGTGGGACAATTCTTAACCATAGATTTCATTCTCTCCCAAGCTTGAGCAACATGTTCATTATCAAACTGTCTAAAGTTCATAATGTTACTCCTTAGTTGTATGATTTTAGTAGGTGGATCATATTTTCCAATAAAAGCATCTTTGCATTTAATCCAAGAATCAATGCTAATTTTAGGCAAAGACAATAACCATTCTTTTGCTCTCCCTCTCAAAGAGAAAGGGAAAAGCTTCAGCTTTATGATGTCACTTTCTACCTCTTTATACTTTTGCATATCACATAACTCAACAAAGTTTTTTAAATGAGAAGCGGCATCATCAGTACTAGCACCAGAAAATTGCTCTTTCATAACAAGATTTAGCAAGGCAGGTTTAATTTCATTAGATTCCGCTTTAGTAGCGGGTGGAGCAATTGGAGAGCATCTAAAATCATTTTTATTAGTGCTAGTAAAGTCACACAACTTGGTGTTTTCAGTAGAAGACATAACGATAAGATAAAATAACAAGACAGAATTAAAGACTACACTAATTTTTTGGGGTTTTAAAATTTTTGAAACAGGAAAATAAACTAAACGAGAAATAAAGCAAGCAAGACAAAAAAAAAGTAAAGAGATTGAGAGTATGAGACTCCCCTTGCTGTACCTCCAAAGTCGCCGGCAACGGCGCCAGAAAAGAGCTTGCTGCTATATTAAAATAAGTTGGGTGGTGCCCCAAGCGAAGGCAGAATTGTAGCTAGTAGCAGTTTTCCCTCGTTTAACGAACCGAGGTTTATCGAATGTTAAAGATCTCTGGCGCTTGACCTTCAACAGACGTGGACCTGCACACCACTACTAGGGGAAAGGCTATAGGAGACATCCTTATAGGAGGCGCATATGGCAATATGCGCCTCTGCTAAATTACCCGAGGCGCACTGTTTGGCCATTCGCCTACAACTATCAAATAGCCGAGGCGCATACTGGGGCCATGCGCCTCCCCTATTCCATGTACGGACAAATCTGGCGGCCCCAGGTTATGCGAGGCGCATTTCCGAAATATGCGCCTCGGACATTAGAGGCGCATATAATTGAAATGCGCCTCCCATAACCCTAGTGGGCCCGGGTGGGGGCGGGTGGTGGTAGGTGGCAGCTTATCCGAGGCGCATACTGAATATGCGCCTCCAGTATCTCACATATCCGAGGCGCATATCGTGCAGTATGCGCCTCGGATAAGTCGCGCCACCTTTTTGCCACCTTAAGGTACATGGAGCCACCTACCACCCCACTCACTTGTCTCACTTCTTCCTCCTCCACCAAACAAATCTGGTCGACCCCCTCCTCCTCCCCACCTCATTTCCCCCATTGATTCACCATAGAAGCTTGCTCAACCTCCATTGGTTGACACTCATATGTAAGTGAAGTCTCTTGCTCCTCTAGATCTACAACATGTGCCTTTGTTTTCTCGTCCGGATCTCTTGTGCAAGTCGTCGTTGGAGGAAGCGTGAAGGCGTTGCTTGCATGTATGCGTGTTGTCGGCCAAACCGACTATATGATTGTGTTGTGGTGCTTCTTCTTGTGCAGGGATTTCATTTGAGATGCCAATGTTTCGCCGGAAAGTCAATTCATTTCTTTTCCGGTGAATTTCTGGCACTCGCGGATGTCCTCTTTTTAGGGGAGGTCATGCCGAATTTTTCCGGCGATCCACGTCCATATATGCTCTAATTACCCTCTTACTCTTCGTACCGTGTGCAGGCGACCATGGTCCGACCACTGATCAGCAAAGAGCTCGTGGATAGGTGGATGAGATGCGCGAGGGCCGACATGGCACGCGCAAACAAGACGGAGATAAGATGTCCGTGTCGCGATTGCAAGCTAAAGTATCTGATACAACACGATTCCGGAATGCTGGAGTCGCACCTCCTCCGACGTAATTTCATGGATGGCTACACTCGGTGGATACGTGATGACGAAGATGATGATGAGGATGTCAATCATGGTGGTGATCAAGATGCCGGTCATGATCATGAAGATCAAGATGCCGGTCATGATCATGAAGATCAAGATGCCGGCGGCGGGGCAGGTGATGATGATCATGAAGATGATTAGGGTGGAGCCGGGCATGGACACGAAGATGATGAAGGTGGTGATTCGAGCTGGCTGCAAGACCCTCATTATCAAGATCTGCTTCTCAAGGAGACGAGTAACGCCAGAGCCGCTGCTAGAGAGAGAGCTAAGCTGGAGCAAATGAGAAAAGACGCAGTCGCTCCATTGTTTGAAGGATGCAACGACGGGCATACCCGTCTGAATGTAACGCTCAGGGCTCTAGAGATTAAGGCGAAACACAAAATGACCGACAAATGCTTCGACGAAAACATTGAATTCGTGCATGATCTTCTTCCCAAGAAGGGTAACACATGTCCGACTAGTATCGCTGAGGCCAAGAAAATCGCGTGCCCTCTCAATCTACCGGTCATGAAATACCACGTCTGCATAAATGATTGCATCATGTACCGGGGCGAGGACGCGGAGAAGACGACGTGTCCGGTGTGCAAGACATCTCGATACAAGAGAGGGACCAAGAAAGCTCCTAGAAAGGTGGTGTGGTACTTTCCCCTAACTTCCCGCCTGCAGCGGTATTTCGCGGACCCTAAGGAAGCACGGCTCATGCGCTGGCACGCGGAAAGAAAGAGGCCGGAAGACGATGATCCGCATAAGGAGGAGATGCTGAGGCACCCTTCGGATGCTTGCCAGTGGAAGGCGTTGGACCTCCAATATCACAAGCATTTCAGTAAAGAGTCAAGGAACCTAAGGCTGGGCGTGAGCACCGACAGACTCAATCCGTTCGGAAGCCAGAGCAGCACACACAGCTCCTGGCCGGTGTTTGTATGGATCTACAACCTCCCACCCTGGCTGTGCATGAAGAAGAAGTACGTAACCATGAGTATGCTGATTCAAGGGCCAAAACAATCCGGTACAGACATCAATCTGTATCTCACGCTGTTGAAAGGGGAGTTGGCCACGTTATGGGAAGAAGGAGCCCGTACGTGGGACGCCTCGAGACAGGACTACTTCAACATGAAAGCGGCGGTGATCACGACGGTGCAAGACTATCCCGGTTACGGATACTTCTCGGGGCAGGTGGTCCAAGGATTCTATGGGTGCGTTAGGTGCAAGGACAATACATCGTACACCCAGCTGCAGAAAGATCTCGGGTCCGGGAAAACCGTGCACCTTTCGGCTCGGAGGTGGCTTCCCATGGATCACCCATGGAGAAAGCTATCACATCTGTTCGATGGGAAGGTCGAGCCCCGAGGAAAACCAGACCAGAAGAGCGGCACGGTAATCGCCGAGCTGCTGAATAACTGGAAGGAGTGCCCTACGCCTACGCCGGGAAAGACCCAGAAGAAGCCAGAGCCGCTGTTGAAGGTATGGAAGGCGAGGTCTGTCTTCTGGGACTTGCCATACTGGAAGATTCTCCGCGTGCCTCATAGCCTCGATCTCATGCATATCACGAAGAACGTGGGCGAGAGTCTGCTTGCCACTATCCTTAACACCGACAAGACCAAAGATGAGCCGAAGGCAAGGAACGACTTGAAGCATATGGGCATCAGGGTTGAACTTCAACCACCACCTAGCGATGACGAGGAGGAGGAGGAGACGGAAACGCAGAATAGCCGTCGTCGCCGCAAGGGCAAGAAGGGCGAGGTCAAGCTAAAGGCCGCGTGCTTCACTCTAAGTAAGAAGGAGGCCATACAGTTTATGAAGTGCCTCCTCGGAGTCAAATTTCCGAACGGCTTCGTGGGGAAGATAAGTAGATGGCTAGACGAGGCGCGCTTCAATGGGATGAAGTCTCACGACGTCGCCGTGCTGATGACGCAGGTACTCCCGGTCGCGATCCGAGGTATAATGGACAAGCACGTCCGTGAAACTCTGTTTGGCCTCTGCAACTTTTTCGACGTCATCTCTCGGAAGTCGATAGGCATTAGGCAGCTCACGAGGCTACAGGAGGAGATCGTGGTGATAGTATGCGAGCTCGAGATGTACTTCCCCCCCGCATTCTTCGACGTCATGGTTCATCTGCTTCTCCATGTCGTGGAGGATATCGTCCAGCTCGGTCCTCCGTTTCTGCGAAGCATGATGCCGTTCGAAAGGCTGAACGGACACATCAAGGGATACGTTAAAAACAGGTCCCGTCCAGATGGAAGCAGAGCAAACGGCTTCCTGGCCGAAGAGTGCATCTCTTTCTGCTCGAACTTTCTACAGTCCGAGACCCCTGTTGGTCTGCCAACCAACAAGCACTTCGGGAGGCTCGCTGGATTGGGTCACCACGAGGGTCGGCACCCAATGCATGTCGACTTCGAGGGCCGAACAAAGGACTTTGAAAGAGCAAACCTCGTCGCGCTGCAGCACCTGGAGGTGGTCGATCCATACATAAATGAGCACAAAGAGTTTATCAAGAAGATTTACGCCGACCGGGGGCGCCAGGTCCCGACGGAGGCCGTTGTTATGAAGGAGCACAACTCCGGTTTCACGAGGTGGTTCAGGAATAGGGTCTTTGCTAATCCGCCGCATGGCGAGTACTCGGAGGAAGATAAACTCATATTCGCCTTGGCACAGGGCGCCGCGCACAACCTGATGACCTATCAGGCATACGATATGAACGGATACACGTTCTACACCGAGGACAAGGACAATAACTGCGATTACCAAAACTCAGGGGTAACGGGATATTCTACACCGGAGACGTCCCGGAAAGATACTACGGAAGGATCGAGGAGATTTGGGAGCTCAACTACGTTACGGAAAAGGTGCCGATGTTCCGTGTCAGGTGGGCCAAGAGCGTCGAGAAAGAATGCCGATATTTCACCACCATGGTTATACCGCCAAAGTCAAAGACCACCGGTGCGAACGCACCCGCGAGAAATGAGCCTTGGGTTATGGCTAGCCAAGTCGACCAATGCTGGTTCATCACAGACCCGTCAAAGCCTAGCCGGGTGGTCGTCAGGAGAGGCAAAAGAAACATCATCGGAATGGATGGAGTCGCCAACGAGCAAGACTTTGACCAGAACGGCGACCCGAAGATGGAAGACGGATACGGCAACCAAACACCGTACACCACAACCGCACCTAAGAAAGGAGTGCTCCCGTACAAGAGAAGTAGCGAAGACGTCCCGGACCTAACCTATGCAACCGCGACAAAGAGGGGCAAGAAGAAGATGGCCGTCAAGAAACGCTAACGCGCTAGTTCCGACCATATTGTCAAGATCGAACCATTCATAAGTGTCACTTTTTATATGTTATAATATTGCATTGAATATTATGTATCGAGACACATTCATAATTGTCACTTGCATTGTATTGTTTGACAATATTTGAATATTTAAAATATATTCAGTATATTTTATAGTCTATATTTGTTTGGACAAAGTTTTTACACTAAATCTGGCCTTTACAAAAAAGAATAAAAAAATTGGGCCTACCAGGAGTCGAACCTGGGTGGCCAGGGGTACAGCAAGAGGCGAGTAACCAGTGAGCTAGTGAGTGTTTAGTGATAGGATCTGAACCGCGAGTTATTTGAGTAGTAGCCACAACTATGCGAGGCGCATTTAGCCAATATGCGCCTCGGGTAAGATTAAGCGAGGCGCACTTTGCAATATGCGCCTCGGATATTCGCTGTACCAGATCAAAATTCCCCTTTCTTATTTCTTTCCTCCATCTCACTCCCGATCCGCCCTCGCCCTCGCCGTCGATGCCCGCCCTCACCGTTCTGTTCACTCCCGAGCCCCTGCGCATGAGCCCCTCCCACCGTCCGTTGCTGCCCGCCGAGCAGCCGCCGCCCGTGGAGAAGGAGCCGCCCGTGGAGAAGGAGCCGCCGCCCGCCCGTGGAGAAGGAGCCGCCCGTGGAGAAGGAACCGCCCGTGGAGAAGGAGCCGCCGCCCGCCCGTGGAGGGGGAGCTCAACGTCTCCCCTCTCTCACTCTCCCCCTCCCCTCCCCCTCGAGAATATCCTCGAGCACGAGCCGCAGCGCCTCGCCAAGGTCCTCGCCGCCGCAGGAGGTACGCTTGATGATGATGATGATGATGATAAGTATCAGTGGTGCTTGGTGATATCTCTCCCTCCCACCTCTGTCTCCTTAATTTCCAAGTCTAGGACGGTCTGCTCAGCAACATACACTTCCATGATTTTTGATGGGGCTAGTTCATCAGAATCATCTAAGTATGGAGATGAATCCGACATGGTTGGTGAGGGAAATGGTTTTTCAGTCCTTGCACACTCATCACCATTTGTGTCATCGCCAACATTGACCGGTTGCGATGAAGTCCCATTGTTCATTGCTTGTGCGTGGCTTGATGTGCTCTTAAAGTAACTAAGGAAACCACCAGGTGGGTGAGGATGTAATCCCCTGGCCAAGCAACAGATAATAAAAAAAATTGCTCCGTACAATTATTCTACTAGCTGCTGTAGGTATTTTGTAAGACTAGTTCACTATCTAAAAAAATTACAAATTATATGCATGTATAGTTGTATACTGACCATTAACTACAGCTTGTTCCTCCATCGAAGCACATAAATAATCAAGAAGCATGTTGCAAATTGCAATCAGCACTGCAAGCCCCAGCACATATCTTTGTCCACAGTCCAAAAAAGCATACAATTGTCCTATCATTACCGATAAAGGCATCCATGTCCTAATCAAAACTATACTGCTACCTAGTGTAGTTTGAAGAACAATACTACCCGTGTATATTAGGTTCAGTAAGCTACTAAACATTTTGGAAGGACTATGATTCTCTTTTTTTTTGTGTGTGTGTATGAATATGCAGATTCACATTGAAGCACTAATCTTTCTTGTACATGGTCATGTATATGCCCTTCCTTTTTGCCTTTTAGTGGTACAACCTGGAATACCACCTCTTGCTGATGAAGCTCTACCTATCCTGTGTTTGTGTTTGTGCCTTTTTGTAGCACCCTCACTTTGAAAGTAAGAATACCTCGTGAATTGCTAGGCCCTGGATCGAGTATGGCTAGCATTCACCAACAGGATGTAATATCATGCATAAATGTTAAACGTTATTACATCGCAAGTACGAATGATCCAGAAATAAAGTACTTTATTACAACTTTGCATAGCCGAAGCTAGCTTAGAATAAAATATAGTTCCACAAATATTATTCAGAGTTCAAGCAGCATAATTGAAGTAGCACTGAGCTCCATCATCTCCATGTGCCACTGGCGAACATGTTGGTTGTAAGCTCGAAATAAACCACGTCCTCACTCCTCATCTGAACAACCTGCAACATTAACGTTGCAGCCCAGAGAATTTGGGTCAAAACCTTGTGACAGGCTGGCAAGTGTCATACTATGGTGGATATTTAAATGGCAAGTCTATCACTACATGCATATTTGGCTGGTGGATCTCAAGGCTCTTGCGCAAAGCAAATTTTATCCTACACTTGTAAAACATTTCTTTTAAACCAACTATTATTGAGATAAACATGGCATGAAAACCAATATCTCTTCTACCCTTGTTCACCCATCAAATTTTATTCTGAAATTGGCATGAATGAGATTCTTCTGTCGACCACCTTGCTTAGTTACTCAAATTGTCCATAACCGGGGACACGGCTAAGATCTTAGTTTTATTTTACTCTTGAGAGTTTGTGGCACTTTTCCCACTAGACTCGATCAACCCATTCCATCCTTAACCCTCATTTAGTGAAAAGGAAAGGAGAAGACCAAGACGAGATCTTTCAGAAGAGCTTTCCCATACAAACGTCCGAACAATACCCACCTACATCCCCTACATCTGCTTGTTCGTCCTGTCAGGTCCACTCAACTTACTTAATCAAGACAGAGCCCATATGACTAGTGGCTGCACTAGAAGTAGCTAGACATGGAGTGACATGAAATCTCTGATACCCTGGGTGGCGAGCACAAGTGCACGTACTCAGGTACCCGCAGAACTGGGCCTGAGCAGCCACTCAACTATAACCCACCAATACAACTCCAAAATCCACCCAGGCAATTCATTAATTTAGTAGATTTTCCTTAACTCATATACAACAAACAAATCATTTGTGCAGCAAGCCAATCTACTAAATTAATATAGGTCACTAGTCATCTAAATCATGTGGCTAACCTAACAGGTTTGCATAGCTTATAACTTTATTAAAAACAGCCTATCATGCATGCTACTGGAAAATAGTCTACAGTGCAATATCAAAATAGTAATAGGTCTTTCATGAATTGTGTATGCACTTGCCTTGACAGTTGTTCAGGTTGCAGCACTCACAGCACTCCTGGCACTCTTCACAATCTAAACAAGCAATTGCAATAATTCAATACACAGACAAATAGGCAATACAAATAAAACATGCATGCATGATGATTTGCTAACAACACAAGTCCAAGTTAAACAATTAATAAAGTTATTATTTTCTGTTATTTATTATATGCATGATGCTCATGATACATAATTTTAGTGATTTAAATAATTTTAAAACAATTACTATGGTCAAAATACCACTATTTGAGTTTTTACAAAAACATTATAAATGCATGATGCAAAAGTGCAAACCAAAAATACTACTGGACAGAGGACACTAAAATACACACTTTTGCAGAAGAAAATAATTTAAAATAACTTATAGATTTAAAGATATGCCGAAATTACTCAAATCTCTCATTTCAAATTTGAATAATTTTAAATAGGCAAAACGGATAACTAATGGTTCTAAAATATTCTACAGGTTATAAGGTTTTCAAAAATATAAAGTTCATTAAATTTGGCCGAGCCATTAAAAAGATATGAAGGTTCTAAGGTGCAGGGGTTTTTCTGCAAAACTGCCAAATTAAAACAATTCGGCCGAATTTACAGAAAATGGGGCTGACGTGGCTGCTGACTGTGTGCTGACTGGGCGCAGTCTGATTGGTTGATACCGGTTCGGTAAAGGAAATGAAAGGGAGCCGTTGGATCGAGATCCAACGGTCCAGATCTAAACAAGGGGTGCCGGCCGGAGCTAGGGTTACGGCGTGCGGCGGCGCGCGGCGGCGACGCGTCGGCATGGGGCGTTCCCGGCGATCTACGGCATTCCAGGACGCGCGGATCTCACCTGCGTGATCAGCGTGACGAGGCGATGTCGGTGGCGAGGTGTGGTGCTCCGGGACGGTCTCCTTCTCCGGTGATTGCTCGCCGGAGTTGCTACAGGCGGCGGCTCGGGGCGGGCGTGCACGTACACGTCGATCTGGAGACGGGAAAAATAGGAGATGATGTCAGGGAGGTGCGCCACGGTGAGGAGAAGCGAGAGGAGTGAAGGGGAGAGGCAGGGGTTGCCAGAGTTGGCCGGAGCTAGAGGATTTACCGGCGGCAGGCTGCGGACGGCTCGAGCTCCTGCGCAGCAGCCTGGCGGCGATTAGCTAGGGTTTTTGGGGGCGAGGATGATGCGGAGGAAGTGGGGTTTAAGTAGGGAGGCTCGGGGCGACGGATTAGCTCGAGTTTGTTAGGGTTTGGCTCGGATTCGGAGTTGTTCGTGAGGAGCACGGCGTCGGCGAGAGAAAAAAGAAAAGAGAGAAGGAGAAAAAAAAGGAGAGGGGCCGGGGTGCGGGATGGTGCTGGGCTGGTCCTGGGCCGGCTTGCTGGGCTGGCTCGGGCTGGCTCGGCCGTTTTCTTTTTTTTTGACAAACTTTTTCCCTTTTTCTTTTCTCTGTTTTTAAAACAGATTTTATAACTTTGGTAAGCTTTTTGTAGAAATCCATAAAAATACTTTCCAGAGAACTTTTCAAATATAGAATATTTTGGCACTTGTCTTGCCATCAAATAAAATCAAAATATTTGAAATTATGGCTAAGGTTACTTAGCACCTTTTATTCCATTATTTTGAATAACTAAAACCAAGAAATAAAACAAGCCACTTAAATAAATAAACTGAATGCACAAACAAATGCATATGATGACATGAATACATGCTTATGCAATTTTTGAAAATTGGGATGTTACACTTTTTAGGCCATTTTGTGCAGGTTTTTTCTTTTTGAGTTGCCAATGTTTCGCCGGGATGTTGATTCATTTCTGTCCCGGCGAATTTCTGGCACTCCTAGGCATAGAAATACAGGGGAGGTGCTGCCAAATTTTTCCTAGGATTTTTTGTGCTAATTAGTTCCATTTAATTGTGTGCTTAGATATGTCGAGGGAGCCGGTCCCTTCTAGCAGCAAGAAGCCATTTTGGGAGCAGCTGGCGGAACTGGAATCCCAAGAGGACCCGGAATTCATTCCGCCGGACGATGAGATGGAGGACGACGAGGATACCTCGCCTTCTGATGGTATTGAGGAGACCAGGAACGACGATGGCGACGCCACTAACACGGATGGCGGCGGTGAAGCTACTACGGACGGTGGTAGCCAACCGAAACCGAAGAAGGCCCGGAAGAATCGGACCCCCATCGTGGTCGACACCACCAAAAGGTCCATCTTCACAAGAGTGAACGCTATAGGGGCGCCTCAGGAGCCGGAGGAGTTTGTCACGGGTTACGTAAACCAACTCGCTGCAATCCTCCGGAACACCGTCACCATCAACACGGAGAACCTGAAGGGCGAAGAGAATAGGGGTTTCCTGATTCAGTTCTTCCGGAAGCTGCACCAAAGATACGCGTTCCCGTGTGATGAAAATGGGGCAGAGCAGTACAACAATGACAAACTCAAAGGGAATTCGGTGAACAAGTACGCCATTAGGAAGTTCACGAAGGCCTTGTCGAATTGGAAGGCCCGGGTGAAGAAGCTGATTGTCGAGGACAAGCTAAGTTACTCGGAGCTCATCAAGAAGGAGCCTCTGGTCAAGGAAGAAGACTACAATCTGTTCAAGGCCAGATGTAACTCCGCCATGGGCAAGGCCAAACGTTTGAGGGGCAAGGAGTTGAGAGCCCTGAACATTGGTACCCACCATCTCGGCTCCGGCGGTTATAGAGCCGCGAAGCCCAAATGGGACAAGGAGGACGCCGCTGCTCATGAAAGGGGGGATACACCTCCCTTTGACGACATAAAGGAGGAGCAGGCAAAGAACTTTGTAAGGGCCCGGTTTAAAAAGCTGAGAGGGTCCGCTGAGTATTCCTCGGAGCCCGTCGGTCCCTTCTCTACGAAGGTGAAAGACTTCATGAGTAACTATGTAAGTAGTTTGCATGCAAGTCGATTAATTGATTGCATTCGCGATTAATCAATGAAGTCTAGTTTTCTGATCAAATGCTTCGTGTTCCTTGTGCGTAGGAAGTGGAGTGTAGGAGCTCCTCATCCCAGGGCGGGTCGACGCCCGTCGCCAAGTGGGACAACACTTTTAACAGGGTGCTGAACAAGACCAAGAATGTCGATCCCCTGGCGGCCCCATCGTCGGCTGGTCGTGTGGTGGGCTATGGCGGCCTTACATGGTCCGAGTACTATGGCCAAGAGCGGAAGGGATCCAAGGCCGATGTGAAAAACCTAAGGGAACGAGTGGACGCCATTCCCTCTATAGTCCAACAAGCCGTGAACCAGGCTGTGTCGGCTGCCGAGACAAAGTTCCAAGAACGAGTCTCACAAGTCCAGACACAAGTGCAGTCACAAGTGAACGAGAAGCTCAACACCATCCTTCCCGTCTACATGGAGAATTACATCAAGTGGGAGAAGGGTGGTAGATGGGGGCCGCCACCGGTTGCCAACGTCGACAGCGCCCAATCGGAAAACGTGGCGCGGCCGGAGGCGCTTCTGACTCCTCCAGCTCCGGAGCTTAACTTGCCGGCCTGCACCGCCGTGGCATCAGGCAGCCACCCAGCCGCCACTTGCGCGCCCAACAAGCCTGTCGTCGGCGGCACCTCGACATTGGCCGAGTTCGACGCCCTCAAGGTAACTAATTAATTAGCTGGGAGAGTCTCAACCACATGACCGACTAATGACTTGATATCCGTTTTACTGACGCCTCGCCTACATGTCTTTCACAGGAAGACACTCCTTGCACCCTAATGCACTGGGTGGGCGGCCAGTTGAAGGATGTTGCCAAGGGTAGTATCGTTCAGCCGGAGAGCCGCGCATGGCACAATGGCACAATGGACCCCGGCAATATGAGGGTCAAATACACTATGGTGCTTCCGGGCTACGAGCAAGTGGAGCCTCCCTCTCAACCGGCTGGATGGGACGATGATGACCCGCCGGCGGTCCTCAGTACCGGCTTCGGCTACGTGTTCCAATGGCCGAAGAGCCAGATCCGTTTGGGGACGGAGGACCAGCACAACATCACCCTAGAGGCAACACGTCCACCACATGATGAGGCAGCACATCAAGCACAACCTGATGAAGACTTTGAGATGGCGGACATGGAAAACATGGCACAGGATCCCGACGATGGAGACATTGACCCGTACTTCGGCGACCAGATCGTTAACACAAGGTTTTCAGATTATTATGAGCCAGCACTATCAGGCACGCATGATCAAGTTGCCGACACCCAACCAGCACCGGCAAAACCCCCTTGCCAGGTGCGTCTCTTCCGAAATAGTCAGGAGACGCCGCCACCCGCCCCCTTCACCGAGCCTCCGAGGCCAGCAGTTCCTATGAGCACCCTCAAGAAGGCAGTCGGTGAGGTGAACGCGGCCGCCGTGCCCAACGCCGTGAAGGGCAAGAAGCAAGGTGGTCGCAAAAGGAAGGCTAAGGGTGACCGGGGCCAGGAACAAATTCCTGTTTACCGGGCTAAGGACGGCCCTGTGGGAGAAGCTTCCAGGAGTAAGCATCATGTGGCTGGTACGCCGATGATGCCTCCATCGATGCTCGACGTCGCAGGCCCGCATATGCGCAATCTTCATCATAGCTGTCTACATGTCGAGGAGCGCCGCCTTCGAGAGAACGATCATTCGTACATGGTTTACAGGGCTAAGGTGCCTTCTGATGTGTCGTGCCTCGTCAGTGTACCCCCCGGGGATATCTTCTACGTGCGGCATACCGACATCTTCGACATGTTGAACGGGTTCCGGCTGCATAATACCCTGGTCCGGCTATTCTCCCTGAATATGGCCATGCAGATCATCCGAGACAACATCCCCGGCATCCAGATAGTGGACCCCTTCTTCATGCGTGACGCCTTCCTGAGATCTGAGGATGACATCGCGCTGGCGTCCGACTACCTCTCAGCCTTCATGGAACAATACTCAGACAAGGATGTGATTCTCCTTCCCTACCATCCCATCACGGCCGGTGATCGGACAGGCTGCATGCTCATATACTTAGACGTGAAAGACTCAATAGCCGTGTACCTCGACTCTAACAGTGCTATCCGGAAGGACTACTCAACTATCAGGAGAATTCTTGATGGTGCTCTCACCGGCTACGTCGCAGCGGGAGGCGTCAAACCAAGAACACCACGTTTGAAGTTCGGCGCGCACATGTTCCGCCACATGATGCAGTTCCCCTGCGTCAAGCAGCCGCCTGGCAGCGAGAAGGATGCCTTCTACGTCATCCACCACATGAAGGCGTTCTTCCAGGAACAGGAGAACCGCACGCTGCCATCTGACCTCAAGAGGTGGGCTGAAGATCTTGCAGAAATACAGGATCGCAACCTCAGGCAGAACTTCTTCAACATCCAGGAGGAGCTCGCGACAATCATGCACCAGGAAGTCATGAGGCGGGGGGCGCCTTCAGTATCGCCTATACACCGCCCAACAAGGAGATAGACGCAGAGTTAGCGCGGCAGGGCGACGGCAGGTCATTCATGCAGATGGCGAAGAATCGGTCGGGCTTCATCAATGTCCCCTCGAAGAAGTCTTGATGATGCCATGATGTTTACCTAGCTAGCTGTTAGTTCCGAACTATATCCATGATGTCCTTGTGTGTTGTAAACCCTATCCCTATGTTTACTTGCCTAGCAAACTCTAGTGTGTTTCGTCAAACCGTTGAAACCTGATTGTGAGCGACGCTATCTAGTTATTTGTGTGTTATGAACTATTTCAATGCCTTGGTCATGTTGCTTTTTATTCGTTAGTTGCCATCGTTTGCTTTTTGAAATGCCGATGATTAAAACGCGTTGTGGCACAATGTGTGTGATTATACCCTGACGATCTGGTGTGCCTTGTGATATGTACAAACACGAGTCGTTGTGCATCTAACTTGGCACACCAGATCCGTCAGTGGCCTTGTCATTTCCGTGTCCAACCTAAGTATATATGAGGCATGCTCTATTTTTTGAGTTGGCTCTTTTCTTGATAACAAGTACCGATGATTAGAACGTGTTGTGGCACTATGTGATTGTGACGACCCTGGTGGTTTAGTGAGCCTCGTGATATGCACAAATACGGATCTTTGTGCATCCCGCTTGGCTCACTGGATCCAGCAGGGTAGTCTTTTTTGCCCAACCAAAGTATGAGGCATGCTTTTATTTTTGTAAGTTGGCTCTTTTCTTGACAACAAGTGTCGATGATTAGAACGTGTTGTGGCACTATGCGTGTGACTAGGCTCGCTGTTCGATCTTGTGTGGCAACTAGACTAGTAATTTGGGCATATACTCTACTTGCTGCACAAGATCGAACAGCGAGTCTGGTCATTTTCCGTGCCCAACCAAAGTATGAGGCACGAATCCAAGTCATTCTTGGGTTGCTTTCTTTGTCTTCTCTTCGAGTTGCCTCTTTTATTGACAAGTGTGTGTGTGTCTTTTTTTTCGGGTCTTTCTTTGAAACGCCGATGATTAGAACGTGGTCTCTTACATGTTGTTGCACCATATATATGCATGATTCTATCTTGTGAACTGCTAGCTATTGTTTCCCACTGACATAACTAATATCATCTTTCTTGTGTGTGTGTGTAGGAGATGGCGAAGAAGTGCTATGTTGTTTACATAGGTGCTGTTCCAGGAGTGTACGACGAGTGGAAACACTGCCACAACCAAGTGAACGGGTTCCCGGGCAACCTCTACCAAGGCTACGAGAGTAGAGCGGTGGCGGAAGCTATGTGGAGACAACACCGGAGGGAGAAGAACCGGGTGAGGAACTTCGTCATCGTCATCACCATCACCTTGCTCTTGGTGGTTGGTGGTATTCTCTACCTTGCCTACTAGTTTCAATGTTATTGTAATGAGATGGTGAAGATCATGTACTCGGTCCCGAGAGATATGTGGACATGGCACTTGTAATGTGATGGATGTGTGATACTTGTGTGATGATGATCTACTTTGACAACTATTTGTGTGATGATCTACTATTTGATGGATGTGTTGGTTTTATCCATATTTTGGTCCATTGGACCCTTTTATATATATCTGTGAATATACTGCTGAATACCTGTATACTGTACAGTATATAGGTATTTTATTTTTAATTTCGAAAATGATAGCAGAGGCGCATATTGGAGGTCATAGGAGGCGCATATGCCACCTATATGCGAGGCGCATCACTGAGCTATGCGAGGCGCACCCTGTATGCGCCTCTGCTAATCTGAATAGACGAGGCGCATATCAGTATGCGCCTCTGATATACTTATAGGAGGCGCATATTGATATGCGCCTCGCATAAGGCAAATACCCGAGGCGCATATCATATGCGCCTCCGGTAAAAAATACCAGAGGCGTGGCCATAGAGGCGCATATGATATGCGCCTCGGATGGGCAAAGTGGTGCGCCTCCGCTAGCGTTTTTCCTAGTAGTGCACACTCAACCAAAATACTTTGCCCCCAACGGCGGAAAGGTTGTCAATCTTTCCGGTCTTGCAGAAAACAAAGCGCTTAATTGTATGATGAAATATATGAAATATGAAAAGTGACCAGAAGAGTAATGATGATTAAAAGCAAGTAAGTGAGGTTGTAAACAATGTAAAAAGATGGACCGGGGGCCATGGGTTCACTAGTGGAGTCTCTCAAGTAAATAAAATATGCATGTGATGAGTGAACGAATTACAGCTAGGCAATTGACAAGATCATGAAACAAACCCAATTTAGCTATGACAAAAAGGACATGATAATATTTATGGAGGCACCACGACAAGGAACAAAGATCGTTGAGTCCAACTGCGTCTTTGTCTAAAAAGTCCACCGTGGGATCGCTATCCAGCCTGTCACCCAACGGTATTAAGTTGCAAGCAACAGACAATTGCATTAAGTAAAGTGCATGAAGTAAGCAATACTAATATCAAAAGAGACATTAACACCCATGTTTTACCCTTAGTAGCAACAGCACACCCTCGCCCTTAGACGTTTCTGTCATTCGTGCCCAGGAACAAAAGGGGGCATGTGTAACAGCCCAGATTTGGTACCCTAAAATATGGGCCAAATTTTCACTTTTGCTTTTTCATGATTGCATCATGGCATCTATAATTAAATTGCTCCACATGAAATCATGCTTTGGCTTAAATTATTAAATCAAGGTTGGTGAATATTATTGGACAAACAAAATCCAAATTGAACTATCATATTTGTTCAGGAAGTTCCAAATTACTTTTTATAACAAATGGTAAAAATCCAACTTTTGACAAGCAAATGTTTTAATTGGAGAATTCAAATTGGTGCCAACCAATGCTTAATTTTGAAACCAAATTTAAACCTTCAAAGTTCAAAATAAAAATATGGGGTGCTTCATTAATGCAATATGAGCCTCCATAAATATGTTCATAAATTACTGAATTGCCAAATCAAATATTTAAATAAAGATCCAAATTGCCTGTGAGCAATTACAAAACAACTTACACATAAAATGTTTTGCAAATGGGTCTTTCACCTCACCTTTTTTCTTTGGCTTTAAAACCCTAATAGTGCCTAATAGTGGCAACTAGTGCAAATTGGTACCACTACCCTTTCATTCAATGGCAGCCATTTGCTTGCCCTAACCTTGTCTCCTTCATTTCCAGCACACTCCCCAGCACCCCCTGCACGTTCTGGACAGGACCCTAGCCTCCCCTTACCCTAAACCCTAGCTAAAACCAGCCATGGCATGGGCATGCCACCCCCATGCCCACTTGTTCCCAAACCACAGCCAATCCCGAGCCACCATGTCCTGGAGCTGCCACTTGCCACCCTGAGACTTCCCACGCCGACCCCTTGAACCAGGCCCCCCTCCCCTGCCCGCACTCGTCGTTGCACCGCAGGACGACATGCTGTCGAGCACCCTGCGGGCACGCACACACCGCGACCACCCCGGCCTACCAGCGCGTGCCCGAGCCACCCGACCGCCAGCCCGCATGCCACTCCACCCCTTGCACCCCCCAGACACGGCCCCGTGCCTCCCCAGCCCGCACGACGCCGCCCCCGCACGCACCCGTGCCGCCCGCGGCATGGCATGGCCGCCCGTGCCCCCCTCGCACCGAGCCGCCCCGCCTATATAAACCCCTCCCCTGGCCACTACCCAGCACCACACCACCACTACCTCCCCCTTCCACCCAGGAGCAGCAGAAGAGGAGCCGGAGCTCCACTCCGAGCCGCACGGCCACCGTGTCGTGCCGCCGCGGAGGACCGTCTCTGGCGACACCACCACCGCCCGGCTGCTGCCCCGACCGCCCGCCGTCGACCCCAAGCCGCCCTGCTGCCCCTCACCGACGGCAGGTTGCCGCCCGAGCTCCCTCTCTCTCCCCTAGCTCTCTGCCCCGTCGGGAGGTTGAGGACGGCTGTGCGCCGTCGATCTCCAGATCAACGGCCACAGTTCGCTCCCGCCGTTTTTGAATTTCTGAAAAATTCTGAGGAATCTACTGCACCAAATTTTGTAATATTTGCATGGTTAGAAAGATCTAGTTTCATAGATTCATAGGAATGATTTAGTTTTCCTAAATAAATAGCTTGGATCACTGGAAAAATGAGGCAAAATAGCTATGTTCTGTCGGTTTTCAGAAACTTCTGAAAGCAGATAAATGCTTAGGTTTTTGCTCTGATCATAGCAATTAATCTAGATTTATTTAGAGGTTAGTATTGGCATAACATGTTACTATGGTTAGTATACTGCCATGAACAAGTGTTGTGAAACCCAAAATAAAATCTATATAAAAGATCTAATTTGAGGAAGATAGCTAATCGGTTAATTCCACCACATGAAATAACAGAGACAACCAACTTCCCATACAAGTTCCTATTTAACCAGGGGCCTAAAAATAGCAAACTAAAATGATATAGATAGTATAACATGCCATCTACACATAGATGCGAGCCATGTTCATTTTTGGACATGTCTCCAATTAGAAATAAAAATGACAAATGTGTTAGTTTTAACTGAAAACTCAGAAAAGACTATTTTGATACCATCTTTGGGAAATGGTTCCTAAAACTTGATTTAACCAAAAATACCAAACTAAAATGGTATCAAAAGTACATCAACTAATCTACCCAATGCCACTGGTTTGATTCCATTTGGTGTTGTGGTTAAGTCAGTAGAAAATTATCAAACCAGTTAAGTTGTTAAACTTAGAAGGGGTTTTTTCTCTGCCAGAAAATTTATCAAGACTTTGAAAATTACTATCTCGAGATCTAGGAATCCAAATTCAGTAAATGAATATGTTCTGGAAAGCTTATGAAATTCTCTAACTCACTAAATTGGTTTCACCCCATTTAGATTAATAAATAAATAATGATATTCAAAATGCCACAGAAGGTATAAAACCTAAACTTGTTTGTTTCTGATACTCTATTAATCCAAATGAGGTCAAACCAATTTTGTCAGCTCACACCTAAGCAATACTAGTTATCCCTAAGAGGATTTAATTTTTGAATAAAATTAACTTGAGTTGTAGCAAAAACTAGAATATTGACTTTCTGGATTAAAACATTTATACAGGAAGTTTAATAACTCAAATTGAATTAAATCCAATTGGGTTGTCTTCTACACATCAGTAGCTTTCGATAGAATTTTAGTTCTAGAAATGGCAGAATATAAATGAAATTTAGAAAATCCATAACTTTATGAATTTTGATCCAAAATTTGCAATTAAGATCTCAAATGTTCAGGAAAGCAACATCTAATTGTTAGTTCTATTTCCATGTAATAATGAATCCTTTAAATTGCTGTTTATTTAAAATTATTAAAATGGCAGATTTAATTTCAATTTTGGGAAATTCATAACTTGAGAAATAATCACTCAAAAATTGTGAATACGATACCAGTGTGATCAACATGCCAAATGCTATCAAACCATGTTAACATCAACTCATGATCACAAATATTTATTTGATGATATCCATAATTTGATGAAAAGGATTAAAATTCAATTAATTATTTAATCCGCTGTTTATTCATCGATGCTCCGCAAATTTTACGAATAATGTACCAAAATGATCGGAAGGACAAAACCTATTTAATTATGTCATGTTCATGCATATTTGAGCCACTTCTCTAAAAATGTAATAATTTATAAGTAATGTGGTCACTAAGATAAATATGGGGTTGCTTCCAAATAATTGCACTAATTATTTGGCTCTCCGTTTAATTTTGCTAGTAAATTTATATTATGATATCTTTGCATCAATTTGACATGTCATCATGTGATTGAGCATTGCACCTTGTGTTAGTGTGATTTATTTGTTCTTTGTATTATTTTGTGTATCGATAGATTCCGGAGTTGAGGTCACCCCGACCTACCCCGGCGAACCGTACTACATGCCCCGGCAGCAAGGCAAGAGATAACCTAACCTTCTTGGCATCTAGTCTCCCATGGTTTTATAAACTTATTTTATCCACCACAATATTGCATGCGGTTCAAATGTCACTTTTGATCGAGATGTAGATTATCCTATGTATGCATGTTTATCCCCTGAACCATCACATGCTTCCCCTCCTATAAACCATAGGCATGATGTGTTGGCCGGATACAAAATATAATTGTTGGTATACCTGTTTAGCTATGCTTAGCCATGCTTAGTAGAATGCTTAGCTGTCCGTTATTTAATTCCCTGATATTGATGTGGATGGAATGATTCAGGCATGGTGGATACATGTGATGCTTAATTAAATCGCTAAAAGTCTTGGATGAGTTGCCCTCGGGGAGGGTGTTTTGTCTCATCCCTGCCGCCTAGGCTGCGAGTGCTTTTAGCTAGAACCAAGAACCGAGCGTGCTTCCATCGATGGGGGTATGGGCCCCTTACTGACCGAATAATTTGTGAGGGGCTTGTCAAGGGTCCTCTAGTTTGAGCTTTCCATTTGCGTGTGAGTGTGTGGGTGGAAGAAGGCTCGATGAGGACGGTGGTGTTTAGGATGTGGCCGCGGGGCAGGGTGTTGAAATAGACACTGAACCTGTCCTTCCGCACACTGATGATCCTTGAGTAAGCCTCATGCAAGGTAAAGGTCTAACCGCGCCCACTCGTCGGCTTTCCCCGGAAGAGAGCTAAACAGGCGAGCCGGACGGTACCAATGGCAAAAACAGTACACCCCTGCAGGGTTAAATCTTTTCGAAAAGCCGTGTCCGTGGTTATGGACAAACTCTTGGGAAAGGCGGATTAGCTCATAGAGAACTTTAACCTAATTGATATGGCAGCTAAAGGTTGCATAATCAACTTGTGATAAAGGTTCATTTCCTCGAGGGTGATTCGAGGGAGTGCCTTTGGTGGAGATGAGAGATGGTTATGGCTACAAGTAGGTTTGTTGAGAACCGAAGATGAAAGTTTACTCTCTTATCCCCTTTCGAAAAACATTCTGAGTAGACGATGCCATTTGTGTCACTTATGTCTTTTATAAAGGAAAAACTAGCTTTATGCAAAATAGCTACATACAGCTTTAGAGCCTCCGTCAGCATTGGGCCTATATCGCCCTACTAAACTTGCGAGTACGTTGTACTCAGTCTCTCTTTACTGCCTTTATATCTTGTTTCAGAGGAGGACGACACCGAGCAGTTAGGTGGTTCCGTCGTGGACATCGACGAATAGTTCGGGGTTCCCAGGTGGCAGCTTGGGACCGTGGAACAAGCTGGCTGGGATTGTTTATCTGTAGGCCTCTTAGGCCCTATCTGGATCTTGTTGTGTTAGACAACACTACTTCGCTTCCGCTTGATGAATTGCTGGGTCAGTGACCTCTTTGTGTAGTATTTGTATCTTTCTCATATATGAGTTGCTATATGATTTTTGTGTCGTAGAGTCTGCAATGTGCCAGTTGTTCCACAAGTCTTGATCTCTCTACTATACGTGATAGCTAGGTCTGTTGCACAAAGCTTCACTGTATAGTTCTGGGGTCGGGGCGTTACAGCATGAACCCACTATCTAGCATAAATACCCTCTCTTGGAGATACACACAATCACTTGGCCAAAGTAACTACGCACATCGGAGAAGAATCATGCACAATCTGAACATAACTTCATAATCCATCGGATCCCAGCAAACACATCACATAGCATTACAATAATCGATCTTGATCATGTTAGGCAGTTCACAAGATCATAAGACATGAAGCACAAGAGAGAGAGACTACCAACTAGCTACTGCCATGGACCCGTAGTCCAAGGTGAGACTACTCACAACTCATCCCGGAGGAAGGCATGGCGATGAAGAGCCCTCCGGGATCGATCTCCCCTCTGGCAGAGTGCCGGGATCAGCTTCAGATTGGACCCCGAACTAGGGTTTTCGGTGACGGCGCGTCGGGGTCGAGTTTCTGGAAAATAATGGCTGCCTCGACATTTTTAGGGTAAAAGGCAATTTATAGGCGTCGGAGGGGGCCGAGGAGGTGCCCCACGGGCAGGGGCGGGCCCCACCCGCGGGTGGACCCCAGGCCGCGGCAGCAGGCCGCCCCTGGCCTGTGGGTGGCCCCCAGGGCTGCCCTTTGGTGTCCTGGTGCCTTCCGTCGAGTAAAAATTCCCTGTAAATTTTCGTCCAGTTCCGAGAATATTTCCAGAAGTAAATTTTCTGAAATACAAAAACAGGGAACTGGCACTGGGCATCTTGTCAATAGGTTTGTCCGACAAAATGCATAAAAATGATAGTAAAAACATGTGACAATATCACAAAACTAGCATGGATCACTCAAAAATTATAGATACGTTTGAGACGTATCAGTCCTATCTACTAGTTGTATGCACTTGTTGTCAACCGGAACCGGAGACCCCGAGTGACAGAAACGGGGACATCGATGGGAATGGTTGGTAACTCGAGGGTTACATGTATTCATTGTGTGTTAATGCTTTGCTCCAGTGTTCTATTAAAAGGAACACCTTAATTGCTATTTGTTCCTTAATTGGCCCGGCTGAAACCGGATGGCAGGACAAAAGGTGTCGTGCAAGTTCTTATTACAAGCACGTACGGCTAAATTAGGAATACATGCCTATGATTGTTTAATACTTGGATGCTACATTTATTTGCTTCGTGCCTAGTTATGTTTATTTCATGAGCTATCTTATTCATGCAACGCCCGTCTATCTGTCCCTATGCCTACGGTGTTTTAATCCTGCTGTTTACAATCAATATTTCTGCTGTCACCATTGCTGCCTTTATTTTATTACTGCTGTTACTATTCTACTGCTGCCATCAAATTACTGTTACTACTGATAAATTGCTTCGAGAGAAATCCTTTTCAGGTGTGGTTGAATTGACAACTCAACTGCTAAGGCTTATAAATATTCTTTGGCTCCCCTTGTGTCGAATCAATAAATTAGGGTTATACTACCTGCAAAGACTGTTGCGATCCCCTACACTTGTGGGTCATCAAGACTATTTTCTAGCGCCATTGCCGGGGAGCATAGCTCTATTTATAAGTCCACCTGGGAGTTTTTCTATCTGCCGTAATTTATTCTTCATCATGAAGGGTAAGCGTGATCCTAAGTTTCCGATACTACCATCGACCACAAGGAAAGGTACTGCTCTGAATTCTAAAGCTACTCTTGATTCACCTACTGTTTTAAATCGACTTGTTACACCACCTGCAAACACTCGTCATGCTGTTGATGCGTCACTTTCTGAGTCTGCTACTGTTTCTAATGAATTTGATGATGCTTCTGCTTGTGCTTGATGATTCTGGTTCTTTAGGTCCTTTGCTGGACACTCTTATTGCTAATTCTGAGAAAATTATAAATCTTGATGAAAGGCTTATTACACCTGCTAGCTCTCCTAAATTATATGATTATGAGACTAGGTATCCTGATGATTCTTATATTGATCTTAATGATGAGTTTATTAGACAATATATGAATTGTGAAGCTTCAAAAGACCCTGATGCTTTGAGAAAATTGCTTGAAAAACATGCTGTTAAAAATCATTTCACACCTGATCCTGAGTTTGCTACTTCTCCTATATGCATTAAAGATGATGATTTTGATTTCTCTGTTGATCTTTCACTTATATCTAATGTTGAATCTGATCCTTTTTGTGGAACTGAGAATGATGATGCTATAGAACACATGAATAAATTAGCTTCGCTTAGCTTACTATTCTCTGATGACAAGAAGATACAGCGTTACTATTTAGTAAAGTTGTTTCCTTTTTCATTAAAAGGTGATGCTAAAGTGTGGTATAATGCTCTGCCTTATGGTTCCATTAAAAGTCCTCATGAATTGCTTGATGTTTTCTTTGCAAAATATTTTCCCGCTCACATGCAGCATGAGGCTTTGCAGAGAATTTTCAATTTCAGACAACTGGAGGATGAGCATCTCCCTAAAGCTTGGGGGAGATTTGGCTCATTACTCAGGGCTCTGCCAGGGCATGATATACTGAAGAATGAACTTTTTGATATATATTCTATAATGGACTAACTGATGAATCTAGGACATACCTAGATAGCTGTGCTGGTTGTGTTTTCAGGAAAAGGATTGTAGCTGAAGCTGAAGAATTAATGGCCAAGATTGCCCAAAATCATGATGAATGGAGTAATCCTGAGCCTCCTCCCTTACCAACCCCGAAGAAAAGGGGAGTGCTTTTCTTGAACCCAGAAGATATGCAAGAAGACAAGAAATCTATCAAGGAGAAAGGTATTAGAGCTGAAGATGTGAAGAATTTACCTCCAATTGAAACTTTATGTGAGCCTACCACTCACCCACCTATGGTAGAGGTACATTCTCTATATGATTTTACAGTCAATGATATTCCCTATAGCAAGCCTCCTAGTCAGTGTTTGGATGAATTTGATAACTTTATTGTTAAACAAACTCATTTTAATATGCAAATTCAAGAACAATTAAATGATAACACTCTGATGATTAAAAATTTGTATTCTGTCTTGGAGAAAACTGCTAATGATGTTAAGGGACTTGTTAAGCATTTTCACATGGTTCAAACTCAACTTGAACAAATTAGTAAAGTACAAAAAGATTTGCTTGCTGGTATTCCTATACAAAGTAATAAACAAGCTTGTGGTGTTTTAACTAGAAGTGGTATCACTACTCAAGATCCTTTTATCCTGAACGACATCCTAAAAGAATTGAACAAGAGTCTCAATTGGCTGAAAATAATATTTCTAGCTCCCCTAAAAGGAAAAAGAAAAAGAAGAAACATAAAGAATTAGGAGAAACTAGTAATATGGAACTCGATAAAGAACCTGTAGTTAATAATCCTAATGATGTTTCTACTTCTGACGCTGTAACTGAAAGTGGTAATGAGCATGAGAATAATATCAATAAACCTGAAGAACAGGAGGAAGATATTGCACCTCCTGTTCCTAAAAAGCATGGTAGGGAAAGAGAGCCATCGGTGCAAAAGCTCATGCCTTTTCGATCGAAATCACAGAAAACTAAAGAGGAGGAACACTATAATAAATTCTGTGAATGGATGAAGCCTCTCTTTTTGCAAATCCCTTTGACTGATGCTGTTAATTATCTCCTTATTCAAAATATATGAAAGATATTGTTTCCAATAAGAGAAAGATTCCTAATGAAGAGATTTCTACTATGCTTGCTAATTACTCTTTCAATGGCAAGATTTCTAAAAAGCTTGGTGATCCAGGTATACCCACTATTCCTTGCTCCATTAAAAATAATTATGTTAGAACTGCTTTATGTGATCTTGGTGCAGGAGTTAGTGTTATGCCTTTTTCTCTTTATAAGAGACTTTTATTAGACAAGCTTATTCCTACTGATATTTCCCTACAAATGGATGATAAATCTACTGCTGTGCCTATTGGTATCTGTGAGGATGTTCCTGTTAAAGTTGCTAATTGTTTAATCCTAACTGATTTTGTGGTGTTGGAAATGCCTGAAGATGATAATAGGTCTATTATTCTGGGAAGACCTTTTCTTAATACTGTAGGGGCTGTTATTGATTGCAATAAAGGAAAAGTTACTTTTAATGTTGATGATAAAGAGCACACTAGTATATTTCCCAAAGAAGATTAATACTAAAATTGGTTTGAATTTCGTTGAAAATATTGAAGCCATCAAGGTTGGTGCTATTGACTGTCCTATTCTTATGCATCATAGAAAATATGAAACTCTTATGATTGGGACAATTGCTATACAATATGAGGTAACATAATTGTCATTTGGAAATTGAATTCTTTATGTCAAATAAATTTGGTGTGGTAGCAAGGCTTGATCAACCTTGCTAACAAATCAATTTTAACAACATAAAGACTTTAATAACCATTAGTTTTTCCTCTGTTAATTATCTTTTACTTTTCTGTAATTTTTATTCCTTATTTAGTTTATCCATTTTAAATATCAATATCCTGTTTTATTAGCTTATTCTAATCTCATTTAAGTTCCTCGGGAAAAGTTGTCGAAAAATTACAGAAAAATTTCACAATTTTTTATTTTTCAAAAGAGCCACAGAAGTGGTTGGGGCTGACCTGGGGGACCCCCAGGGGCAGAGGTGGGTCCCACCCACGGGTGAGGACCTGGCCGCAGCCAGGGGCCGCCCCTGCCCTATGGAGGGCACCACTAGGTGAGTCTCCTCCCACTCTCTCTCTCTCTATCTCTCACTCGAAAAACACCCCCCATTGTTCAAACCCGAGTTCTTGCTCTTTGGTGCTGGGATTTTAGATCTGTTTGTTTAGCCCATTATTCTTGCTGAAATTTGGTGCATATCTTCTCCGGTATGTTACTCCTTCACTCCTCCAATTAGAATCTTGAATGGTTTTGTGTAAGATGAGTATTTTGTTAGATGTATTAGTTGGTATTAAGTTATGAGAGTAGTTTAATGCACTTCCTATATTTTATTTTCAAGTTTTGTGAGGTTTGTTGAAAAATTTCAGAAAAGGAAGAATATGCCTAAGTTCAATTTAGGTGGGATTTTTAAGAAGAAGGAGCCCTCTTCTCGTCAAGAAACAAGAGGCTCAAGTTCTAACACACCAATGAGGCCCTCATACAATGAACATTTGGAGCCATTGGGTGTTATTGTGCTTGCCCGAGAGTCGGACGTACGTTCATCGGTATACCCATGTTATGAATTTCTACAAGCCGCAGGTATAAGCGATGAATTTACTAGTCTTGTTACTAATGCATGTTTGATGAATATTGTATTAGTGGAGAGGCCCCAATATCTTAAGCTCACTAATATCTTTGTGCAAAGCTTTAATTTTATTGATGATAAATATCACCCAAGTGTGGAGTTCATGTTATATGAACAACATTGGAGAATGCCTTTATCTGAGTTTTGCAGTGCTTTGGGGAACACGGGGCTCACGAGCAAGATGAACACGCAGCCCCAGTACCTCAAGGAGCTTTATGCCGGCATCTGTCATGATGATTGGAGGGATTCTACTCGTGCAAAATTTGGGAGCATTCAGTTTCCGGCTGTGAGGTATTTGGGCTATGTCATTGCTCGTTGTATCCTTCCCCGGGATAACATGAGTAACATGTGTAGTCCTAATCTTGCTATTCTTGCCGCCGCAATTAATCATGATGAGACCTATAACATTGGTGCTCTTATTGCTCGTCGCCTTAGCACTAATAAAGTTAAAGGAACTATTTATGAAGGTATTATTGCCTCAATCATGCTTGCTACTGCCATGCTTCCTCCTAGAGAGGATGACTTAGAGTTAGACTTTATTAGACTTGATCTTGCTGCAATGAAATCTCATCACTTTGTTACTTTTGACTCCACTTTGAAGAACTTGCAGTATAGATTATTATTTGGTTTTGATTTGGATAACCCTCGCTTTGTGAGATTACCTGCTCCTATTTTGTTTAACTCTATTGCTAGGGACGGATATTCGTTTCCTGAGGAGGTGTTGGATGAGTACCTCACATCAATAGTTCCTAATGTCTACTACACGCTTCTATTCTTGTAGACTTGTTGGGCCTCCAAGCGCAGAGGTTTGTAGGACAGCGGCAATTTTCCCTTAAGTGAGTAACCCAAGATTTATCGAACTCAGGGAGGTAGAGGTCAAAGATATCCCTCTCAAGCAACCCTGCAATTAAGATACAAGAAGTCTCTTGTGTCCCCAACACACCTAATACAATTTTCAGTTGTATAGGTGTACTAGTTCGGCGAAGAGATGGTAAAATGCAAGTGATATGGATGGTAAAAGGTGATTTTCTAATTCTGTAATAAAAATGGCAGCAAGCAAACAAGTGACAAAAGTGACTAAAATGGTGTATCAATGCTTGGAAACAAGGCCTAGGCTTCATACTTTCACTAGTGACTACTCTCAACATCATTAACATAATTAAACACATGATAGTTCTCACAAAAACACATGCATGGTAGACGCTACTCGGAGATCATTCTTTTATTGATCAAATAGGATGAGAATTGCGTAGGGCTACGAGAAGCACACCTTAAAGTTCGTATTCCACATCTATGGACACTTCATGCTGTCACTATCCGCATCCAAAGATAGTACTAACAAACACCACAACCTATTTCTTGAATAGTCTCTTTCTTCAATAACACAAGCATCAAGAAACCTCATGATCTATTCAATTCAACAATAATAAAGAACAAACTCATGATGAAGATCCCTCTAATCTTGATGCATAGAGTCACACACGGCACCCACACTGTCACCGAGGTACCGTGATCACAACGGTGACTCCACAAATTATACTAGATAACACCACTTGAGCAACATCATATCCATTACACATAGGGAAACATCATATATTCAACTATACTAACAAAGCTCATGATCACAACGAAGATCACATCATGGGAGAGAGAGATAACCACATAGCTACTTGTATAAGCCTCAGCCCCGGTGAGGGACTACTCCCTCCTCATCGCGGGAAGCAGTGGCGTTGATGGAGATGGCCCCGGCGGTCGATCCCCGTCCCGGCAGGGTGCCAGAACAGGACCTTCTGAACCCCCAAAACTTGTCGGCGATGGCGGCGGAGCTCTGTATCGTATTTGGGAAAATCCTTCGGGGGTTAGGGTTTTTTCGTCGGGGGTGATTTATAGGCCAAAGGGCGTCGCGAGGGGGTCTCCGAGGGGCACAGGCGGTGTCGTGGTATGGACATATGCCTAAGTGTAGACTTATGTGTGGGAGCAGATTACACAGCCGGCGGCATTTGCAGGCGGGATTGGGCAACAAAGTGTACGCTGACACACGATGTACCCAGGTTCGGAGCCCTCGTAGTGAGGTAACACTCCTACTCCTGCTTGTGTTCTTGCTATTTCACGGTGGATAGGTTACAAACTTGCTCGTTGAGCTGTATGTTATGATCCGGCTCAGGCTGCCGGATGCATTAGTCTAGGGTTTCTAGGACTCAGTGTCTGGTGTTTCTCGACCCCTTCTCTGGAGGCCGCACCCCCCTTATATAGGGCTGAGGGGTGCTGTACATGTGTGGGGCCGGCTCATTGCACACTGACTGGCGGGGGCCGGCTGCCCGACCCGGACCCGGCGAGTCCGGCTACAGTCTTCTTCCTTCCCATAGTGTCCTTCCATCAGCTGCAGTGGGCGCTGCTCGGTATGGAGGCGCCGCTGTCGGGGATGCCCGAGGCCTGGTGGCGCGCTTCCAGTCTGGTCGGCCTGTTGTCGGAGACGTGCGAGGCCGGACGGTGCGCCTCCAGGCTGGTCGGCTCCGGCTGCGGTGCGTGTGGGTCGGCGACCAATAGCACGCCTGGCACTGTGCGTCGTGGAGGCCGGTAGCTACCTCCTATAGCCATCTTGTTCTGTCGGCGACCTTGGCCGGCTGAGGAGCAGCCAGCGTCGAGTTGGTCCGGCTAGGGGATCCACCCGGATGCTCCAGCCGGATGCTTGAAATCTTGCCTTGTGAACCATTATGATCACCTGGGGGTCATCCCCCCGACACTAGCATAGTGTCCGGCTCTCTTCGTCGGCGTGTGTCCGATGGGACGCGGTGATTGACTTCTCCTCGCAGGCGATCCGGCTGGCAGACGGCCAGCCGGCCAGGATGCAGCCGGCCAAGTCCGGCAGCCGGCCAGAGTCGAGTAGCCAGCCAGCTGCCGAATCGTCATCTTGTCTCGTTGAGTTGCGGACTTTGGCATATCGGGGGACCACCCCCCCGACACTAGTCCCGGAAGCTGTCGTGGTCCTGCAGCTTTAGCAGGAGGGCCTCGGCAGGTTTCCCCAAAAAATAATGTAGGAAACAAATGTCGTTAAATCGTTAGTGCAATAAACCAAAAGGTTGGCACTTTTACTTTTCATCTTTTAGTCGATTTAGGTGCCGGCTCGCCCTTGTTTCACCCCCTTAGCCATTTTCTGTGCACCCGGCCGGTCATGACCGCTGCTCTGGCCGGCGAGACTGCAGCGCGCAACTGCAGAGTGGGCCGCTAGTCGAATACATAGTCAGACTTTAGGAGTTTGACGTAGGCGAGCGAGGCAAGGTTTTCGTGGCCGGCTAGATGCTTATTCTTTCCTTTGATGTTTTTCATGCGTGAGCCTTCCATCTTTTGCTCTGGCCGGCGAGTCTGCAGCGCGGAACCGCAGAGTGGGCCTTGGGCATTCAGCACGCTAGTAGGCCATCGCGAGAGAGAATAAACAGCCGGCTAGCCACAGTCAGACAAAACATAAAACTTGCAGTGACACCAAGGTAGCCTCCGGTCTTGCCAGCAAAACACTTGCAAAGGGATTGAGGGGTAGTCCCCGAGTGTCTTTCGGTCTTATCTGCCTTAAACTTATGGTGCGAAAATACACGGAATGGTACTTACAGTGCTACGGCGGAGAAGAGGTGCTGTGGCCAGACGGGATTCGGCCGGCTCGCCCCAGCCGGCTTGATTCCACCCGGACAGGCTCCAGCTGGCCCAGCAGCCTGGACGTGTTGGGAGCAGCCGAACAAGGCCCAACCGGAGGTGAGCGGCGAAGCGAACGGCCGCGGCCCAGGGGCAGTCGGCCTTCTCTTTTTCTTTTCTTTTCCTTCTATTCTTTTCTTCAGCCGGATAGCCCGACCCTTTCTTCTTTCTTTTTCTTCCAGCGGACAGCCGGACCGGGGAGCAGCCGGCGAGGCGCCGGAGGCCTGGCAGAGGTAGTTGGCGTGGCCGGAGGAGCGTGCGGACGGGGTGCGGGGCGGACGCGGGCAAGGCGGTCGTGGGCAGACGAGGGTGACGTGGAGGATTTCGACGGGTTGACGAGGACGACGCGGGGGTGAGCCCAGGGCGGTGGTGATGTCGAGCCCCGGAGTCCCCGAGTCCCCGAGTTTCTCCAGGAGGAAAACCGGATGCGGATGCAGGAGCCGGTAACAGCGCGCAGGGAGCGGATGAGGCGGGCGCGGGCAGACGAGGAAGATGTGGAGGATGCCGGCGGTGTAGACGCCGACGGACGCGCAGGCTCGGGCAGACGAGGGTGACGCGGGCGGGAGTCCGGGGCGGTGGTGATGTTGAGCCCTGGAGTCCCCGAGTCCCCGAGTTCCTCCGGGAGAGGAAAACAGTTGGCACCTAGGACGGCGACGTCGATGTTGGTGAAGAGGGGTCCCGTGCAGAATGTGATTCCAGCCGCTGTTTCCGGTCCCACGGTGGGCGCCAAATGTCGTGGTATGGACATATGCCTAAGTGTAGGCTTGTGTGTGGGAGCAGCTGACACAGCCGGCGGCATCTGCAGGCGGGATTGGGCACAAACGTGAGAACTGACACACGATGTACCCAGGTTCGGGGCCCTCGTGAGGAGGTAAAACCCCTACATCCTGCATCTGATCTGTATATATGGTGGAGTATGTGTGCTACAATCTTTGCTCCTTGAGCTGTTTCTCTTAGCTAGGGGAGAGTGAGAGAGCTTGGCCGGCTGCCTGATGCCTCCCTGGGAGCAGCCGGACGCGAGAACATGAGGCTTTGCCTCCTGTTTTTGTCTACTTGTGTGCTTGAGAGGGAGATGATCCAGCATGTGAGTGGAGTGTGTGTGGTGCTAGCTTGCTTGAGGGCTTGTATCTCGTGAGGGAGAGGAGAAAATGGATCCATCCCCCTTGCTAGCTCTCTCCCTGTTGCTCTTATAGAATGAGCCCAGGGGACAAGGGGACAAAGGGAGCAAGGGAACAAGGGGACAAGGGGTGGCCCACGTGCCCAACTTATACTATTCAGAGAGCACAACACACTATTGAGTCTAGCTAAACTATTCAGGGGACCAACCACACTATTGAGCATAGTGTCCGGCTGTCTTGATCGGCGTGTGTCCGATGGGATGCGATCCGGCTGGCAGACGGCCAGCCGGCCAGGACGCAGCCGGCCAAGTCCGGCAGCCGGCCAGAGTCGGGTAGCCGGCCAGCTGCCGAATCGTCGTCTTGTCTCGTTGAGTTGCGGACTTTGGTATATCGGGGGACCATCCCCCCGACTGGCGGGCGGCGGCCGCGGCCCCCCTCTCACCCGCGGGTGGGACCAGCCCCTGGGCTGTGGGTCCCTCCCGGGGTCGCCCTTCTAGCTACGGTCCTTATTTTTTTAATAAAAATCGTCATAAATTTTTGTCCAATTCTGAGAATATTTCCAGAAGTAACTTTCTGCAACAAAATCAACACAAAAACAGGGAACTGGCACTGGGCATCTTGTCAATAGGTTAGTCCGACAAAATGCATAAAAATGATGTAATATGATAGTAAAAACATGTGACAACATCACAAAACTAGCATGGATTAATAAAAAATTATAGATACGTTTGACACGTATCAGCATCCCTGATGGTGTGATGAAAAGAGTTGGGTGGTGCCCCAAGTGAAGGCGGAGTTGCAGATAGCAGCAGTTCTCCCTCGATAACGAACCGAGGTTTATCGAACCAGTAGGACCTTAAAATCAACAACAAAGTGAATGTTGAAAATCTCTGGCGCTTAATCTTAAACATACGTGGACCTGCACACACTCAACCAAAATACTTTGCCCCCAACGGCGGAAAGGTTGTCAATCTTTCCGGTCTCGCAGAAAACAAAGCGGTTAATTGTATAGTGAAATAGATGAATTATGAAAATGGACCAGTGGAGTAATGATGATGAAAAGTGATGAATAAAGGTTGCAATTAATGTAAAAAGATGGACTGGGGACCATGGGTTCACTAGTGGAGTCTCTCAAGTAAATAGAACGATCATATGATGGGTAAACAAATTATAGCTGGGCAATTGACAAGATTATAACACAAAATTAATTTAGCTATGACAAAGAGAACATGATAATATTTATGGAGGCATCACGACAAGGAACAAAGACCGTTGAGTCCAACTACATCTTTGTCTAAATAGTCCACCATGGGATCGCTATCCAGCCTATCACCCATCGGTATTAAGTTGCAAGCAACAGACATTTGCATTAAGTAAAGTGCATGAAGTAAGCAATATTAAATATCAAAAGAGACTTTAACACCGTTGATTTACCCTTAGTAGCAACAGCACACCCTCGCCCTTAGACGTTTCTGTCACTCGTGCCCAGGAACAAGAGGGGGCATGAACCCACTATCTAGCATAAATACTCTCTCTTGGAGATACACACAATCATATGGCCAAAGTAACTACACACATCAAAGAGCATGTAAGAACATAAACCAATCATATAAGCTTGTCTAATAAAAGTCTCTTATAAAGATCATAACTTTATAATCCATCGGATCCCAGCAAACACATCACATAGTATTATAATAGTCGATCTAGATCATGTTAGGCAGCTCACAAGATCATAAACATGAAGCACAAGAGAGAGAGACTACCATCTAGCTACTGCCATGGACCCAAGGTCCAAGGTGGGACTACTCACAAATCATCCCGGAGGATGGCATGGCGATGAAGAGCCCTTCGGGATCGATCTCCCCTCCGGCAGAGTGCCGGGAACTGCTTCAGAATCACCCCCGAACTAGGGTTTGAGATGACGGCGCGTCGGGATGTCTTCTGTGGAAAATAATGGCCGCCCCAACGTTTTTAGGTTTAATGTGTATTTATAGGCGTCGGAGGGGGCCGAGGAGGTGGCCCATGGGTAGGGGCAGGTCCCACCTGCGGGTCCCCCCTAGGCCGCGGCAGGGGGGCGCCTACGCCCTGTGGGTTGCCTCCGAGGCTGCCCTTCGGACTCCGTCTTCGTCTTGGCGTAAAAATAATCTCCGTAAATTTTGGTCCAATTCCGAGAATATTTCCAGAAGTAAATTTCTGAAACACAAAAACAGCAAAAACAGGGAACTGGCACTGGGCATCTTGTCAATAGGTTAGTGATACGTCCATTTTGCATCACTATTTTACATCATAATTTATCTTTATTCATTGATATATTTCATATTATGATGCAATACTTATGTTATTTTATCTCATTTTGCATGTTTGGCAATTATTGGGGATGCATCTGCCAGAGCCGGAAATCAGCTGGAAAAGTACCTGTCAAGATACCTGACGTCGGAAGCTCAGAAAATTCCAGAAAAATTATGAAGTCAATATTTTAAAGGATAAGTCACGGAGCCGAAAGAGGGCACGGAGTGGAGCTCCAGGGGGCAGGGGCGCCCCCTGCCGCGGGCCCACCTCTGGCCGCGGGTGGGGCCCGCCCCTGGCCCCTGTGGCTCCCCTCCGGCACCCCTTCGGTGTATTACCTCCTATTGACCTAAAAACTTCGGGGGTATCGACCAATAATTTTTCCGCCGCATCCACGAGGCAGAAACCAGACAGAGAGAAGAAGAGCTCTGGCAGGGAGAAATCTGCCGGGGAATTCCCCTCCCGGAGAAGGGGGGTCACCGTCATCGTCAGCACCATCATGCCGGGCATCATCGGGATCATCAGCAACATCATATCCACCATCAGCACCATCATCACCGCCACCATCCCATCTCATCTCGCTGTAACAATTGTCGTTGTGTTGCTATCAGTTCATCGGAATCATATCCCGGGCATTGATTACAACTTGTAGTTGATGTTTGAGAGTTTTATCGGCAAATTATCATTACAATCAGATTGTTGCCCATATTCATACCACCTCTGATCATGATCTATATTATGTCTTGTGAGTAGTTCGTGTGGTTCTTGAGGACATGGGGAAAGCCTAGTTGCTAGTAATTGTATAATGTTGAGTAATATTTAATGGTTTTATTATGTTGTGGTGTTATTCCTCTAGTGGTATCGTGTGAACGTCAACTACATGATACTTCACCTTTCAAAGGGCCTAGGGGAATGCATAGTGTATTTAGTTTGCTTATGGTAGGGTTGTAGGAGTGACAGAAACCTAAACCCCAATTAGTGAACTAGTGCACTGAGGAGTGTAGGGTCTCGGAGTTTAATGTTGTGGTTAGGTTTTTATCTTAATTACTTTCTTGTAGTTGCGGATGCTTGCAAGGGGTTTAATCACAAGTATGTGTTTGTCCAAGTAAGGGTGGTGCATTAGCATAGGTCCACCCACACAACACTTTATCAAAACGGTGAGGATTAATCACCGGCATGCAATGAAACTGGCTAGGCAGAAATTCCCATGTGTCCTCGAGAACGTTTTAATCATCATAAGTAACACAACCAGCCTGTCCTTTGAGCTTAAAAGGATTGGGCTATTTTCTGCAACTATTGTAGCACTCTTTTATTTACTTGTTCTTTATATCAAAACTCCAAAAATATTTCTCTTTTAGTGCTTGCAGTAAAACCTTGCTGAAATCTACTTGTCAACACCTTCTGCTCCTCATTGGGTTCGACACTCTTACTTATTGAAAGGACTACGATAGATCCCCTATACTTGTGGGTCATCAAGACTCTTTTCTGGCGCCGTTGCCGGGGAGTGAAGCGCTATTGGTAAGTGGAATTGGTAAGGAACGCTTTTATTGTAGGTGCTGTTTTTATTTCTGTTTGTTACTTTGCTTCATTATGGAGCACTCGTCACTTAGTATGCTGTTCGGGAGCGACTCTACCATCACACCCGTGGTGGAGAAGAGCTCTCCACTCTCTGAAGTTGATCCATTTAAAATACCTATGGGCATTATTGATCGTGTTATGAGTAACCGTTATATAGGGGATGGGACTATCCATCCGGGTTATCGTTTGCTTTATATTAAAGAACTGTGTGAGCTATTTAAGATTGCAAGTATGCCAAGAGAAGTAGTCATGAGGAAATTATTCTCAATATCACTAAAGGATAAAGCTATGGATTGGTATATGCTTCTGGATAATTCTCATTTGATGGATTGGAAAGAGCTTATGTCTCTCTTTTATTCTAAATTTTACCCTCTTCATGAAATTCATCAAGATAGAAATTATATTTATAACTTTTGGCCACGTGAAGGAGAAAGCATTGCTCAAGCTTGGGGGAGGTTGAAATCTCTAATGCTCAAATGCCCCAATCATGAGCTTCCTAAAGATATAATTGTTAACAATTTTTATGCAAGGATATCACGTCGTGATAAGGATATGCTTGATGCTTCTTCTCTCGGATCTTTTACAAACAAGAAGGTAAATGCTAAATGGGATCTCATTGAAAGGATTTATCGCAATGCGGAGGATTGGGAGATCGACAAAGGTAAAGAATCAGGTATAAATTATGAGTATGACTGCATTAAATCTTTCATGGAAACTGAATGTTTTAATGTGCTTAGTACTAAGTTTGGGCTTGATTCTCAAATTGTTGTTGATCTTTATAAATCCTTTGCTGATCATATTAATATTCCAAAAGAAAAGTGGAATAAGTACCGTGAACCTTTTAAAGATGTTTGTGAAAAAGATGTGCTTGTTAGTAATGATGCACCTGTACACACGGTTGAATTTGTTTTACCTGCTGTTCACTTTGAAAAACCACCCTTTCCTACAAGAATTAAAGAACACTCAATTGTTGCTAATGTGGTTAATAAAAGTGAAAGAAAAGCTTATGAACCCTATGAACAACTTGAAATTGCCTCTCCAGTAGCTTTGGTTAAAGATCTTGTAACTGAGAACGTAGATGGAGGTTCTATTAATTTTTGTGAAGCTGCTACTAACATTGTTAGGCAAGATAAGAGTGCAAAAGTTGTTGGTACTCCTGTTGTTTCTGTCAAAATAGGTGATCATTGCTATTATGGACTATGTGATATGGGAGCAAGCGCAAGTGCTATTCCTTATACACTTTATCAAGAAATAATGCGCGAGATTGCACCATGTGAGCTTGAAGATATTGATTTGGAGATTAAATTGGCTAATAGAGATGTCATCCACCCGGTGGGAATTGTCAGAGACGTTGAAGTCTTATGTGGTAAGGTAAAATATCCAACTGATTTCCTTGTCTTGGGGTCAGTTAAAGATAAATTTTGTCCTATCATATTTGGTAGACCTTTCTTAAACTAGATGATCCGTTGCGCTACCGGCGCAAATGCCGAAATCAAGACACTAGTCAAGCCATTAATTTTATATGTTTTGTATATATATTGTTGTCCACAATTGAGATTTAGTGGTCTTTTGGTTGGTAATTGTAATCAACTGGTTGTAGGTCAATTCAAATATGGTTGATCCACATGTCAGCAAAGTAAATTGACCCCTGATCAATTCAAATCCAGGTACTCGGGTAGTTGGTATGGTACCACTCGCGTAAGTATTGAAATCATGCTGAATTTTGTTTCCACATGAAGAATATGCTAACTTTATATCCGATGGTCCTTTGGTGTACATAAATTATTTTCCCTGGTCGTTGAAGTTATATCTATGCTTTGTAAAATTGTGAAATGAGATGTCACAATTTGCCAACAAGCATTGCTATATTGATGAAACAATGACTATAAAACTGCAATATGTCACTTCCTGTCATGCCCTGAACTAAAGAACTACGATGCACATCTCCAGAATGGACATCCAAAGGTATCTTAGCCTTAAAACCACATTAACGCATGTAAGACAATAGAAGCAATATACATTCTTTCATAAGGAAAAGATCAGTTGGACACAGATACCAGACATTTCTCAAAAGCCAGACGAAAGAGTCTACTTATCAAAAGATTGTGTTCACATTGTTACAAACTAACATCCAACATAACTGGAAACATAAAAAAAACTGATCGGAGCCTGAGGCCATCAATCAGGCAGGCCGTCAATGTGCTGTGGTTCGAGGCGCCGCTGCCAAGCCTCCCAGTGAGGATGCCGGTTGCGACATTCCTGCCACAGATTGGTACGTCTTCGGCCGTAACAACAGGTGGCGGCAACAGCACCAGTACATCTTCAGTTGCAACAGGCGTCGGCAGCAGCAGCGCCGGCACCAACGTATCAACAAGCTCGACTGAAACATCCTCCTTGCTGAAATGAAAAGCAGGTCAATGTTTTTTTTTTGAAACAGTTTAACTGTAGCATCAAAAGTGATTTTTGAGTAGCCTGTAGTGGCTATAGTAATACAGAATTTGATTTATAGAAGTTACAGAGTACAACAGCAGGAACTCCAAAATACACAGTGGAATGTTATGTCGTATAATCACCAGGATAACACATTTATATCAGAAACTCTTAGTGACAAACCTGCAATGCACCGAAAACAAAATAAAAAGTTACTGCAGCAAATTTAGTTGCAGAAATAACATTGTTTCAAGTCAATAAAATGCATTACAAAACTGGAACGGAATTCCCCTCGAAGCTTTGCATAACAAATAAATTCATGCATTCGCTAAGAAACCAGTGAATCGTAGGTCATCTGAAGAGCAAAAAATATATATACCAAAGCAATATGAACACACGCTTTAAGCCTGGTTTAGTAGTGTCTTCTATTTAAATTCGGAGCAGGGAACACCTTATAATGGCCAATAAAAACTATTAGCATTCATGAGAAAGAAAACAAATAGAAGAGGTGTTGTACTACTCTTCATAACAATGCCTCTACATGGCTAACTTGAAGTTTTCGTACAGCAAGGCAAACAATCAATGGCCAAAAAAGAAGTACGATGACAGATATAATAATAAAAAAACCTAAACTTGTGAAGTCGCAACCTTTGAACTGTAATCAAAAGAACTTCTGGAAAAATATAGGATACAAACAGAGGCAATAAGCTGACTGTTACCGACAGCACATGCCCTGATCTCATGCCCTGAGAATGGTGCTTTTAATTCTTAGTATCCCAAGCAGATAGGAAGAGGAGCGTGCGAGTACGAACCTGAACCGAAGCCGGAGCAGTTGAAGTCCAGCCCCAAAACCTTGAGTTCATGGCAATCACAAAATCCAATCCGTTCAGATGGTACAATGGTACTGAATCAACACACCACAACATGGAAAAGTAATATCCACTAATTGGATGGGGATAAGAGTGCGCACAGAGAAATCAAAAACAATCTGTAGATAAGAGCTGGGGATAAGAATGCGTGCAAGGAGGAGCAGCAGCAGCATCTCCATGTGCTACTGTCCAAGGCAGAGCGGACGATAAAAAAGAACACAATGGAAGCCGTCTCTCTGCCTTCTCTAGCTGTACTGGTGTACGAAAGAATTTAATTGAGGTAACATGTAGTGTAATCTATATAAAAAATGACAGTAGTGTACTCCTTCATGCACACGCACCTCTTTAATTATTAAGCACTTTATTATATATTGATGGGCACATGGAAACCGAAAATACCAGAAGCACATGTGGTGGTCCCTATGTTAGAACAAACTATGCAATCCAAGTAAGTAGAACCCATGTTTCCAAATCTGTAAATGGAGACAGAGAAGATATGAGTTAGGGAAACACAGTGAGAAAGTTGGCACCTCCTTGTCAAATCCAGACCGCAGGCAACGGTGTCTGACCTCCCCTGGCCGCTTTTAGGAAAGGCCATGTCCTGGGAGATGGCGCTCCCGGTGACCATGGACTGAGAGGCACCTGAATAACACGGCATGGTCAAATGCTGAAATATCAAACAGATGCAACAACGATGTAGTTTTTATGGAATACCAAACATGACCAAATCGACCAAAGAAACTGAGAAGCCAATCGACTGGAAGCTCAGCTCAACCATGATCGAATCCTGCAGTATCCAGCTTGTGGTTCCTCTCTACAACAAAGATAGGCCACAAAATGAATGCTTTGGTCAGCGTGAACACTGGATGCCATATAAAATCACAAATTAACTTGCTTGTTTGTCTATAATACGGAAGACGATAAACCAGAAAATGCCAGAGCGGACCAAGGGTTTACAGGGGGGAGAGGCTGCCCACCGTCCTGGTTGCTGTCCCAGAGCGGACCATGGGTTGCCTCCTCGGTAAGCAATGCCATCTCGTGGTGTCAAAACACCACCCTCCAATCTAGTGCACAACTTGCACTACTACACCACCCTTCTATGACACTCTACTCTATAAATATCCATGTAATGTCCACAACTATTTGTTTGAAATTATGAGCAATTGCTCCTAGTCTTTTCCCACTTGCAAAAGAGTGAGCATGCAAAAAGGTGAATTATCAGTGTGTTAGGTCACATCACATAATAACCATAATATGTATGTTTCGATATGAAACTATTTAACGCATAGGTAACCAATTCTGAAGAAAAACTCAAAGCAAAATCATAAAACTAAACAAGTGCACTGCCTTCATCTGGTCAAGTAGGCCATCCAACTAATACTCTACTTGGCTGCGTATTAAACAATTCACACCTAATTGTAAGACAGGTTTGTTCTCTCTAAATGTCAAATTATTTGTTCTCTCTAAATCTGAGCTGAAAAACTTCTTGCAGAGTAAATGGTGAAGCTAGACGTAAGATAGAGAATACGAAAAATTGCAAGGAAAGTGCAACAACAAAATGATCACTAAGGAAAGGGTTGGCTAAACATGACCAAGTTATTTGAACAAACTAATTGTGAAGTGGCTAAACATGTACATGGTCCAAGAAAATCAAGTAACCTGACCAAATGACCGGAGGTCAAATTCATATATGCTCCCGCCAAGATTTCCGCCAAAGTCCTACAACCATTTAGACTGTACCTATCTGTTCTCATTTCGTGAATATAATAGACCAATTGAAAGTGCATGCTTAATTTATCAGCAGGTACAACCACACACTTACAGGGGACAACCCTAACCTGGTAAAGTGGCTAACCATTTACATGATACAAGCATCTCGTCGTGTCACCGTGCATGGTAAGTTATTCATACAAACTAATGGTGAAGTGGCTAACCACTTACATGATCCAAGCATTTTTGCTCCAAATAGCAGTAATGTAAGCAATCACATTAGTGACAACTTACAACACAAACAACACAGTTCTTACACCCAGTAGTATTCTTTGATTATTGCAGGAGGCTACAGGGACTGACACAAAACATCTTCATATCCAGTAATGCATTAGGTTGGAATATCGCTGTTGATTAGCCCGTATAAGTACTCTTCTAGCATGGAAATAGTATAGAAATAATGTCAATGATAGCTGAAATTGATGGAGTTTGAGAGAACTAATATGTACCTCCAAAATAACACGATAATCATCGTATTTTGCTCCTTCACAAAAAAAAAAAACTTCGTCAAGCTGAATAGGAAACCAAACCTGTAAAATGAGAATATAACGTTTAGCAGGGTCTTAGTGAATACTCATGGAAAATGTTACTATCCAAATTAGCACAGAAAAGATAAAACAGACTGGCATTATTTGTTTCATGGAAGTTTTCCTTTTTCTTTTGAGATGAGAGGTGTTCCAGTTAGCAAGTAATAAGTAATAACCCAAACAGGAAAACCCTATTTTTCGATATTAACACTAAATCCAATTAATGGAGGTTCACGTCTTCCTATTCTTTATCTACCGCATGGCTCCCAAGAGGCCTACCAAAATACATGTTCAGTCTGTAAACCCCTGAAACCAGCTTTATGTATGGCCAAATACCTGTTCAGTTTGTAAATCCCTGCAACCAGCTTTATGTGTGGCCGCACTGGCAATGATCCCCAAACATCGATCCGCACCACGCTGCTCTGCATCCTCCCTGAGGCCCGAGATGCAAACTAATGTCAGAAAATCATAAGGTCCATGAAATCAACCAATTTATTCCTCAAAAGATGTCAATCCACAAACAAGTAATCTTCATTATTAAATACCTGAGCAAAGCTGACTATACATTTCAATCATATCTTCTGCGGTTTTGAAATTCCGTCCTGATTTCTTAGCAGATTTGAACTCCAGGTCATATTTCTTTCCTGTGAAGAGAGGCAAGCAAGCAGGGAAGTTAACTCAGTAAAATAGTAAGAGTAACTAACTATAGCCTATAATATACAATTATACGTTCCACTGCTATTTAAGCTCTCTGTTTCCATGTATCACTATTGTACAATTCTAGATGCAAGTACAACAAATAAGAATAGCAATGCAACAACTCTGTTGATATGGTAATTAACCAGAACAGCAAAAATCAGACCCAATTTTTTTGCCATTTCGTGCTTGCTCCCTTCCTGTTCCACCACGCAAAGAGAGCCATTCCTGAGAGGAAGATTGAGAGTAGAGAGAGATGAGACATAGAGATGAGGAATAGGCAAACCTGGATGAACCCTAGCTACTGCTTGAGGCCCAATGGGATTCGCCTCTCCCAGGCACGCCTGCACCATCGTCGCCGTCGCTCCGTCCACCCCCGCCTCCTCGCCGTCGTGCTCCTTCTCCTCCCGCTAACACCCCGTCGTCCTCGGCTCCTCGCCGCCAGGTCGCCGGCTGTCCGAGCCGCTGTCGTGCCGAGCGCGCCCGCGGCGGCCGCCGTCCGGGCCGTGGTCCTCCTCGCCGCCCTTGGCCCCGCAGGCCAGGCCACCGCCGGGGAGCCGCCGCGTGCCCGGCGCTCCGAGTTCGGCCGCCGACGGCCGCGTCCCCGCGCGGGGTCGCCTTGCTGCAGCCGCGTGGAGCCACCCGGATGGGGAGAGAGATGGCACTGTGGGGAGGGTGGATTGGCCCGGCGCGGGAGCAGAAGAGGGAAGCGGCGGATTGGGAGAGAATGGAGAGGAAGCATGGATCACGGGAGGGGATTGGGTGCGGGGAAACCGTGCGAAGATTGGTTCTAGGGTTTCACCCGAGCGATGGTTTTGTCTCGCTGCGGGCTGAGGCAAACGGCGAGAGACGCAAGCCAAACTCGTCGCGCCCGCTGGTCTGTGGACCTCGTGCGCATCGAGGCCCACCCGTCATCGACCCATCTCGCCAGCCCGAGAGTGAAAATAATAATTACGCATCGGACGGCTGTGGTGAAAACCGGAGGGGAAAGAAACTACTGTGTCGCTTTTGGCAACCTATCGAATGGACCAGGATCGAAGCGAGGGGCAACCGGGGGCAACGAGCGGGTAGGCTAGGAGCCTTTATAAGAGTAATACTTGTAGTGCTGTTATAGATTAAGAAAGAAAAGGTCTATGTTCAATTTGCTGGAGAGCCGTATGAATTTAATTTTTCCAAATTTGCTAGACATCGTTATGATAAAGAATTACCTAATGAGGATCTTATTATTGAAAGAATTGCTTCTATTGCTATGCCTCCTAACGATTCTTTGCAGCAATATATGGAGGTGCACGAGAATGATATGTTTATACAGGAAAGGGAAGAAATTGATGAAGTCTTCTCTAGACAGTCGGCTATTCTAAAGCATGATCTACCTGTGGAGTCGTTGGGGACGCCCACGCCTCCAAAGGAGATCCCGTTTTTGAGTTAAAAGCTCTCCTAGACACTCTCAAATATACATATTTAGATGAGAAGAAAATATATCCTGTTATTATCAATTCTAACCTTTCAGCAAAAGAAGAGGAGCGATTATTGGAGGTTCTTAGGAAACATCGAGCTGCATTGGGATATACTCTGGATGATCTTCAAGGGATTTCTCCATCTATTTGTCAACATACAATTAATCTTGAGCTTGATGCAAAGCCCGTTGTTGATCGCCAACGAAGATTGAATCCAAAGATGAAGGATGTGGTAAGAAATGAGGTACTTAAGCTTCTCGATGCAGGTATAATCTATCCTATTGCTGATATTAGATGGGTTAGTACTGTCCACTGTGTTCCTAAAAAAGGAGGTATGACTGTTGTTGCTAACGATAATGTAACATCCCAAATTTTGGGAATGTTTTAAAAATCACAAAAATTTAAAACTTTTGTTAATAATTAAATAAAGTCTCCAAAAATCAAGAAAAGCTTTTATAGAAGATTGTTTTCACATCTTCAAAGTTATATTTAAATTAAATATTCCTTTATCTTCCAATCTCAACTTTAAAGTTTTGGAAATAAATTATTTAAATGAGTTTTCAAATAGTACCTTCCACTATGGATATTTGGTTTTCAAATAAATAATATGGGGATATTATAAATCCTAAATTATTTGATAAAATGATTTAAACTTTTTCCAAGCTCAGTTTATAAAATGTTGTATCTTAAATTATTTTAATATGAAAATGAGTTATCATTTTGAATGATATTACTCATTTTATTCTCTGTTTTTTTCATTTAAATATTTTGGGATATTTATAAACCTTAATTTGGAAATTTCTCAAATAGCCATATAAGGCAAATTTGACCAAAAGGGTATTTTGGTAATTTTGTTTTGACCAAAAAAATAGTTCCTAAATGTTTATTTTGACTATTTGGAGTTTTACAAATTTTTACAAATTTACTTGACTTGATTTGGAGACCTAAATAGAAAGTTACAAAAGGAAACAGAAAATTGGAAAAGCTTTTGTTAAAAAAAAAAAGAGAGAAAGCCCAACCGGGCCAGCCCAGCAACCAGCCCCACCGCGGCCCAGCAGCAGCCTGGCCCGCTTCTCCCCTTCCCTCTCACTAACATGCGGGACCCGTATGTCAGCATCGCCCCAAGCGACGGGAGCTCGCCCGCCGGTGCCCGTCGATCTCCTCCTCTTCATTTCGCACTCACCCGAGTGCAAACGGCCGCGCCACCGCCACCACCTTAAAGCCCTCTCACCCCTCTTTCTTTCCCCTCTGTTTCCCCTCTTGAGTAGCGCCGCCATGCCAAAGATTTTCCTCGTCGGAGTTCCGCCTCGCCGTCACCGAAATCCTCCGATTCCGGCCGACACGGTGCGTCCCCGCGACCGATTCTTCGCCTCCTCTCCTCCCCAATTCTTTGCGCGCACGAGGATGCTCACGGATGATTTTTTTCGTGCAGCCAAACTGAGTCTTCGTCCTCGCCCGAAGCTCGCCGTCGCCCGTGTTCATCCAGCCGCTCGCCGTCTCCTCCTCGGGACGCAATCGAGCAAGAAGTCCTCGCCATCAAGCTCCTCCGGCCGAAACGCACCTCGTCGTCACCTTCCCGGAGTCCAGGAACCACCGGAGCGAGCCAATCGTCCATGACAGAGCCGCCGGTCGCCGTCCGCTCCGTCTCCGGTGACCAACCGCGCCGCCGGTAGCAAACCCTAAAATCGCGACCGTCCGATCCGATCTCAACGGCCTCGTTTAGATCGAGCCGACCGAACCGGTACGGCTTAGCCGAGCCGTAGCCGCGGCTCAAGCCCGGCTCAAGCCGAGCCCGACCAATCACAGCCCGCCGCGTGGCCAGCCCTTTTCTGGATTTTTCCCGAAATAAAATTAAATGGCAGTTTTACAGAAAAGTCCCTGCAACTTCAAACCTTTATAACTTTTAAACCCTTCGGCCAAATTTAACAAATTTTATCTTTTTGAAAAGCCCTAGACTTGTAGAATCTTTTGGTTCTGTTAGTTTTAAGTTTTGACATATCCAAATGTATTCAAATTTCAAATGTGTTATTTGAGTCATTTTAACATAACTTTATTTCTATATTGCCAAAAATTGCAAGAAAAATAGTTTTAGAAACCTTGATTTAGGTGAAATATATTTCCTCTGTTATAAAATATTTTTGAGCATTATTTTGATGATTTAAAAATCAGAGGCTCAATTTGAGTATTTTTGATATAGTTTAAATTCTATAAATCTTTTTAACTTGTTTTCTTTTAGAAAAATACCCCAAATAGTTGTCTCTGTCCAGGGAGACCAAAACCATGCCTAGCTACCACTTTTTTTGAAACATAAACATTGAAAGTGTTCCAGAGGCCATTTAAATGTTAATGTTTTGCAAACCATAGTTTCAAAATGTTTTAAAACTCTTTTGACCAACTCCTTTGTGTGATCACTTTGATCAAGACCAATCCCTACAACCTTTAAAAAAAACCTTCAACCTATTCAAATTTGAAATGTTCAAGTGTGATTTCAGACCAACCCCTGACCCAAATGGCACACCCCAAACCTAATGCATTGATTCTTTTTGCATATGGGATCATGTATTAAAGATTTGACCACCAACCTAGTTTTGTTTGTTTCTATCCATGCTTGTTGTTATGTTTGTTTCTTTTGATTGTTGTATTGTTGCTTATTGTCAATTGTTTGCATTGTATAGATTGAACGGAGAGCTACGAGCTACGTTGAAAAAGAGTGTGTGAGCAACGACCAGTTCCAAAAGGCAAGTGATACTCCAGCATAAAAGTCCTACTATTTTATTATTTGCATTTTAGTTATTTCTGTAGAATGCATGATAGGTGTATTACTATTATGCTATGCAAACCTGTTTAGTATACCACCCTATATTCTTGTTGGTCTAGGTACCCATTAACTTGGTAGATGTTAGAACTGCAATGCTAAAATATTTTTGTTGTAGTATGAAAGGATAAAAACTCTACTAAGTTAATGAACTACCTGGGTGGCAATTGGTATTGCTTGGCGGACAGAGTTGAGTGTCTTCTCGGGGCCATTTCCATGGTTATACTCGAGATGTTCACTTGGGAACGGCCACCCAGGAACAAAGAGAGTCGATGTCACTCCATGTTTTGTTTGCTTCCAGTGCAGCCACTAGTCATATGGGCTCTGTCTTGATTGACTAAGTTGAGTGGACCCGACCAGACGAACAAGCAGATGTAGGGGTTGTAGGTGGGTATTGTTCGGACAGGTGTATGGGAAAGCTGTTCTGAAAGATCTCGTGTCGACTCTCTCCTTTCCTTCTCACTAATTGAGTGATTAGGAAGTTTGGGTTAGTTGAGTCTAGTGGGGAAAGTGCCACAAACTCTCGAGAGTAGTAAAACTATGATCATAGCCGTGTCCCCGGTTACGGACAAATTTTGAGCAGCTGGACAAGGATGTCGATGGAGAGTCTCACCATTCCAATTTCTTAAATAAAACTTTGATGGGTGAACAAGAGTAGAAATGGGACACTGGATATATTCCAGGAATTGCCTCATTGGCACTGGAATGTATACCAGGAATTGTCTCGGCCAGTTGGAAAAGAAAATATTGTGAAAGCTAGGATAAAATTGGCTTTATGCAAAGAGCCTTGAGATCCACCAGCCAAATAAGCATATAGGTCTTAGAGTTTGCCATTATGAGTCCACAAGTGTCACTTGCCAGATCCATTCCAATGGTTCTGACCAATTTTTGGCTGTAACCTACACGTTGCAGGTTGTTCTGCCGAAGAGTAAGGAATGTTAGAGGTTTCGAGTCTGCAACCAACATGTCTGCCTGTGGCACATGAAGATGATGAGGCTCCATGCTATTTATGTTTTCCGCTGCTGAACTTTGTAAAATGCTAGCCTTTGGCTATGCAACTTGTAATGAACTATTTTTCTGGATCTTCGATGTAATAAATAATAGACGCATTTGCATGATATTACATCTTGAACTATGGTGCTAGCTATTCAATCCAGGGACTAGCACATAACACAGGGATCTTGGCCTATTTAAAAAGGCAAGGTCGCTACAGATAATAATGAACTCATTCCTTAGAGAACGGTTGTAGGATATAGAATGTGCATTGATTATAGGAAGCTTAATAAGGCCACTCGTAAATATCATTATCCTTTGCCTTTCATTGATCAAATGCTTGAAAGATCGTCTAAGAATACTCTCTTTTGTTTCCTTGATGGTTATTCTGGTTTCTCTCAAATTGTTGTTAAATATGAAGATCAAGAAAAAACTACCTTTACTTGTCCTTATGGAACTTATGCTTATAGACGTATGCCTTTTGGTCTGTGTAATGCACCAACTACTTTTCAGAGATGCATGTCTGCTATTTTTCATGGCTTTTGTGAGGAAATTGTGTAAGTCTTCATGGACGATTTCTCCGTCTATGGAACTTCTTTCGACAATAGTCTCTATAATCTTGACAAAGCTTTGCAGAGATGTGAGGAGACTAATCTTGTTCTTAACTGGGAGAAGTGTCACTTTATGGTGAATGAAGGCATAGTGCTTTGGCATAAAATTTTTGAGAGAGGAATTGAAGTTGACAAGGCTAAAATTGAAGCAATTGAGAAGATGCCCCATCCAAGGGACATCAAAGGTATTCGTAGTTTCCTTGGTCATGCTGGTTTTTATAGGAGGTTTATTAAAGATTTTTCTAAGACTTCAAGGCCTCTTACTAATCTTCTTCAAAAGGATGTTCCATTTGTTTTTGATGAAGATTGTAAGGAAGCCTTCGAGATACTTAAGAAAGCTTTAATCACCGCTCCTATAGTACAACCACCTGATTGGAATTTGCCCTTTGAGATTATGTGTGATGCTAGTGATTATGCTGTAGGGGCTGTTTTAGGCCAAAGAATTGATAAGAAGTTAAATGTCATCCATTATGCTAGTAAAACTTTGGATAGTGCTCAAAAGAATTATGCAACTACTGAAAAGGAATTTTTAGCAGTTGTTTTTGCTTGTGATAAGTTTAGACAATACATTGTAGACTCCAAAGTAACTATTCATACTGATCATGCTGCAATTAAGTACCTTATGGAAAAGAAGGATGCTAAGCCTAGGCTTATTAGATGGGTGCTTTTGCTGCAAGAGTTTGATTTACATATTGTTGATAGGAAAGGTGTAGATAATCCTGTAGCTGATAATCTGTCTAGAATGGAAAATATACCTCATGATCATGTCCCTTTAAATGATAGTTTCCCTGATGAACAACTTGCTGTTGTTAAGGTAACCTCTCATGACGCTCCTTGGTATGCTGATTATGCTAACTTTATTGTCTCGAAATTCTTGCCTCCGAGTTTTACTTATCAACAGAAAAAGAAATTCTTCTACGACTTGAGGCACTACTTTTGGGATAACCCACATTTATACAAGGATGGAGTTGATGGAATTTTGAGAAAATGTATTCCTGAGCATGAACAGAAAGAAGTGTTGAGGAAGTGCCACAACAATGGCTATGGAGGACATCATGCAGGGGAAAGGACTGCACATAAGGTTCTTCAATCAGGTTTTTATTGGCCTACTTTATTTAAGGATGCTAAAAGGCTTGTTTCGTCTTGTGATGAGTGTCAAAGGGTTGGTTACATTAGTAGACGTAATGAAATGCCTATGAATTATTCTCTTGTTATTGAACCTTTTGATTGTTGGGGATTTGATTTTATGGGTCCTTTTCCCACTTCGCATGGCAATACTCACATTCTAGTTACTGTAGACTATGTTACTAAATGGGTAGAAGCTATACCTACTAAAAGTGTCGATCATAAGACCTCCCTAAAAATGCTTAAAGAAGTTATTTTCCCTAGGTTTGGTGTGCCTAGATATCTTATGACTGATGGAGGATCTCATTTTATTCACGGTGCTTTTAGAAAGGTTTTAGCTAAATATGATGTTAATCACAGAGTTTCTTCACCTAATCACCCTCAAACTAGTGGGCAAGTTGAATTGACTAATAGAGAGATTAAGCTAATCTTACAAAAGACCGTTAACAAGTCTAGGAAGAATTGGTCTAAGAAACTTAATGATGCTTTATGGGCTTATAGAACTGCTTATAAAATCATATGGGCATGTCTCCTTATAAAATGGTTTATGGGAAGGCATGTCATTTGCCTCTTGAATTAGAACATAAAGCTTATTGGGCTGTTAGACAACTTAATTTTGATCCTATTCTTGCCGGTAAAACTAGATTGCTTAAATTAAGTTCGTTATAAGAGTGGAGAAATGAAGCCTATGAGAATGCTTGTTTGTTTAAGGAAAATGTAAATAAATGGCATGATAAGAGAATTTTGAAAAGAGAATTTAATGTTGGTGATAAAGTGCTTTTGTATAGGTCTCGTCTCAGATTTTTTTTGTAGGCAAATTGCTCTCTAAATGGGAAGGACCATTCATCATTGAGGAGGTTTATCGTTCCCGCGCTATAAAGATTAACAGTCTTGACGGAGACAAGCCTCAAGTGGTGAATGGTCAGCGACTTAAGCACTATATCTCCGGTAATCCTTTGGAGAAAGATGCCGATGTTATTCAAGTGGTGCCTCCGGAAGAATTTTTTGAGACCAAATTCCGGAAGACACCAGAGTCAGGAAACGAATAGGTAACTATTTCGGTAAGGAAAGTGCCTCGGAAAATTCCAGGAAATTTATATTATTTATTTTTGAAAATTAGGAAAATTCGGAGACTGGACGGAGTACGAGACGGAGTCCAGGAGGCAGAGGCAGCCCTCTGCCGCAGCCCCACCCCAGGCCGTGGTGGGGACCCGCCCCTGGCCTCTGGACACCGCCTCCGACTCCGCCTAGTTTCGTCGCCTTCCTTTTATTGCAAAAATTTTGACTATAAATTTCCCCGAATTTTTCGACGAGCGTATCCTGTGTTTTTCGTCATGTTTTTGTTTCGAGTTTTTCTGCCAGATCGCTTTCGCTCGAACCCTAGCCGCCATGACTTCTCCGAGCACTTCCAATGATGATTTCTTCAAGAATGTCATCAACCCCTACTTAGCTGAAGTCAAGTTGCATCCTCAAGTTCTCCAGCTCAAGGACGGCGTGCGTCATAAGCAAGATCTTCAAGGCCCTAAGAAGGAGGGGGATGTGAAGACAAGGTTAGAAGAAGTTGATCATGAGGTTTTCGAGTACAAGAATATGATCGAGCGTGGAGTAAGCGTCAATCACCGCATCATTGCTGAGCTTACTGATCTTCACAAAGAAGAGACCGAAGAATTAAGGGAGAAGATCTTTCTAATGGAGAATGAGACCGCCAATTTGCAAGCACAGATCTATGATCTTCACAATCAGATGTGTGAGTATGAACTTAGATTTAAGCATATAAGCTCTGCTGCAAGTTTCTGGTCGGAGGAGACTTGTTCTTCTATCGTCGATGGGAAGCCCCTTCCGTGGAAGTTTGGTGACAAGTGATGACATTGGGAACCTTTATCATGACTGGAGCATTATGGGTAACAGCACTCCCTTGGCTTGTTCCAAGCTTGGGGGAGTGCCCTGGTATCTTCATCTTTTGTCTTTTATTTTTCGTAGTCATGTGACTCATATCATGAATAGAGAAGTTATCTAGTACAATGGTTTTGCAATGTGTCTTGTCGCTCCTTGTGAGTCCTTTGTATCCGTTGGTGTGTGGTTTTCTATAATGGAATATAAATGAGAAGTATATTTTATTCTTCTGCACTTTATATTTTATTATGGCAATCTCTCTCATCTGCTGGTCTTGTGGTAAGTGATGATTTGACATTGGGTGCATGAGTAGAAGTTTATTCAGTATCGGTAAGCATGATTTTGTTTATCTTGCAATAATCACTTTGACGCTTGAGTAGAGAAAAGAAATTTAATTGCAAATATATTATCTCTTATATCCTACATGCTTGTGAACCCTCTAGTTTGCGTTCTTTTGTATTAGATTTATTTCTGACAGTAATGATAGACTTTATGTTGCATGTTTGGCATATTGTTCTAGATGACATATTTGGTTTACATCTCTCAACACTGTATGTTTGCTTCAAATACCATTTTTGCTAAGCCCAAAAATTCGTACTGAGTGTATGGTTCACTCGTGCATCCAAATCCCAAAGCCAAACTATCTTGCCAGCTGAGTCCACCATATCTACCTATGCATGGTATTTCTTGCCATTCCAAGTAAATCTGTCATGTGCTATCTTTAAAAATTCAAAATACTTCTTTTTGTGCCTCTGTTTTTAAGCTCATGAGGGAGCAGTAGAGAGCTTGATATAACCTGTGATGAGCGAGGTCATTTCCACCCTTTCACCCGGTGTCGGTGGATTACGTCTTCACTTGAATCAACCCGAGAGCAAGCAAAATATAAATATAACTCACCATTCTCTTCCACGCAATGAAAATCTGAGAAATCAGCTCTAAACATTGGACAAGTGGTGAAACCAAGGAGAAAGAGGAGCGTACTCGCTCCTCTAAAAAAGCCAGCTGCTCTCAAAAGTCTAAAAGCCTTGCTTGTCATGGGGGACTAGATAGTTTCTCTATTGTGAAGTCGTTGACGAAAGCATGCATGTCTTAAAATTGTTTTACTTCTGTTTCGTAAAAATAAAAAGCTCTAGCACATGACTAATCCCTGCTTCCCTCTGCGAAGGACCCTTCTTTTACTTTTATGTTGAGTCAGTTCTTTCTCTCCTTCTATCTTCCACAAGCAAACTTACAGTGTTGATCTTTGATGTTAGCAAGTATGATATCTACATTGTGTCTCTTATGTCTCATGATAGTTGTTCATTTTTCTTATGTCAGTTCTAACTCTTCTATCATAAGATTACAGCCTTGATGATTTGCAACTCGTGGAAAGGTAACTTCATGGTTGAAGCATTCAAACGGATCCTTCTTGAAATATGAGCTGACAAGTATAATTGCCTTTTGAGCAAAGTCTCAATTTGCCATTGCTTAATAAATTTCTACTTTGCTTCACCTTAACATGTTATAGTTACATTACTTGTCTTCGAGAGGCTTTAAGAGAGAAGGGTTGCTGTTTAAGATGTATTTGTGTTTGATGAGTAAATACTGATGCTTCATGTTCGTATTCTTTATTTATCGACACTTCACTCCATAAACATGTGGTCATGTTTACCGAGCTCAGTTTTCGCTTGGGGACAAGCGGAGTCTAAGCTTGGGGGAGTTGATACGTCCATTTTGCATCACTATTTTACATAATAATTTATCTTTATTCACTGATATATTTCATATTATGATGCAGTACTTATGTTATTTTATCTCATTTTGCATGTTTGGCAATTATTGGGGATGCATCTGCCGGAGCCGGAAATCAGTTGGAAAAGTACCTGTCAAGATACCTGACGTTAAAAGCTCAGAAAATTCCAGAAAAATTATGAAGTCAATATTTTAAAAGATAAGTCACGGAGACGAAAGAGGGCACGGAGTGGAGCTCCAGGGGGCAGGGGCGCCCCCCTGCTGCGGGCCCACCTATGGCCGTGGGTGGGGCCCGCCCCTGGCCCCTGTGGCTCCCCTCCGGCACCCCTTCGGCGTATTACCTCCTATTGACCTAAAAACTTCGGGGGTATCGACCAATAATTTTTCCGCCGCCTCCACGAGGCGGAAACCAGACAGAGAGAAGAAGAGCTCCGGCAGGGAGAAATCTGCCGGGGAATTCCCCTCCCGGAGAAGGGGGATCGCCATCATCGTCATCACCATCACGCCGGGCATCATCGGGATCATCATCAACATCATCTCCACCATCAGCACCATCATCACCGCCACCATCCCATCTCATCTCGCTGTAACAATTGTCGTTGTGTTGCTATCAGTTCATCGGAATCATATCCCGGGCGTTGATTACAACTTGTAGTTGATGTTTGAGAGTTTTATCGGTGAATTATCATTACAATGAGATTGTTGCCCATATTCATACCACCTCTGATCATGATCTATATGATGTCTTGTGAGTAGTTCGTGTGGTTCTTGAGGACATGGGGAAAGCCTAGTTGCTAGTAATTGCATAATGTTGAGTAATATTTAATGGTTTGATTTATGTTGTGGTGTTATTCCTCTAGTGGTATCGTGTGAACGTCGACTACATGATACTTCACCTTTCAAAGGGCCTAGGGGAATGCATAGTGTATTTAGTTTTTTTATGGTAGGGTTGCAGGAGTGACAGAAACCTAAACCCCAATTTGTAAACTAGTGCACTAGGGAGTGTAGGGTCTCGGAGTTTAAGGCTGTGGTTAGGTTTTTATCTTAATTACTTTCTTGTTGTTGCGGATGCTTGCAAGGGGTTTAATCATAAGTATGTGTTTGTCCAAGTAAGGGCGGTGCATTAGCATAGGTCCACCCACACAGCACTTTATCAAAACGATGAAGATTAATCACCGGCACACAATGAAACTGGCTAGGCAGAAATTCCCATGTGTCCTCGAGAACGTTTTAATCATCATAAGTAACACAACCAGCATGACCTTTGAGCTTAAAAGGATTGGGCTATTTGCTGCAACTATTGTAGCACTCTTTTATTTACTCGTTCTTTATATAAAAAATCCAAAAATATTTCTCTTTTAGTGCTCGCAGTAAAACCTTGCTAAAATCTACTTGTCAACACCTTCTATTCCTCGTTGGGTTCAACACTCTTACTTATCGAAATGACTACGATAGATCCCCTATACTTGTGGGTCATCAGTTAGTCCAACAAAATGCATAAAAATGATGTGATATGATAATCAACACATGTGACAACATCACAAAATTGGCATGGATCACTCAAAAATTATAGATACGTTTGACACGTATCAATCCGCAAGCTTAACTCCTACTCGTCTTCGAGTAGGTAAGTGATAAAAAAATAATTTTTGATGAGACATGCAACCAATACAATCATGATCAAGATAGTAATGTACAACACATGATGTGAATAATGTGATCCAAAACAATTTTCTATAGTTGACATTAAGCAAACAATGATTAACATACGCTAGCTAATAAATGCTAGAAACTTTTCATGAATAAGTGCGTTGGAGACATGGAACCATACATAAGGTTTAGAAAGAATAATTGCAAATTATGTCTCCAATGTAAAGCATCAATCATTCTTCAAAGCATCCAAATAGTCATTCGTGAAAATAGCCAAGCTCGAGTCAGGTGTCCTAATCCATCTCCTTCACAAAGCAACTGTTTCGAAGTCTACTCAACTAGTGCAAGTAAGAAGTGGCTTTGGCACCAAAATGTTATGGCAAAGAGAACAATGATGGAGGTTTGGAAGGCTAAAAAGAAAGGCTCAAACAGTGGAGAGGGTAACCACAAGACAGAAGGAAGTCCCGTAGTTGACACTGTATGAGGAGTAGTGATTGCCATGCAACGGATGCACATAGAGCTATAAGTGTATGAAAGCTCTCCAATGGAACTAGTGGGGGTGCATCCAACTTGCTTGTTCATGAAGACCTAGAGCACTTGAGGAGGCTCATCCTTGGAATATACAAGCCAAGTTCTGTAACGTTAATTCCCCACTTAGTTATACTACTAAAACAACATGAGAACTCTCTACAATGAAGTGTAGGTGCTACTAGCACAAGTGTGGTAAAAAAGATAGTAGTGTTGCTCCCTCTCTCTTTTTCTATTTTTTTGGATTTTGGGTGGCCACCTTGGCTTTTTTAAATGCTCTCTCATTTGGCCTCCTTTGGGCTCTTTTATTCTTATATTATTATTTTATTTTATACCTCACTATAGGAGCAACACTCTATATTACAAATGGATCATCGCACTTTTTGGTACTCATAACTCATAAGAATAATACATGATGTATAAAAGAAGATATGCATGATCGAGCGTAGTGTGGAAAAAATGTAGAACATGTGGCAAGCCATGCTGCACACTAACTCAATGATCAAGCAAACTATATGGTAATGAAGAACGACATCAAGTCATGTAATGTAATGATGGATGTTGCATGGCAATGTATCTCGGAACGGCTATGGAAATGCCGTGATAGGTAGGTATGGTGGCTGTTTTGAGGTAGATAGTTGGCTTATGTGTACGAGAACAGGATGAAGTTCTCCCACGGAATTGGATGTACTCGCGAAGTATGCACCAATCTCAATATGAGAGAGGGTATTGCGCAGCACCGAAGAGGCTAGCAAAATATGGAAGTGGAAGTGCCAAAACTCACAATGCATTTTGTATATTGCAAACAACTAGCAGTTTCAATGTTCCACAAATGGTTAGAGACACCCCAAGAGGGATCGTGGCAGCGACACAAGTGCCCCGTTGGCTTCCCCGACCGTTGCAGTAACTACCCACTAGGAACTTATTTTCAACTGAGCAGAATTCATGACACATTAGCATTGTTGACTTAGATTGTTTAGTTCAGAAAAGTACGACTCCATGCTTTACTAACACATCTCCACTAATCAGCTCTAACACTATTAACCAACACATTTTTAACCATTAGTTATTTTAATGTCTCAAAACAATTGAAAAGTATCAAATTATCCACATAGTGATCTACAAGACTATGCAGGTTTTTTTTCCTACTTCATACCAGTACCACATGCATAGCATTTTACCGATCTAACACATTAACCAAGCAACCAAAACAACTCTCTAACAAATATAAGTGAAGAGCAAGAGAGTTTAACATCAACCACTAGCAGCTCTAAATAAGATAAAAGCTAAAAGTGAGAGCTTACTAGCAAACAAACAATAGTTAATAATACTCAACAAGATATAAGCGAAGCACATGAGTATTCAAATGAAAAAGCGGAGCATGTCTCTCTCTCCCACACAAATAAAGCAAGGATTAAACAAGCATATAACCAGCAAAATAACAAACAAAACTGAAATTAAAAAGACGCTCCAAGCATAGCATAATATGTAAAGTGACAAAAACTTAGATCAACAAAGACGACCTCATGATAGTCGATGAAGAAGAGGGGATGCCTTGGGCATCCCCAAGCTTTGATGCTTGATGGTTCTTGAAATTCAGAGGGGATGCCATGGGGGCATCCCCAAGCTTGAGCTTTGATCCGTCTTCAATTTCTTCATTATCCTCTCCTTTGGAACTTAAAAACTCTCTTCACACAAAACTTCTCATAAACTGATTAGAGGGTTAGTGCTCATAAATTAAAAATGCACATGTGTTCAACTCAAGACAAATTGCAAACAACTTTATTAGGCATTAGCTACAGTTTACTAAGCCTCAATGTGGCACTCCACCCCTAGAGTATCACATATGACGATGGTAAAGAGACGAATGCAAAATAAAAGCAGAATCTGTCAAAATCTGAACAGTCTGTAAAGATCGAAATTTTCGAGGCACTTCTGTAACTCAAATCAGAAAAGTCAAAACAGACAAAAGATAGATAAAAGTATCAGGCTTGCTATCTAAATATTTCATAAAAAGAGAAAATACAGAGAATTTTGAGATTTTCGAACAGTGAAGGCCAGAAATCTGTTTCTAGACAGCAAAACAACACCTCGCACTTTCAATGCATTAGAGGCTAAACTTGGCACCCAAAAAAAAGATACAATGAAGTTGCTACAGAGGCAACAACTTCAAGACTCAAGAAAAGCAAAAAGCAAACTGAAAGTAAAAGATGGGTTGCCTCCCAACAAGCGCTTTTCTTTAACGCCTTTTAGCTAGGCGCAATGATTTCAATGATGCTCTAATAAGAATAAGAGTTGACAAAAGAGAGCATCAAGAAACAAATACCAAACATATTTAAGCCTAACCCACTTCCTATGCATAGGCATCTTGTATGAAAATAAATCCATGAAGCACAAAGCATTAAGCATAGGAAGGTAAAACAACATAAAGATAGGTGTTTTAGTAAGATGAAAGCTCCAATAACCATATTTTCCTCTCTCATAATAATTTTCAGTAGCATCATGAACAAACTCAACAATATATCTATCACTTAAAACAGGCTTTTCATGATCACAAGCACATAATTTCGGTCCATCTCAAAAATATTGGGATCAAACCCACTTTCAATAGAATTATTATGTTTATCATCAAGTAACATAGGACCGTCGTCAAGAGCATTATCATATAAAATTTCTAAGCACAACTCTTCATTAACATGTATCTCAATGGTAGGAATAAATAAAGGATTAGCATAAGATTTATCAATAAAGCACGGATTATCATATATAACAGTAGCAAACTCATCTTCATAAGCATCATTAATAGAGGCCTTATCAACTTCATCACAGTAGCATGGGTTATCATAAATGAGAATAGAATTTTGAGTAGAAACATCATCAATATAGCATGGATTCTCATACATCACAAAGGTGTCTTGAGTTTGAGATTTACTGTCATCCTCGGATAGAGGGAGTGGAGGCTCACAGTCTTCCTTTTCTTCCTCCATTAGTTCTTCCTTCTCCTCTTCATATTGTCTTATATTTTCGTATCCTGCATCCTGCAAAATGTGAGAACCCTCTTGTGCAGCGAGGAGTCTCTTTTTATAATCAATGATATAATCATTATTGCTGAAAATTTCCAAACAATAATTAAGGATCCAAGAGCTTGTAAATTTAAGTTTATTAGAAGCCATTAAAGTTTCATAATTTTCGACCATGAAGGAATCTACTTCGGAGGCTGCCACAAATGTAACAAATTGTTCTACTTCTTCAGCTCCCAGATGAGTATTGACGGGGGAATACCCAACCGGGTATGCCAACAAGATGGAGAGGAACCAGCAGGTTCTAGAAGGACCTATAGACTGTACCAACTCCTTGAAAGGAGTTAGACTGTGGCAACTCCTTGACAGGAGTTAGACTGACTCCTTGAAGTACCTGGCACTGGGCCGACTCCTTCAAGGATATGGCACTGGGCCGAATCCTTGAAGGACCTGGCACTAGGCCGACTCCTTCAAGGACCTGTCACTGGGCCGACTCCTTCAAGGACCTGTCACTGGGCCGACTCCTTCAAGGACCTGGCACTGGGCCGACTCCTCGAAGAACCCCCAGACTGGAAGGTTCCCGAAGAACCCCTCAAACTGGAAGGTCCCCGAAGGACTCCCCAGACTGGGCCAGCCCACTATCATAGGACTCCAATGAAAGGAGTCCAACTACAAGACGGAGTCCACTTCCAGAAGACTCGTATGAAGGAGTCCAACTACAAGACGGAGTCCCAACTTGGAAGACACAAAGATTAGTAGGTTCCTGAATAGGACTCCGACCTGGAGACAAACTGTAACCCTGGGAGTCCTCGTGTATATAAGTGGAGCTCCCAGGTCGTCATAAGGAGGCCAGAACGAGTTAGACAGACAGAAGCCAGAAGCTAAGACAAGTCCCACGAGTCCTCAAGCCCCGTAGTCGCCGAGTCTCGAGTTAGCGAGATCGGAACCTTGTAATCGACATCAAGTCCAAAGCAATAAAGAACAAGCAGGAAGTAGGTCTTTACCTTTGATCAGAGGGGCTGAACCTGGGTAAACTCCTTGTCCCCTCGTCGAGATTAACCAGCTCCCGTGTACTTCTGTCACAACGTCCCCACAACTTAGCTTCCCGGAGAAAGTACTTGCCGTGACAACCCCACGACAGTTGGCGCCCACCATGGGGCCTGTGATGAAAGGAGTTGATATCACGGGAGAAGCTCAGCGAGGGACAGAAGAACTTCATCATCGGCCAGATCTTGACCAACCAAAGAGAACCATCCGTCATTAACGATTTCGGCTAGAACCTGGAAGCATAATTTGTTACAAGTCGGCAAGAAGCTCTTGCGGAATCGAGAATCTGGCAATCCGCCAGATGAGTGCAAGACGTTGTGGATACATCTTCATCGACGATCCAGCTGTGGTCTTAAGACTAACTTGCAATAGAGGACCTCGCCACAGACGACTCCTCCACGACAAGGACTCCTTCCTTCGCGGATGACTCCTTCGAGACTCCATCCATTACGGATAACTCCTTCGAGACTCCATCTGTTACGGATAACTCCTTCGAGACTCCTTCCGCAATGGATGACTCCTTCGAGACTCCTCCCTTCACGGATGACTCCTTCAGACAAGCTCGCCGCGGATGACTCCTTTGGACAAGCTCGCCATGGACGACTCCTTCAGACAAGCTCGCCGCGGATGACACCTTTGGACAAGCTCGCCATGGATGTCTCCTTCAGACAAGTTCGCCGCAGATGGCTCCTTCGCAACAACCTCGCCATGGATGACTCCATCAGACAAACTCGTCAAAGATGATTCCTTTTCGTCAACTCTGCCGCATCAAAAAGATGACTCCTTTGCGTCAAACTCGTCGCAAATGACTCCTTCATGATGACTCCTTCATGTCAACATCATCAACACAGAAGACTAAAAATAAGCTAGTCACATTTATATTTAAATTTCATATTTTATTCAGTTAAATTATATAAAGTCAGCCCCCTTTGAGTTAATTCCGGGAGCTACATATCCGGTTTATGAGGAAATTGCAGAGATAATCCAGAAGATTACAAAGTAAGTTTCAATAATGCAAGAAGGCTAGTATAAGTTGAGTTACGTTATTATTTCAGAAAATTCTAGGTGGCATATCAATTCGATCCTTGAAGGCTTAATTATAGCCAAATCTCAAAGTTGGGTTATTTAAAAACCCACCATGGATTTCTAAAAAGTCGAGCTCTCAAATAGCTCGCACCAGATTTATTTAAAGTCGGGCTATCCTTTGCTCGCAACGGATTTCTCAAAGTCGAGCTATTTATTGCTCGCAATGGATTTTTCAAAGTCGAGCTATCTATTGCTCGCAACGGATTTCTAAAAAATCGAGCTCTCTATTGCTTATAACGGATTTATCAAAGTCGAGCTATCTAAATACTCGCAATGGATTTATTTAAGTCAAGCTCTTTATAGCTTGCACCGGATTTATTGGAAAGATTTATTTTATTTACACCCACAAAGGGATTTCTAAAAATATCAATGTCGCTATATTGCAAGCTTATATATCATCAACACCAACGAGCCCAGAGAGCTCCGCAGTACCAACGAGCCCAGAGAGCTCTGCAATACCAATGAGCCCAGAGAGCTCTGCAACACATGATTATTATGATCAAAGGGATAAAGCCAGCTTTTCTACAGTAAGAGTTTTGCCGAGACACCCAGCAAGTGCGCCTTTATTAACTTTGATCATTAGGTCCTTGGGGGCTTGTCTTTCAGAAAAATTCAAGCTTTAGACTCATGGACCTGGCAAAGAAGCCAACTTGTTCCTGATTTTAGCTGGTAAGTTAGATGCAACCCACACAATATGGACAATCTACAGGCATGACTTGTTTCGAACTCCTATGAGGCCTAAAGGACTTAGGAGATTGCGATCTTGTCAGCACAAGCTGTTAGAAAAGCCATGCGGGGCCTACTTATTCATCAGTATAAATTCAGAAGGGTTATAAGAACCAAATCAACTTAAGCATCAATCAAGTTCAAAAAGTTTTAGCTCCGAGTTGCTGCAGGCAAACAACCCGGCACTTGGGGGCTACATGTTATCAAGTTTTCAGAGAAGTTCAGAGTTGGGAGCTCCAAGCTATCACAAGTTAACAACTCGGTGCTTGGGCGGCTACATATGGTATATGGTGAAGGAGTTGAAGAAATTTTTAATGCACACTGGTGAGTGATTCAAAGAAGTCACCACTGAAGTTCTGTACCATCTTATTGCGATATGATACAAGCCGGCGTAAAAAAGCTCGAGCAAAGACAAGCAGCTCATCAAAAGGACCTGGTGAAATATGAACTCGCTTAAAAACGAGTTGATAGGCGAAGCTGGCAGCATCTACATCGACATCTCGACGACATCTACGCCAACAACCTGGGAATGCCTACATCGACAACTCGGCAAGTTCTACATCTGCAAGCTGGCAACATTTATCCGCAACTCAGCATCCACTAGATCAACAAACCCGACATGGACTCCGTGTCTCAAGAAGACAACATCTACAACAAATCAAGACCTTCCGCGTGACTCTTCGAGTTACCCGAAAGCTCGGGAGCTACTGACGGGGGAATACCCAACCGGGTATGCCAACAAGATGGAGAGGAACCAGCAGGTTCCAGAAGGACCTATAGACTGTGCCAACTCCTTGAAAGGAGTTAGACTGTGGCGACTCCTTGAAAGGAGTTAGACTGTGGCGACTCCTTAAAAAACCTGGCACTGGGCCGACTCCTTGAAGGACCTGGCACTGGGCCGACTCCTCGAAGAACCCCCAGACAAGAGACTTCTTGTATCTTAATTGCAGGGTTGCTTCAGAGGGATATCTTTGACCTCTATCTCCCTGAGTTCGATAAACACACATCTTAAAGTTCGTATTCCACATCTATGGACGCTTCATGCTGTCACTATCCGCATCCAAAGATAGTACTAACAAACACCACAACCTATTTCTCGAATAGTCTCTTTCTTCAATAACACAAGCATCAAGAAACCTCATGATCTATTCAATCCAACAATAATAAAGAACAAACTCATGATGAAGATCCCTCCAATCTATTATCCATAGAGTCACACACGGCACCCGCACTGTCACCGTGGCACCGTGATCACAACGGTGACTCCGGAAATTGTACTAAATAACATCACTTGAGCAACATCATATCCATTACACAAAGGGAAACATCATGTATTCAACTATACTAACAAAGCTCATGATCACAACGAAGATCACATCATGGGAGAGAGAGATAACCACATAGCTACTTGTATAAGCCTCAGCCCCGGTGAGGGACTACTCCCTCCTCATCGCGGGAAGCAGCGGCGTTGATGGAGATGGCCCCGGCGGTCGATCCCCGTCCCGGCAGGGTGCCGGAACAGGACCTTCTGAACCCCCGAAACTTGTCGGCGATGGCGGCGGAGCTCTGTATCGTATTTGGGAAAATCCTTCGGGGGTTAGGGTTTTTTCGTCGGGGATGATTTTATAGGCGTCGGAGGCGGCCGAGGGGGTGCCCGAGGGGCAGAGGCGGGCTGTGGCCGCGACCCCCCTTAGACCCGCGGGTGGGACCCGTCCCTGGCCTGTGGGTCCCTCCCGGGGTCGCCCTTCTGGCTCCGGTCCTTATTTCCTCAATAAAAAATCTCCGTAAATTTTCGTCCAATTCCGAGAATATTTCCAGAAGTAACTTTCTGCAACAAAATCAGCACAAAAACAGGGAACTGGCACTGGGCATCTTGTCAATAGGTTAGTCCGACAAAATGCATAAAAATGATGTAATATGATAGTAAAAACATGTGAAAACATCACAAAACTAGCATGGATCAATCAAAAAATATAGATATGTTTGACACGTATCAGGCATGAACCCACTATCTAGCATAAATACTCTCTCTTGGAGATACACACAATCACTTGGCCAAAGTAACTACACACATCGGAGAGCATGCAAGAACATAAATCAATCATATAAGAATCATGCACAATCTGATCATAACTTTATAATCCATCGGATCCCAGCAAACACATCACATAGTATTACAATAGTCGATCTTGATCATGTTAGGCAGCTCACAAGATCATAAACATGAAGCACAAGAGAGTGAGACTAACATCTAGCTACTGCCATGGACCCAAGGTCCAAGGTGGGACTACTCACAAATCATCCCGGAGGAAGGCATGGCGATGAAGAGCCCTCCGGGATCGATCTCCCCTCCGGCAGAGTGTCGGGAACTGCTTCAGAATCACCCCCAAACTAGGGTTTGAGATGACGGCGTGTCGGGATGTCTTCTGTGGAAAATAATGGCCGTCCCGATATTTTTAGGTTTAATGTGTATTTATAGGCGTCGGAGGGGGCCGAGGAGGTGGCCCATGGGCAGGGGCGGGTCCCACCCGCGGATCCCCCCTAGGCCGTGGCAGGGGGCTGCCTGCGCCCTGTGGGTTGCCTCTGAGGCTGCCCTTCGAACTCCGTCTTCATTTTGGTCCAATTCCGAGAATATTTTCAGAAGTAAATTTCTGAAACACAAAAACACTAAAAACAGGGAACTGGCTCTGGGCATCTTGTCAATAGGTTAGTCCAACAAAATGCATAAAAATGATGTGATATGATAATAAAAACATCTGACAACATCACAAAATTGGCATGGATCACTCAAAAATTATAGATACGTTTGACACGTATCAATCCCCAAACTTAACTCCTACTCGTCCTCGAGTAGGTAAGTGATAACAAAATAATTTTTGATGAGACATGCAACCAATACAATCATGATCAAGATAGTAATGTACAACACATGATGTGAATAAGGTGATCCAAAACAATTGTCTTAGTTGACATTAAGCAAACAATGATTAACATACGCTAGCTAACAAATGCTAGAAACTTTTCATGAATAAGTGCGTTGGAGACATGGAACCATACATAAGGTTTAGAAAAAAGAATTGCAAATTATGTCTCCAATGTAAAGCATCAATCATTCTTCAAAGCATCCAAGTAGTCATTCATGAAAATAGCCAAGCTCGAGTCAGGTGTCCTAATCCATCTCCTTCACAAAGCAACTATTTCGAAGTCTACTCAACTAGTGATTGCCATGCAACGGATGCACATAGAGCTATAAGTGTATGAAACCTCTCCAATGGAACTAGTGGGGGTGCATCCAACTTGCTTGCTCATGAAGACCTAGAGCTCACTTGAGCAGGCTCATCCTTGGAATATACAAGCCAAGTTCTATAACGTTAATTCGCCACATAATTATACTACTAAAACAGCATAAGAACTATCTACAATGAAGTGTAGGTGCTAACTAGCACAAGTGTGGTAAAAAGGATAGTAGTGCTGCTCCCTCTCTCTTTTTCTATTTTTTTGGATTTTGGTGGCCTCCTTGGCTCTTTTAAATGCTCTCTCATTTGGCCTCTTTTTGGGCTCTTTTATTTTTCTCTGTTTTTTTTACCTCACTGTAGGAGCAACACTCTATATTACAAATGGATCATCACACTTTTTGGTACTCATAAGTCATAAGATTAATACATGATGTATAAAAGAAGGTATGCATGATCGAGCGTAGTGTGGAAAAAATGTAGAACATGTGGCAAGCCACACAACACAGTAACTCAATGATCAAACAAACTATATGGTAATGAAGAATGACATCAAGTCATGATGTAATTATGGATGTTGCTTGGCAATGTATCTCGGAACGGCTATGGAAATGCCGTGATAGGTAGGTATGGTGGCTGTTTTGAGGGAGATAATTGGCTTATGTGTAGGAGAACAAGATGAAGTTCTCCCACGGGGTTGGATGTACTGGCGAAGTATGCACCAATCTCAATGTGAGAGAGGGCATTGCGCAGCACCGAAGAGGCTAGCAAAATATGGAAGTAGAAGTGCCAAAAACCAAAACTCAACAATGCATTTCGTATATTGCAAACAACTAGCAATTTTAATGTTCCACAAATGGTTAGAAACACCCCGAGAGGGATCGTGGCAGCGACACAAGTGCCCCGTTGGCTTCCCCGACCGTTGCAGTAACTACCCACTAGGAACTTCTTTTCAACTGAGCAGAATTCATGATGCAAAAACATTGTTGACTTAGGTTGTTTTTAGTTAAGAAAGATACGGCTTCACACTCTACTAACACGTCTCCACTAATTAGCTCTAACACCGTTAACCAACACATTTTAACCATTAGTTATTTTAATGCCTCAAAACAATTGAAGAGTATCAAATTATCCACATAGTGATCTACAAGACTATACAGGTTTTTTTCTATTTCATAACACTACCACGTGCATAGCACTTTATCGCTTTAACAAATCAACCAAGCAACCAAAACAACTCTCTAACAAATATAAGTGAAGATCAAGAGAGTCTAACAACAGCAACTAGCAGCTCTAAACAAGATAAAAGCTAAAAGCGAGAGCTTAATAGCAAACAAACAGTAGCTAAGAATATTCAACAAGATGTAAGCGAAGCAAATGAGTATATAAACGAAAAAACGGAGCGTGTCTCTCTCCCACACAAGATGGATAGGATACAACATGAATATGACCAGCAAACAAACAAAACAAAACTAAAATCAAAATAAAATGACGCTCCAAGAATAGCACACATAATATGTAAAGTGATAAAAACGTAGTTTCAACGAAACGACCTGATGGTTGTTGGTGAAGAGTGGGGATGCCTTGGGCATCCCCAAGCTTAGATGCTTGAATCTTCTTAAATATTCCAGGGGGATTCCATGGGGGCATCCCCAAGCTTGAGCTTTTCTCCATTCTCACATCACCGTGTCGTTCAAACTTAAAAACTCTCTTCACACAAAACTTCTCATAAACTGATTAGAGGGTTAGTGCTATAAAATTAAAATGCACATGTGTTCTACTTAAGACAAATTGCAAACAACTTTATCAGCCATTAGCTACTATTTACTAAGCCTCAGTGTGGTACTCCTCCTCTAGAGTATCACATTTGACGATAGTAAAGAGACGAATACAAAATAAAAGCAGAATCTGTCAAAAACTGAACAGTCTGTAAAGATCGAATTTTTCGAGGCACTTCTGTAGCTCAAATCAGAAAACTCAAAACTAACAAAAGATAGATAAAAGTATCAGGCTTTCTGTCTAAAAATATCAGAAAAAGATAAAATTCAGGGAATTTCTGGATTTTTGAACAGTGAAGGACAAAAATCTGTTTTTGGACAGCAAAACAATACCTCGCACTTTCAATGCATTAGAGGCTAAACTTGGCACAAAAAACCAAAACAAAAAGATACAATGAAGTTGATACAGGCAACAACTTCATGACTTCAAGAAAATCAAAAACAAACTGAAAGTAAAAGATGGGTTGTCTCCCAACAAGCGCTTTTCTTTAAGTCTTTTAGCTAGGCATGATAATTTTAATGATGCTCTCATAAGAATAAGAGTTGGAACGCAAAAGAGGGCATCATGAAGCAAATATCAAACACATTTAATTCTAACTCTCTTCCTATGCATAGGCATCTTGTAAGAGAATAAATCATTGGAGCATAAAGCATTAAGCATAGGAAGGCAAAGCAAGTGCAACATTAAAACCTTCAACATAAAGAGGGGAAACTTCACAAGATGAAAATTTATATAACCACACTTCCCTCTCTCATAATAACTTTCAGTAGAATCATAAGAAAACTCAATAACATAACCATCACATAAAGCATTTTTCTCATGATTCACATGCATAAAAGTATTATTATTACTCTCCACATAAACAAAATCTTTATTATTAGTAGCATTGAGAGTAGGACTATCATATAGAACTTGGACATGATAGACTAATTGTATATTAGAAAGATGATGTTCAGTAGGAGAGTAATAATTATGACAAGTCTCGTAAGGATGATTAAAATTATTCTTTATGGCATAGTTATCATCACAATAATCATAAAAAATTGGAGGCATAATATCATCATAAGTGTAACATCCAAAAGTAATCCCCTTTTAATTTATTGCTTGTTAATTTTAATTGTTGCATCATCATGACATCATCATTGTTGTTGCATTTGTGGTTTTGCAAAAATAGTGAAAACAAAACAAAAAATGAGTTGCTATTTTATGTCTTTATCACATGCAACACAATAATTAATGTGCAAATCAAATATTTTAAACCAAAATTATTTTGGACAAAGTAAAATAAAATGTTATTTTGAATTGCAAATTAACAAAATGATTTTGTGGAAACACAAAAAAAACCCTAGTTTATATTTTGTTTTTCTATTCTTTTTCTCCTCTTCCAAATTCTGAAAAGAACAAAAAAAAGGAAAATGCAAAAGAAGAAAAACAAGAGCTGGATCGAGGCCCAGCTCCCCTCTCTTCTCTCCTCTCTCCCTCAGTCGGCCTTTTGACTTTTTCCTCTTCTCCCGCACCCCCTCGCTCGCGTACGTCTCCGACGCCAGCGTCCCGACGCTTTTCCGTGGCCGCTCGCCACCCGCACCACCTGCCGCTCCTCCTTATAAGCAACACCAGGGGCACCTCCCAAACCCTAGTGCCATCACCCTCTCCTTCCTCTCCGCCGCCGCCCTTTTCTCTTCTTCCTTCCCTCTGCTCTTCTTCACCTGAGAGCTCCCGAGCCACATCCCTATCACCAGCCGGAGAAGTTCGTCCTCGCCATGGGGTAGCTGAAGGAGGAGCACGGACCGGAGCTTGTCAACGACCACCGCACACTGGAGCTGGATCCAGGAGGAGTCCCAAGGGCTGCTTCCTCGTCGTCGTCTGCCACGGACCGGCCGGCGTCTACAGCTGCTACCCCTACTTCCTCTACCTCCCTCGTCGCCGACGCCTACTTCGGGACGATCTGCTCTTCTCCGACCCCGGCTGCCCCTTGGTAAGCACACTGCCGCCGGGCTGCCCTCTCCCCCCTCATGCTCTGGGTGCCCGCCTTCGAGCGGCACCACCGGTAGCCGTAGGGCCGACGCCACCATCCGCGGGCATGAGCTCGGGCTCCTCTGCCCGGCCACCTCCTACACGCCGCCTTGCACGTCCTCGGCACCTGCACCCACACCCTGCTGCACCACGCACGTACACCGCACCCTCCACGTAGCACCGCCCGAACCGGGTCATCGCCGGCCACCAGGATGCCGCCTGCGTTTTTCTGTCACCGTCAGAGTGCAAAGCCTGCACTTTTCTTCAGTTAGGTTCAGTTAACCTCACAGTTACACCTCTTAGGCCCCGACCTCCTTTCCTTGACAAGATCCGATCGCAGCCCAGTTGGTCACCATCCCCTTGCACGCTGAATCGACCTCGGGTTCGAGTCCCCTCGGGCCAATTAAACCCCCACCTTTTTCTGCCTTGTCCTGCCACTGACATGTGGGCCAGTTGGACCCACCTGTCATCCTCTAGGGTAGATCTCACTCCGGTGCAAAATGTTTCCAGATCCNGAGCATCAGAAGCAAATATCAAACACTTCTAAGTCTAACCCACTTCCTATGCATAGGAATCTTGTAAGAAAATAAATCATTGAAGCATAAAGCTAATAGCATAGGAAGGCAAAGCAAATGTAACATTAAAGCCTTCAACATAAAGAGGAGAAACTTCATAAGATGAAAATTTATATAACCACGTTTCCCTCTCTCATAATAACTTTCAGTAGAATCATAAGAAAACTCAATAACATAACCATCACATAAAGCATTTTTCTCATGATTCACATGGATAAAAGTATTATTACTCTCCACATAAGCAAAATCTTATTATTAGTACCATTGAGAGTAGCACTATCATATAGAACTTGGATATGATAGACTAATTGTATATTAGAAAGATGATGTTCAGTAGGAGAGTAATAATTATGACAAATCTCGCAAGGAATGATTAAATTATTCATTATGGCATAGTTATCATCACAATAATCATCAAAAACTGGAGGCATAATATCATCATAAGCAAGGGGATAGTCATCCTTCCAATCATATATTTTTTGTAAACAAATCATCATGACTTTCAATACCAAAAGGATTTTCAAACCCATCATCCCCAAGCTTGGGTTTTGCACATTATGATTAGAAGAAACATGAATATTCCCAACAGCATAACAATTATCAATATCATTTTCAAAATTGGTGCCAAAAAGATTTTCAAGATCATAAGTAGTATTAATTTCCCAATCATGATCATAACAATAAGTAGCAGGCATAACATAATCTTCTTCAATAGTGCCTATAGACTTAACATCAAGATTATAATGAATACAATCAAGCGGATCATCTTCAATAATTTTTGACTCATGCTCATTAGGAACAGCCATGATGAGAGAAATATGCTTAGGGGATGATATCGTTTCCTCTTTCTTTTTTACTCCTCCCTCTCTTCTTCTTCTTCACCACCACCTTAGGAGGGAGTGGTTGGAAAGGAAGCTTCTTCACATAATTGATTCATTATTAGAAAAGACAGGAGAAACTTGGGAGAATCTCTCCCTTTCATTATTGGCAACATAAGAAACATTTTTCCTTTTATAATTTGGTGAAGTGCTATTCTTTCTAATTTTTTGCAATGTAAGCATTGTCACGGCAATTCACAAACACGATAATGATAAGCTCCATAAAGAATGCTATTTGTCCCAAAGTTATCCTATCTAACCCAAGATGTTTTTCTGATAACTCTTCACACCACAAAAATAAATTAAGTTTCATCATAAAGACTAGAGGTGATCATGTTATCACAAAAACTGGCTAATAGTTCTATCATTAAAGTACGAGAAGTGGAAATTAAAATGACCTCTTCTTTGCAAAGTTCACACATAAAAGGATAGAGGTCATTTATTTCTCTAGCAAATTTATATAAATCCTTAAGCCATTGCTAGTTCTTTCATGCTTAAGTTGCTTACAATATTTATCTCTTCAACCCGAGTGCTTTCACAAGGTCTATGCACTCCACAAAAATTAACATGCTTATATAAAACATTATTTGTAGAGATTGAATCATGTCTATTGCAATCATCATTAACAATTACATTTTGTTTGCAAATGTCTTAGAAAGGTTCATGATACTTAGACCATTTCTCTTTAGGAATATTAATATGAGAAGCAAAATATTTATAGATATCAACAGCTATATGAGAGTCAAGTCCAAACTTAGCACTAAGCTTATTAAAACTATCAGTTTCAACAAAAGACTTAATGCAATCATACTCATAATTTATACCTGACCCTTTACCTTTATCGATCTCCCAATCTTAAATGTTGTGTTGAATCTTTTCAATAATATCCCATTTAGCATCAATCTTCTTACTTGTAAAAGAACCCATAGAAGAAGCATCAAGTATTTCCTTGTCATGACGAGATAGCCTTGCATAAAAATTATTAACAATAATATCCTTGGGAAGATCATGGTTAGGACATTTAAGCATTAATGATTTCAATCTCCCCCAAGCTTGAGCAATGCTCTCTTCTTCACGTGGTCAAAAATTGTAGATATAATTTCTATCTTGATGAATTTCATGAAGAGGGTAAAATTTAGAATAAAAGAGAGACATAAGCTCCTTCCAATCCAACAAGTGAGAATTTTCTGGCAACCTATACCACTCCTTAAGAGATAAGGAAAATAATTTCGTCATGATTACCTCTCTTGATACACCTGCAATCTCAAACAACTCACATAATTCTTTAATATAAAGCAGATGATAACTAGGATGTATAGCTCCATCTCCTGCATAACAATTACTCATAACACGATCAATTATCCCCATTGGTATTTTGAAAGGAATACATTCAGTATGTGGAGTAACCTTATCCACCATGGGAGTGGTGGAGAGGTCACTCTCAAAAAGCAAATTTAAAGGACAACGTTCCATAAGCCAAACTAGTAAAAATAAAAACAAGAAACAAAAAGATTTAATCGCAAGATCTAAGGAAGATACCTTCAAGTGCTCACCTCCCCGGCAACGGCGCCAGAAAAGAGCTTGATGTCTACTACACGCTTCTATTCTTGTAGACTTGTTGGGCCTCCAAGCGCAGAGGTTTGTAGGACAGCGGCAATTTTCCCTTAAGTGAGTAACCCAAGGTTTATCGAACTCAGGGAGGTAGGGGTCAAAGATATCCCTCTCGAGCAACCCTGCAATTAAGATACAAGAAGTCTCTTGTGTACTCAACACACCTAATACAATTGTCAGTTGTATAGGTGCACTAGTTTGGCGAAGAGATGATAAAATGCAAGTGATATGGATGGTAAAAGGTGATTCTGTAATTCTGTAATAAAAATGGCAGCAAGCAAACAAGTGAAAAAAGTGACTAAAAACAGTGTATCAATGCTTGGAAACAAGGCCCAGGCTTCATACTTTCACTAGTGATTACTCTCAACATCATTAGCATAATTAAACACATGATAGTTCCCACAAAAACACATGCATGGTAGACGTTACTCGGAGATCATTCTTTCGTGGATCCAATAGGGTGAGAATTGCGTAGGGCTACAAAAAGCACACCTTAAAGTTCGTATTCCACATCTATGGACACTTCATCCTGTCACTATCCGCATCCAAAGATAGTACTAACAAACACCACAACCTATTTCTTGAATAGTCTCTTTCTTCAATAACACAAGCATCAAGAAACCTCATGATCTATTCAATCCAACAATAATAAAGTACAAACTCATGATGCAGATCCCTCTAAGCTTTTATCATTAGAGTCACACACGTCACCCACACTGTCACCGAGATACCGTGATCACAACGGTGACTCCTGAACTTATACTAGATAACACCACTTGAGCAAAATCATATCCATTACATGTAGGAAAACATCATGTATTCAACTATGCTACCAAAGCTCATGATCACAACGAAGATCACATCATGGGAGAGAGAGATAAACACATAGCTACTTGTATAAGCCTCATCCCCGGTGACGGACTACTCCCTCCTCATCGCGGGAAGCAGCGGTGTTGATGCAGGATCAATCTGACCCTCGAAACTTGTCGGCGATGACGGAGCTCTGTTGTGTTTTTGGGAAAATCCTTCGGGGGTTAGGTTTTTTTTGTCAGGGGTGATTTATAGGCCAAAGGGCGTCGCGAGGGGGTCTCCGAGGGGCACAGGCCGGCGGCGGCCGCAGCCCCCTTAGACCCGCGGGTGGGACCCGCCCCTACCCTGTGGGTCCCTCCCGGGGTCGCCCTTATGGCTCCGGTCCTTATTTCTTCAATAAAAAATCATCGTAAATTTTCGTCCAATTCCTAAAATATTTCCAGAAGTAACTTTCTGCAACAAAAACAGCAGAAAAACAGGGAACTGGCACTAGGCATCTTGTCATTAGGTTAGTCCAATAAAATGCCTCAAAATGATATAATAATGTAGCATAAACATGTAATAATGATGGGAATCAAGCATGGCATGATCAAAAATTATATATACGTTTGACACGTATCAGCATCCCCAAGCTTAATTCCTACTCGTCCTCGAGTAGGTAAATGATAATCAAAATAAATTTTGAGCTTGACATGCCACCAAAATAATCTTGATCAAGATAGTAATGTACAACACATGATGTGAATAAAGTGATCCAAAACAATTGTCTATAGTTGACATTAAGCAAACAATGATTAACAAGAGCTAGCTAACAATACTAGAAACTTTTCATGAACAGGTGCGTTGGAGACATGGAACCATATATAAGGTTTAGAAAGAAGAATTGTAAATTATGTCTCCGATATAAAGCATTTATCATTCTTCAAAACATCCAAGTAGTCATTCATGAAAATAGCCAAGCTCGAGTCAGGTGTCCTACTCCATCTCCTTCACAAAGCAACTGTTTCGAAGTCTACTCAACTAGTGCAAGTAAGAAGTGGCTTTGGCACCAAAATTTTATGGCAAAGAGAACATTGATGGAGGTTTGGAATGCCAAAAAGAAAGGCTTAAACAGTGGAGAGGGTAACCACAAGACAGAAGGAAGTCCCGTAGTTGCCACTGTATGAGGAGTAGTGATTGCCATGCAACGGATGCACATAGAGCTATAAGTGTATGAAAGCTCTCCAATGGAACTAGTGGGGGGTGCATCCAACTTGCTTGCTCATGAAGACCTAGAGCTCACTTGAGGAGGCTCATCCTTTGAATATACAAGCCAAGTTCTATAACATAAATTCCCCACATAGTTATACTACTAAAACAACATGAGAACTATCTACAATGAAGTGTAGGTGCTAACTAACACAAGTGTGGTAAAAAGGATAGTAGTGCTTCTCCCTCTCTCTTTTCTATTTTTTTGTATATTGGTGGCCTCCATGGCTCTTTTAAATGCTCTCTCATTTGGCCTCTTTTTGGGCTCTTTTATTTTTCTCTCTTTTTTTGTATTTTTACCTCACTGTAGGACCAACACTCTATATTACAAATGGATCATCACACTTTCTGGTACTAATAACTCATAAGACTAATACATGATGTATAAAAGAAAGTATGCATGATCGAGCGTAGTGTTGAAAAAATGTAAAACATGTGGCAAGCCACGTAGCACACTAACTCAATGATCAAGCAAACTATATGGTAATGCAGAATGAAATCAAGTCATGTAATGTAATGATGGATGTTGCATGGCAATGTATCTCGGAACGGCTATGGAAATTCCGTGATAGGTAGGTATGGTGGTTGTTTTGAGGGAGATAATTGGCTTATGTCTAGGAGAACAAGATGAAGTTCTCCCACGGGATTGGATGTACCGGCGAAGTATGCACCAATCTCAATGTGAGAGAGGGCATTGCGCAGCACCGAAGAGGCTAGCAAAATATGGAAGTGGAAATGCCAAAAACAAAAACTCAACAATGCATTTCATATATTGCAGACAACTAGCAATTTCAATGTTCCACAAATGGTTAGAAACTGTAACATCCCAAGAATTTGAAAATTCTGAAAAATCAAAAACTTTTTGAAAATTATATATATTGTGTTTTGAAAATTTTAAAACAAGCATGGCAATCATGATTTCATTACATAAGTGCATTTATGCTCCTGGTTTTAAAAAAGTTTTCAAAAGAAATAAAATTTTATTTTTTATATTTATGCAAAGTTGGGAAATAGCAACAATTACCTTTTATGCCCAAGGGTATTTTTGGTAAATAAAGTTGTGTAAAAATGATCCCAAATATTCTATTTTGATAAAGATTATTTTTACAAGTTTATAAAAATTTGTTTGAATTTATTTGGTTGAATATTTTAAAAGATATGGTATTTCAGAAAACAGAAATTTGAAAAGAGTTCTGCCAAAAAAATAGGAAAAGGCCAAAGGGGCCGAGCCGGCCAAGCCAGCAGCCCAGCCGCGGCCCATCTCCCTCGCGTGCACCCAGCCCAGCAAGCAGCCCGCGCCCTCTCTCCTTTTTTTTCTCTGTTCCCTCGCTGACAGGTGGGGCCACCATGTCAGGAACGACGACCACGTCCACGGCATCGCCTTCTTCCCCAAATCGCGCGTTGTGAATGCCCGATTTCAATTCATTTAAATTCATGCGTTTATGGCCTGAATCACCGCGGCCGTGCCCCTCTACTTAATCCCCTCCTCCTCCTCTCTCGATTGCCCCCGAAAGCCCCATCAAAGAGCCGCTAGGCTGCCCGTGCTCGAGCTCGACTTCCGCCACTGCCGCTGGCGAGGTTTCTTCATTTCCTGCGAGCTTCGACGACCCCGCACCCTATCTCCACTTCCTTTCTCTCTATTTTCTCCTTGTGCATCGTTTTGACAAGGTCTCATAATTTTTATCGTCCCAGATCGAGCCGTTCGTCGTCGACCGAAGCCACCCGCCGCCGTCTTCAACTCCGACGAGAGATTATCGGAGCACCGGGACGCCTTGCTGCTCGCCACCGCGCCACCGAGCTCGCCTCGACCCGCCGCATCTTGTCCTCGACTCCTTCGTCTCCGAGGACCACCGGAGCGCCCTCACCGTCGACACCCGAGCCGTCGCCGCCGTCGTCCACATCGTCTCCGGCAAGCAACGCCGCTAGGTGAGAAACCCTAGATCCTGAGCCATTGGATCTAAATCCTACGGCCACGATTAGATCTTTTTAACCGAACCGGTACGCCTACATGGCATCCTAGTCAGCGCACAGTCAGCACCCAGTCAGCCTAGCCAGCCAATCAGAGACAACCATGTGGCCAAGGAAATTCTGTGTATTTTCCGATTTTGTTTAAATCTGTCTGTTTTGCAGAAAAACCCCTACATCTTAGATCTATCATAACTTTTTCCCTGTTAGGCCAAATTCAAATATTTTTATATATTTGAAATCCTTAGAACTAGTAGAACCTTTCTGGCATTTTAGTTTTCTGTTTTTCCAAATGTAAAATTATTTGAATTTCAAATGTGAAATTTGAGTAAATTTGGCATAGCTTTAGTTTAAAAATAGCTTTTTGAGTAAATCCAATTGGGTTAGTTTAGTTTTGAAGCCCTCTGTCCAGTAGGAGCAACCCCATATTTTCTGTAATTATTTTGTTTAACAGTAGTTTTAAATTAGTGTTTAAACCCTTTTTGGGATTTGTTTTGTATTGTTTTATAGTAAAAATTGCTTTAATTGCATTTTGACTTCATGCATATTTTTCACAAACCAGAAAACTTAGTGTAACATTTTTGTTGTGTTTTTATTTGCATTTCATGCATAGCATATTTTATTGTATTGTTATTTTGTTTGTATGTTTATGTGTGGCTTGTTTTATTTGTTAGACCTTTCGGAGAGACCCGGGAATTCTATCAACTGTTGCTCCTACTCCTCCTGCTGCCAAGGCAAGTGGCACACTTGCATAATTTTTTCCTACTATTTTGATTATATGCATGTTGTAGTAATATTTGGAGAAATAGCATGATAGGCTTATTAGTATTGCTATGCTAGACCTGTTTGGTATTATCCTAGAATATCCCTAAGTGTCTAGCACCTATTTGTTAACTTAGTAGATGTTAGCTTTGCTATGCTAAATAATGTTTTATAAAAGTTTGTAATGAAAAAATACTAAGTTAACGAACCACATGGGTGGATGTGGCATGTGGATGGAGGTTGAAAGTTGAGTGGACTGCTTAGGCTCAACTAGGTGAGTGCACCTGGGTTAGACCCAGGCTCATTTAGGTGAGTGGACCTGAGTATGTGCACTTGTGGATTGCCACCCAGGGATAAAGAGATCGAAGTTACTCCGATTTTAGTTGGCTTACCGTGCAGCCATAAGTCATATGGGCTCTGGCTTGACTAAGTATGTAGTATGGAACCGGCCCGGCCTGACAGGTGGTGGTAGAGGTATGTAGGTGGAGCGCGTCAGGACGGCAGTGGTCGGGAAAATACTTCGGAAAAGTCTCGTCTTCATCTCCTCCTTTCCTTTTCACTTCAAGAAGGGTCAAGGACAGAATGGGTTGATGAAGTCTTATGGTGAACGTGCACAACCTCTGCAGAGTGTCAAACTAAGTACTTAGCCGTGTCCCCGGTTACGGACGATTCTGAGCAAGCTGGACAAGGACGTCAATGGAGGATCTCACCATTCTAATTTCGCCAAGTTAAAACTTGATGAGTGAACAAGGGTAGTTGAGATGGTGGTTGTCATGCCATGAAAGTCTCGTATAGATGAAAGGTTGTTTTGAAAAGAGATAGGGAAAAATTGGCTTTATGCAAATAGCCTTCGAAACTCCACAAGCCAAATATGCATATTGGTTATTAGAGTTTTTCCTCTATGAGTCCACAAACTGCCACTTGCCAGTTCCATTTTTATATGGTTCTGACCCACCTTGTTGCAACATTTTTAATGTTGCAGGTTGTCTGACGATGAGTGAGCATCGTTTAAGGGCTTCGAGTCTGCGACCAACATGTTTCGCCTGTGGCTACATGAAGATGATGGAGACTCCATGCAGAATAATGTTTTCCGCTGTTTACTCTTTCCAGCTAGCTTCATGCTATGTAAAGTTGTAATCGAATTTTTTCCTAAGTCTGGATTCGCCTGTAATAATTGATACATTGTTGTGATATTTCATCGTAAACTGTGTGTGCAAATGAATCGATCCAGGGGTTTGCACTATACACTAGGATCTTGCCTAATTTTAAGTGCAGGTCCGCTATAGATGGTATCAGAGCACTGTGTTGCCTGTAGGTTCGAGACCCTAGGTTTGGATTAGAACTTGGAAAAGACTTAGAATTGAAAATCTATTTTTATTCAAAAGAAAATATTTGCAAGTTGTCTTTTCTTATACTCTCATCTACTATTCATCTTCTAAGACTTCTTTCCTTGCTTAATATGACCCCGTGTGTGATACAACTCTAGTTGTAGAAGAGCAAAGGAGTCGAAGACAAGACAGTTGGAATCAGTAGATAGTCTTCTAGTCGGCAAGATGCACTACATTGAAGCTAACTTGGAGAAAGACTCAGTTTTAGACTTCACCACACTCACGAATACCTCAAAGAAGTTGAAGAGTATTTGAAGCACTAAAGAAATAGATAGATGAGACCACCACTTTAATACTTTGTGATAACAACGATAACGTGATAGTATATTGATCATATCAGCTTAGATGATATGACAATACTAGGTTGTTTGTTTCCGTTTGAACCATGTTGCTTGTTGTTTGCTAGATGTTGTTTGTCTTGATCTGTTGTGTATGCATGGGTAGGAATACTTCTCTTAGATCTTTCTATCTCCACTCATCCATGCTAAACCCAACCAAATGCATCACCAATATGGCAACCAAAGTGACTTACCTATTGGATTGCAACGACCAATAGCCACTTCCATGCAAAGGTGCAACAAGTGATCCAACAACTGAAGCATAGTATGGAAAGCCTACTACACCGAGGAGAAGGATCAAAGAAGAAGCTATAGCTTGTGAGCTATCTTTGTGTACGAGTTTACGCAACCCAATAGTTTTGAAGGATCGATAGTTTAGCTCAGGTCTGTCTTACAGATTGGATACTTTCTGTTAGACATGTGAGATTGACCAAGTGTTAGCTTACGAGATTCACCAAACCAAGTACAAGGTAATGATTTTGAGTGCGACGTGGAGTAGCTACCATGACGACTACTCATTTCATTCGCTTTGCTATGAGGAATGGTAAATCTGAGTGACAAACCTATAAGATAGACGACGTTGATGAGCCTAAACCATCGGGATATTATAACCCTATGTGAGGCAAGTGTTGCCAACACGTAAGATATACGGTGAGGATAAACCTCAGCATACATGAAGAAGAGGAATCCTGCAAATGGAAGTGTTGACCAACCATCAGAGTTTCGTTAGAAATGGTGTAGTGCTTGCACTAAAGAAAGTCAACCAGGAGTAGCAACATGCCAAAGAACATACAGAGATGGATGACATGACATTGTGAAATCCTCTCATCTTGGATGTTTGACAGACCCAACGAGTGACCCTACAGTATCCGAAGCTACATGAAGAGACACCCACCTATTGGAAATGAATCTTATGATACCAGGACCCCAAAATATCATCTAAGGAAGAAAGAATTACCAAATCCTTATGAAGAACTGGTACATGCTATATAAGTGGATGAAGCATTTCATGACTGGGATTGACTCCAATGGGACATCAAGACTAATTAGTTGGACCCTAGCCCGAAGACAAGAGCTCAAGACTACCAACAAAAATTTCTTTTAAGAGTGGTAGCCACCCAGTTGTCAAAACCCAGAGTTTTCAAACCCATTCTTTCTAGCCTCTTCGAATCTCGGGACGAGATTCCTTTTAAGGGTGGTAGGTTGTAACATCCCGGGATTTTTAAAATTTTGAAAATTCTGAAAAATCAAAAACTTTTTGAAAATTATATGTATTGTGTTTTGAAAATTTTAAAACAAGCATGGCATTCATGATTTCATTACATAAGTGCATTTGTGCTCCTGGTTTTAAAAAAGTTTTCAAAAGAAATAAAATTTTATTTCTTATATTTATGCAAAGTTGGGAAATAGCAACAATTACCTTTTATGCCCAAGGGTATTTTTGGTAAATACAGTTGTGTAAAAATGATCCCAAATATTCTATTTTTATAAAGATTATTTTTACAAGTTTATAAAAATTTGTTTGAATTTATTTGGTTGAATATTTTAAAAGATATGGTATTTTAGAAAACAGAAATTTGAAAAGAGTTCTGCCCAAAAAAATAGGAAAAGGCCAAAGGGGCCGAGCCGGCCAAGCCAGCAGTCCAGCCGCGGCCCATCTCCCTCGCGTGCACCCAGCCCAGCAAGCAGCCCGCGCCCTCTCTCCTTTTTTTTTCTCTCTTCCCTCGCTGACAGGTGGGGCCACCATGTCAGGAACGACGACCACGTCCGCGGCATCGCCTTCTTCCCCAAATCACGTGCTGTGAATGCCCGATTTCAATTCGTTTAAATTCGTGCGTTTATGGCCTGAATCACCGCGGCCGTGCCCCTCTACTTAATCCCCTCCTCCTCCTCTCTCGATTGCCCCCGAAAGCCCCATCAAAGAGCCGCTAGGCTGCCCGTGCTCGAGCTCGACTTCCGCCACTGCCGCCGGCGAGGTTTCTTCATTTCCGGCGAACTTCGACGACCCCGCACCCTATCTCCACTTCCTTTCTCTCTATTTTCTCCTTGTGCATCGTTTTGACAAGGTCTCATAATTTTTATCGTCCCAGATCGAGCCGTTCGTCGTCGACCGAAGCCACCCGCCGCCGTCTTCAACTCCGGCGAGGGATTATCGGAGCACCGGGACGCCTTGCTGCTCGCCACTGCGCCACCGAGCTCGCCTCGACCCGCCGCATCTCGTCCTCGACTCCTTCGTCTCCGAGGACCACCGGAGCGCCCTCACCGTCGACACCCGAGCCGTCGCCGCCGTCGTCCACATCGTCTCCGGCAAGCAACGCCGCTAGGTGAGAAACCCTAGATCCTGAGCCATTGGATCTAAATCCTACGGCCACGATTAGATCTTTTTAACCGAACCGGTACGCCTACGTGGCATCCCAGTCAGCGCACAGTCAGCGCCCAGTCAGCCTAGCCAGCCAATCAGAGACAACCATGTGGCCAAGGAAATTCTGTGTATTTTCCGATTTTGTTTAAATCTGTCTGTTTTGCAGAAAAACCCCTACATCTTAGATCTATCATAACTTTTTCCCTGTTAGGCCAAATTCAAATATTTTTATATATTTGAAATCCTTAGAACCAGTAGAACCTTTCTGGCATTTTAGTTTTCTGTTTTGCCAAATGTAAAATTATTTGAATTTCAAATGTGAAATTTGAGTAAATTTGGCATAGCTTTAGTTTAAAAATAGCTTTTTGAGTAACTCCAATTGTGTTAGTTTAGTTTTGAAGCCCTCTATCCAGTAGGAGCAACCCCATATCTTCTGTAATTATTTTGTTTAACAGTAGTTTTAAATTAGTGTTTAAACCCTTTTTGGGATTTGTTTTGTATTGTTTTTATAGTAAAAATTGCTTTAATTGCATTTTGACTTCATGCATATTTTTCACAAACCAGAAAATTTAGTGTAACATTTTTGTTGTGTTTTTAATTGCATTTCATGCATAGCATATTTTATTGTATTGTTAGTTTGTTAGTATTTTTATGTGTGGCTTGTTTTATTTGTTAGACCTTTCGGAGAGACCCGGGAATTCTATCAACTGTTGCTCCTACTCCTCCTGCTGCCAAGGCAAGTGGCACACTTGCATAATTTTTCCTACTATTTTGATTATATGCATGTTGTAGTAATATTTGGAGAAATAGCATGATAGGCTTATTAGTATTGCTATGCTAGACCTGTTTGGTATTATCCTAGAATATCCCTAAGTGTCTAGCACCTATTTGTTAACTTAGTAGGTATTAGCTTTGCTACGCTGAATAATGTTTTATAAAAGTTTGTAATGAAAAACGACTAAGTTAACGAACCACCTAGGTGGATGTGGCATGTGGATGGAGGTTGAAAGTTGAGTGGCTGCTTAGGCTCATCTAGGTGAGTGCACCTGGGTTAGACCCAGGCTCATTTAGGTGAGTGGACCTGAGTATGTGCACTTGTGGATTGCCACCCAGGGACAAAGAGATCGAAGTTACTCCGATTTTAGTTGGCTTACCGTGCAGCCATAAGTCATATGGGCTCTGGCTTTACTAAGTATGTAGTATGGAACCGGCCCGGCCTGACGGGTGGTGGTAGAGGTATGTAGGTGGAGCGTGTCAGGAAGGCAGTGGTCGGGAAAATACTTCGGAAAAGTCTCGTCTTCATCCTCCTTTCCTTTTCACTTCAAGAAGGGTCAAGGACAGAATGGGTTGATGAAGTCTTATGGTGAACGTGCACAACCTCTGCAGAGTGTCAAACTAAGTACTTAGCCGTGTCCCCGGTTACGGACGATTCTGAGCAAGCTGGACAAGGACGTCAACGGAGGATCTCACCATTCTAATTTCGCTAAGTTAAAACTTGATGGGTGAACAAGGGTAGTTGAGACGGTGGTTGTCATGCCATGAAAGTCTCGTATAGATGAAAGATTGTTTTGAAAAGAGATAGGGAAAATTTGGCTTTATGCAAATAGCCTTCGAAACTCCATAAGCCAAATATGCATATAGGTTATTAGAGTTTTTCCTCTATGAGTCCACAAAGTGCCACTTGCCAGTTCCATTTTTATATGGTTCTGACCCACCTTGTTGCAACATTTTTAATGTTGCAGGTTGTTCTGACAATGAGTGAGGATCGTTTAAGGGTTTCGAGTCTGCAACCAACATGTTTCGCCTGTGGCTACATGAAGATGATGGAGACTCCATGCAGAATAATGTTTTCCGCTGTTTACTCTTTCCAACTAGCTTCGTGCTATGCAAAGTTGTAATCGAATTTTTTCCTAAGTCTGGATTCGCCTGTAATAATTGATACATTGTTGTGATATTTCATCGTAAACTGTGTGTGCAAATGAATCGATCCAGGGGTTTGCACTATACACAGGGATCTTGCCTAATTTTAAGTGTAGGTCCGCTACAGAAACACCCCGAGAGGGATCGTGGCGGCTTTGGCACTCCCGCGGACGGCGTAGTTGAAGTCGTGGATGGAGTCGAAGCGTACGGCGATCCCCGACTTGATTCCTCGCGCGTGGTGGTCGTAAGCGTTGCCCTAGACCTCCTGGGCATGGCGTAGTGGCTCGGGAAGGCGCGTACAAGCAGGGACGTCAACGGCAGCTAGCTTCGGCACTCCAGAGCGTGCCCGGGCCGAGCTCGTTTCCGAGATTCCGAGAACGGGGAAGAGGGCTCCGAGGTGAGGAAATGAAAGAGGGGTACTAGAGGTAGCTACTGGACATGATCGCTGGGACCTGGGAGGTACGAGACGGTGGCGAGGTTCAGGTTCCGATCTTGGCCATGACTTGACCGGGAGAGAAGATGAAAGGGGAAGGAAGAGAGAGCTGGCGGCGGCGGCAGGAGGAAGGAGGAGGGCTAGGGTTCGAGGGGGCTAGTGTAGGTGGCATGGTGGTGGGAGGCGACGGCGCGGCCACGAGTGGAGTCACGCGTCTCGCGTGGGAGGAGGAAGACGACAAAGAGATCGAAGAGGTAAGTGGGCTGCTGGAAGATGGGCCTGCGGACGAAAAAAAACGGGCCGAAAGAAGGAGAGAAAAGAAAAGAGAGATAAGTTGGATGGTGCAAACCGGCCCGTCATGATTTTCCTGGAATTTGGCAATTTCCAGAAAAAGAAAAAGAGAGAAAGAGAGTAAAATAAGAGGGGAAGAAAAGGGGGAATATTTGCAAAATAAAATAGGGTTGTAAAAATAATATTTTGGGTTATTTGGCAAAATATGCAAGGTGATAGATGATGGTGTCATGATGATGCAAAAACAAAATAACAAACAAATTCTAATTTGGGTAAAACCCTGGGACATTACAACCGACACCACTAACAAGGATCTCGCCCCGAGATCCATGCTACCGTTAGGGGGGAAAAGAGCGGGGTATACTATCAAATCTTCTCACGCCATGTTGTTCTTCTCGACACCACTAACAAGAGATTATTGCTCACGTCTATAGCGATGTCCGTCACTCGAGATTCTTCCAAAGATCGAACCTATTAGGCAGGCAAGAGATCGTCCAACCCACGTAGATGCTATGACTCGGAACATAGATAAGAGAGAAGACTGAAAACACATAAGGCAAGAGAGGAAGTAGAATAGAGGTAAGGAATAAACAAGAGCCCTATTGAGATATTTTCCAAATAATTTAGTCAAAATAGTTTGGACACTCTACAAACAACGACCGTTAGCTAGATTATCCTACAGGCAGAGCGGACCCGCGGGGTATCGAAAACCAGAGCTCTCATACCACTTTGTAACGCCCCGGGATCGGTACTATGTAGACTTCAGCGTTCCCGCCAAATCCACATAATAACGATCCTAGGACGCCCACCAGGAATAACGTGCACGTCGCAACACACACGTTACGCGGGTGGAATTGTGATGATCATTACAATAGTTCACGATGGAACCCAAAAAATAACATATATATACAACAACGACTCACCGAGTCAAGAGTACAAAAGATACATTACAAAGATCCAATAACAACGGAAGCGAATAGTATCCGAGTACGGATAAGAATACAAATGGGACTAAGAGTCCTGAAGATAAACGAAGACACCATAACCCTGCCTAGGCCAAGCCGGAGGGATTCCCAAGCTAACGTCGTCAGACTTCAAGCCTGTCAGCTGCATTTGAATAGCAGCCCCGAAAGGGTCTGTACTAGTAGAAGTACTGGCAAGGAATACTCACAAGATATCAAAACTTGAATTCCGGGGAAGAGGGTTAGCGATTGAAGCGGCGACAAGCAGCACTAACAACTTATAGAGACACGCTACAACTTCCGTCTATTTTTGAGTAAGGAAAGAGAGCGCTTACTCGACTAAACTATTATAATCACCAAACAAAACCCGCCCTAGTACGACTCCCTTGTATCATAAGCCCACGAGGAAGAAGTACGGGGCACTCACACGTTGATCAAGTTTTATTCAGATTATTATTCGAGTAAAGCTATTTACTAAGAAATTTTACTACTTAATGGTACGGTGATGTCTATGATCTTTTTAGCCAGCAGATTACCCAAGTCGTCCACAACCGCGGACACGGCTTTTCGAAAAGATTTAAACCTGCAGGGGTGCACCATAGTAACCATACACGTTCGATCAACCCACAAGCCACAAAGGCAAAGGATATCACAACACGACCCTTCCCTTCACTACAGCATTGAATAGGGATCCACCCATCTGAGACTGATCCACGTCGGGAGCCCGGCCGAAAACTCCGTTGCGGGCCCAAAGGTTTGCGTCTACGCACTAGGTGGCACAAACTACCATGAGCTGCCACTTCACATTATACCGCAACCTATGTGCCCCCCCCCCCATATTATAGAACCTCTCATCTTCAAGTATCATGCTCATGCGTATGTCCAAATAAACACCCGAACTAGTTATGGCTCCCTAAACAATGTAGCAGATCCGGTACTAAGTTGCGGGGGGGGGGGGGGGGGAGCATCCATAAGTCTTCCCACGTGTGGGTAGTGCCCTCAGTATTGGATAAGCGGAAAAGAACTTGGGTCCTAGGCAACACTAGCGGAACAAATCACCATAGCTGGCCTCCCGCCGGTGCCTTATCTTTATTATATAAGTTCTCCCACATAATAGGTCTTCATTAATTAAATTATACCATCTAAACATCAGTAGTGTATGAGATAAACCACAAGCAACTCCTAAGCATGCACTACGACTCGCAAGGCCAACAAGGAAAACAAACAACAAGTTAAATAGGATGTGGAGGGTGTGGCTATATCCTGGCTGCTAGGTAAACATGTGAATAGGATCGAAAACACAAGCATCGTTTCATAAGGCTAGCAAGGAACAAAAGATAGGAGGAGTAGGAGACAGAAAACAAGTAAGGATAGCAAGTGAGTAGTACTTGCCTGCAATCCGGTAGAGGTAGCAGAACCTGTCGTTACTCACATCAACTCATCGTCCTATCCCCGAAGAAGCAACGAACACTGGAAAGCGTAGGAAATGCATCTTACTACTACGAAAAAAGAATCAGCATGCTTATGTGATGCATGACATGGCAAGATATGCGAAGATGCAACTCAAGCCAAATTAAACAGAACCGAGATTCCGACATTTAAGATACTGTTCAGGTTATTTTTTAAACATCAAAATTAAATGTTGATTTAACAAGGAGGAACAAGGCATAGGTGAGGTAATCAAAATTAAATGGAATGGGGGCAACAATTAAATTATTTCCCTTCACATTCCAGAATTAATTAATTAGATGATATACAAAATAAAACAAAGATGCAAACATGGATGGACATGGCATATTCATATTCCTTACATTTTTCTGTTCATATAAGACATTTTTAATTTGGAGTTATGAATTAAACAAAACAGAAAAAGGGGTGGCATTGTTGCAGCCAGAGGGTATCGAACTGGGGCCGGCCAGGGAAAGAAAAGAGAGCTCAGACACTGGGCTACTGTTGTGTTTGTGTATGGTTCGGGATCTGTCTATACATGAAGCATCATACCGCGGTAAACTGAATTTTCACAGGCAAAGAATTCAGACTTCAGATTCAGAGCGACGGCGACGACCTGCAGCGATGCTGCTCGTCCCTGGCATGCGAGCGCGAGGGTGCAGGGAGGGGAAATAGGTAGGAGACGCGGTTGCGGCTCACCGCAGGGATGCTGGCGTCGTTGTTCAGCCTAGGGGATGACGGAGGTGGCCGGCAAACGACGGAGATGGACAGCGGCCTTGGCGCTCCCGCGGGCGGCGTAGTCAAAGTCGTGGATGGAGTCGAAGCGTGCAGCGATCCCCGACTCGATTCCTCGTGTGTGGTGGTCATAGGAGTCGCCCTAGACCTCCTGGGCATGGTGTAGTGGCTCGAGAAGGCGCGTACAAAGAGGGACGTCGACGGCAGCCAGCTTCGGCACTCCAAAATGCGCCCGGGGCGAGCTCGTTTCCGAGATTCCGAGAACGGGGAAGAGGGATCCGAGGTGAGGAAACGAAAGAGGGGTACTAGAGGTAGCTACTGGACATGATCACTGGAGTAGTCCACCCCTGGCTATGGGTTTGTGGAAGTAACTTATGTATCTCTCCTCTTTTTCAGCTTCACTAATTAACACCGTATGAGCTGCTGAACATGATTACGGTCATCTATGTAATACCTTTGTGGTGGATCTTTTATGAGTTAATATATGTTTGAGATTGCAATAGTTTTGTTTCAGTTATGAAAGTAGATGCAAATTATGTACCCCGTTCTTGTTTACTTGTTTTGATCAAGCATGTGTATGAGAGCATGTGAGGGGGAACGTATGCATTAGATGGAGTAACGGGGTGTGGCTAGTGCGGTGAAAGTGACAGAAGTTCCGCGATCCACTTGGGTATTTTACCTTACTTTGTTGCCTCACTAGGGATAAAGAAAAATACCTTGCTGCCGGAGATGTGGGTGCGACCTTGCCACTTCTCCATGACTAGATCTAGCATGTTCTTATTTTAACTTCATGTCATAGAACTTAAAGCTATAATCTGATTTATCTTAATTACCGAGGTGCTAAGATTTAGTTCACATCTTGGTGGAGTATAAGAGAGATTACTAAACAAAAGATATCTATGTTAGGACGTGATGCCCATATAATTAGTAACTTGTCATGAAACCTTTATGTTGCAATCTCATATGTCAATTCTTGTGTTCCATTATCTACCACTTTATTAAAGAGAGAGTGCATTTGTGAAACCATGAACCCCGGTCCATTTTTAATCATAAGAAACACCTTTCCAATAACTTTTATCCATTTTCCATTTTCTGCCATTTAAAAATCCGAAAATACAAAAACACTTTTATACTATACACTCTGCACTTGGAGTCTCAACCTAACCATATTCTTTTGACGCAGGTAACTACGTCAAAGGCCATCAAGATGTTTTCTGGCGCCGTTGCCGGGGAATCATTGCTGTAAAGATTTGGTCAACTAGTTTCAAGCCACGCACCACACTTTCTGGTTCCGTTGCCTAAGGACTAGTAGAAGAGTATCTCACAACAAAGTCAACTTCATCACCAACTTGTGCAAACACCTAAGCTTGGGGAGGTTGCACCTACGTGAGCATCATCTTATCCATCTTTACCTTCAAAGCATTTTATTTTGTTTTGTTATTGTCTGGCATATCATATTTATATTTCGGTTTGCATATTTTATTTTCAGTTTTTGCATTGTGTTGCATTTGTTATTTCGGTTTGCATTGTTTAGTGTCATTTTATTTTTCAGTTTTGCATAAAAATTAAAAACACATAAAAAACTTGCATAATGGAAAAGAGAACCTTTCGGCCATTTAGTGTTAAGAACTTTCCTCAAGATATGAATATCCCTATTGAAAATTTGAAGTAGATCATAATATCACTAAAATGATTTGTGAACACCGTTTTTATGGGAAACCAAAAGAAGATCCTATACTTCATCTTAGGAAGTTTAATGAAAGATGCAAAGTGTTAAATTTGCAAGTGCTCCTTCCATTAATGTTAACCAAGCAGGTTTTGGTTCTTATATTGCTAATCATGTTTTAAAAGAAAAGATTGCTAGGTACAACCAAGAAGCTATGATACCACCTAAGCTTGGGGATGTATGGATTCCCAAAGTACTAGTAACCATTGGAAAAGAGACACACCATACTATATTAGATCTAGGATCTAGTGTCTCTGTTTTATCTAAAGAATTATATGAAGTTCTTGAATTAAAGAATTTTGAAAAATGCTCTATTGAACTTGCACTTGCTGATGATTCCATTAAACATGCTTTAGGAAAAGTGATTTTATGGTAGAGTTGCATATAACATTTGTACCTGTTGATTTTCTAATCATGGATATGGGGAATAAAACCTCTAGTCCAATTATTCTTGGAAGACCTTTTCTTCGTACCACAGGTGCTATCATTGATTCAAAAGAAGGGAATGTGAAGTTTTAGTTTCCACACAAGAAGTTCATGGAACACTTACCAAGGAAGAGGGACACATCAAAGTTCAAGCTCCCTCATGAGCTTCGTCCACAATAAATATCAAGTAAGAACTTTGCATTGTATTACTTATATTTCAATCATATTTGCATCATATAAGGGTTATATCATTGTTTTATATTGATTTTGGGAATATTTCACAGTTTCCCTATTTTTCTGGAATTAACCCTGCACTGGCAGAAAACCCTATCTATACCTCTTATAAAGCAAAACCCCACTAAGTTCATTTATGATTTTTCTATCTCAACATGCAAGCTATCCACATCATCCACTCTCTTAGCCTATCAATTGTCCATGTCATTTCCACTAATATTTATTAATCTTTGTATGTAAAATCCACCTCATCAAATTTTTAATTTTTTAATTGTACATCCTAATAATTTTTAATACACACATATTTTGCGTCGAACAAATTTAGTACCTCGACTATGACAAACTGAATTTTGCATATTCGTATATAGAACTTAATGTATCATATTTTTCATACCCTTTTATTTAAAATATAAATTTCTAAATAGATTCCCGCTGCAATGCGCGGGGTATCATCTAGTTTTCTATATTTTGATGTTTCAGGGACCCAAACGACCTCCGAATGACATGGAAATTTACGAGCATCAATTTTTGGAAGGAACGAAGCGTAGGAGCGAAGGAAGCGAACAAGCGGAGACCCGAGGGCCAAGATAGGTGGGCTCACGCGGCCAGATTCCTTAACCGCATGGCGCCCACTATCCTGGGCCTCGAGCCTCCGATGTCGTCGATCTTTTTCCCCGAGCCTCGTCTTGACCTAAAAACGACTAGAAAAATAGTCTCCCAACGCCTTTTGGAAGGGAGCGCCGCCGAAACACACAAACCATGAAACAGAGACCTGGAGTTGCAGATTGGAGGGGGGAAACTCTGGCGGGGCGCTGCCGGCGTGGTCTCCATCTCCTCCAACGACTTCTCCACCGTCTCCATGATGAAGAAGGAGTAGTCCACCCCTAGACTATGGGTTTGTGGAAGTAACTTATGTACCTCTCCTCTCTTTGAGCTTCACTAATTAGCACCGTATGAGATGTTGAACATGATTATGGTCATCTATGTAATACCTTTGTGGTGGATCTTTTATGAGTTAATATATGTTTGAGATTGCAATAGTTTTGTTTTAGTTATGAAAGTAGATGCATATTATGTACCCCGTTCTTGTTTACTTGTTTTGATCAAGCATGTGTATGAGAGCGTGTGAGGGGGAACGTATGCATTAGATGGAGTAACGGGGGATGGCTAGTGCGGTGAAAGTGACAGAAGTTCCGCGATCCACTTGGATATTTTACCTTACTTTGTTGCCTCACTAGGGATGAAGAAAAATACCTTGCTATCGGAGATGTGGGTGTGACCATTGCCACTTCTCCATGACTAGATCTAGCATGTTCTTATTTTTACTTCATGTCATAGAACTTAAAGCTATACTTTGATTTATCTTAATTACCGAGGTGCTAAGATTTAGTTCACATCTTGGTGGAGTATAAGAGAGATTAATAAACAAAAGATCTCTGTGTTAGGACGTGATGCCCATATAATTAGTAACTTGTCATGAAACCTTATCTTTCAATCTCATATGTCAATTCTAGTGTTCCATTATCTACCACTTTATTAAAGAGAGAGTGCATTTGTGAAACCATGAAGCCCGGTCCATTTTTAATCATAAGAAACACCTTTCCAACAACTTTTATTCATTTTCCATTTTCTGCCATTTAAAAATCCGAAAATACAAAAACACTTTTACATCTTGCATTCACAATACAAAAACAAAAAATATCATCCATTATTGTTTCCACTATCCTTGCATATTTATTTATCATCATTGCATATTTATTTATTCTTTTGCATTCATTATCTTTTCATATCATTCTCACACCTTGTGCTTGACAACCACTTGGTGAGGTTGAGGGCACAAAACAATTTACTTTGTTTTGTAGGTTTTCGAGAGAAGGATAATGTAACATCCCAAATTTATAATAAGAATTATCAAGACCCAAAATTCAGAACCAACAAAAACTTTTTGAAATACTTCACTAATGAGTGTGTTTTCCTGTATATTGTTCTGTTTGATCTTGTGTGACTTGATGTTTATGCTTGTTTGGTTAATAAATATTAGTCGAAGAACCCAACCCAAGTAAAAATATATTAAACTTGGTGATCATGTTATGACAAGAGTATATTCCATATATCTTTTCCAATCTTATTTTGGCCAAAGTCTATTTCAATGATGTTTGATTTCAGCAAATAAAATACCCTTTTAGTTGAGAAAGTAAAAGTATTTTCCAAAATTATGTGTTCCCAAAAATATGGAGATCTATATGTTATCTCCTATCTATTGCCAACCATGATATTTTGCATGTATATGCAACTCCCATTTTATAAACCCTGATTTCCACTCCATTTGAAAACAACTCTAGTGGGAAATATATTACCCCACATATTTCCTTTCTCAAACCTTTTTGAAAACAATTAAATTATGAGTTGAGATATTTCTTAAACCTCATCTTGTCATAATTAAGTGTGATCATTTTTTTTATAAGATAGTATTGTGAATTATGGAATTGGTGGTGAGATTAATTCATGTGGATTGAATTGTGTGGTCATGGTTGTGATGTGAATATTGCTTGTGTTTTATTCATTGTCGTGTGTTGCTTGATAAATAAAAATAAGAAGACAATTAAGTGTCACATGAATTAATAAGACCTATAATAACAAGGGTCACATGAAATAATAAGAATTATTTCATTCCCACAATTTCTTTTACCCAAAATGGGATCTCCATTTTTGGTAACCACTTAAACAAAATTGAACACCATCACCAATGCCTATCACCACAGCATTTTGCACACTTCCACCTCATATTTTTCTTTAGCATTAAGATGCCTAATAGTTGCAAATAGTGCAAAATGGTACCCTATACCCCTATACTCAAATGGCAGCCCAAACTAGCTCCATGCGTGTTCCCTTTTTGTCCAGCAGCACACCCAACACCCCCCTGTACGTTCTGGACAACACCCTAGCACCCCCATGCCCTAAACCCTAGCCCTAAGCATCCATGCCATGGACATGGCCACCACCGGGGCCACTTGACCAACCCGCACCAAGCCCAGCGACCCGCATGTCCTGGAGCTTGCCATTGCTCCCTAGATGCTCCCCAACTCGACCCCGTAGCTCCTGGCCCCTCACTCTGCCCGCAATCGGCGGTGCTCTGCCGGCCGACCAAGTGTCGAGCAGCTTGCAGGCGCACCATGTCGTGACCACCCCGAGCAGACCAGAGCGCGCCCGACCCGGCCCCGACCGCCACGGCACGCCCACGACCCCCTTGCACCCCCCCGACACGCCCCCTTGCCTTGTCCCCGCCGCACGTCGCCGCCCCCGCGTGCTCCCGTGCCGCACGCGGCATGACGAGGTCCCCCGTGCCCCCCACTGCCCCGAGCCGCTCCGGCCTATAAAAAGCCCTCCCCTGGCCTCCACCCTTCACCACACCACCACCGCACCACTTCCCCTTCACCCAGGTGCAGCCGAAGAGGAGCTTGGTGCTCCACTTCAAGCCGCTCGGCCACCGTTCCATGGCCACCTTCTCCGGTCATCTCCGGCCATGCCGCTGGTGCCCAGACGCAGCCCCCGACCTCCTCCACCGCCCTGCACCCTCGCCGCCGACGATCGCCGCCGGCAGGTAGCTTCTCCTGGCCTCCCTCTCTCTCTCCTGTTCTCTGTCCGTCGGGAGGAAGAGGACAGCTGTGAGCCGTCGATCTGTTGATCAACGGCCACGGTTCACTCCCGCCGATTTCTAAAAAATCTGAAAATCTGTTAAGTCTGAAAACCAGTTTAGAGTAGCTAACTTTGCATGCAAATTCTGAGAAATATTCCCTACCAAAATTTGAAATCTTTGCATGGTTAGAAAGAGCAAGTTACATAGATTCAGATGCAACTTTTAGATTTCCAAAATAATTAGTTTAGATCAATGGAAACATGAGGAAAAGTATCTATGTTATGTCTGTTTTCAGAAACTTCTGAAAACAGATTGCTGCTTAGGCCTTTTGATCCAATCATAGAAATTAATCTTGATTTATTTGGATGTTAGTAGTGGCATGTCATGTTAGTATAGTTAGTATACTACCATGAACAAGTATTGTGAACCCCAAAATAAAATCTAGATAAAAGAGATAATCCGAGGAAGATAGCTAATCGGATTATTCCACCACATGAAATAACAGAACATAGCCCTTTTCCCATGCAAATTGCTATTGAACCAGAGGCCTAAAAATAGCAAACTAAAATATTGTAGCTAGAAGAATATGCCATCTTCACATTGATGCAGGCCATGATCATGTAGGGTAATTCCCTGATTCAAAATAAAAATGACAAATGTGCTAGCTGTTAAACTTAACAGAGTGAAACTTTCTGTCAGAAATTTGGTTAGAACTTTGAAATTCAATATCTTGAGATCTAGGAATCTAAAAATAGCAAATGAAAATGTTCTGGAAAGCTTATGAAATTATCTAACTAACTAAAGTGGTTTCACCCCATTTAGGTTAATAGATAAATAATGATATTAAAAATACCACAGAAGGTACAGAATCTAAACTTGTTTGTTTCTGATACTCTACTAATCCAAATGAGGTCAAACCAATTTTGTTAACTCTCATTTAAGCAATACTAGTTACCCCTAAAAGGATTTAATTTTTGAATACAATTAACTTGAGTTGTAGCAAAAACAAGAAAACCAACATTCTGGATTAAAACCTTTATACAGGGAGTTTAATAACTCAAATTGAAATAAATCCAATTGGGTTGTTTCCTATAAATCAGTGGCTATCTGTAGAATTTTAATTCATATTTTTGTGACCAACAGAACTCGAGTTATGCAATTAAACACAAAACCCTAATTTCTGCCATATTTGTGGCACCATTAAATAATGGGTAATTAAATCAAATTGAATTCAAATTGTGTGGCTTTGTGAGTGCAGTAGCTATGTGTGATGCTTGATAGTTGTTGTGATGCTTGGTTGAGTAATTTAGAAATGGTATATATTGCTTGTTCATTTTGATGATTAGATTATTTTGTGTGATTAATATAATTGCCTTGCTTGTTAAACTTAGTTGTCTTAAGTTGAGTACTAGCTTGAGTATCTAGCAATATCTCTACCATAGCTTGGTAAGATATTTGGAATTACAGAAAGTAATTGGTGGCTTAACTTTTGTCTGAAGTATTTCCTAATTGAATGAAGATGCTTAATCACAACTTTAAACATATTTTTATAAGCATGAGTAGTGTTGGTAATTGCCAAAATTGTTTGTTAAATAATAATCTTCTCTCGTGATTGTTGTTTGTTAGTATTGCTTGATGTTTGAGTGTCCTACTGTATGTTGATTGTGTTCTTTCCTTTTTACGACGCTAGATGCAAACGCTATCAGAGGGAACCTTGGAAAGGAATTATTTGAGAAGAACCGGAGTTTATTTCTTTGATCAGTAAGGAGAAGTCCAGGGACATTATGCTGAAAACAGGCAAGCTACTTCGCTGAGCTTGCATTTACATACCTCTAAATTAATCACATGCAATTTCCTAAGGTAGTGGTACTGATTTTCTGAAAAGAAACCTTATCACCAGGGGATATAAAACTGCTCACCCTATGTAGAATGTAGAGTAGATACTTAAAACTATAGGATGGGAAAAATATGATTTATTCCAAACTCCTTTTTAAAGTACCTAGTTGATGATGAAATGCCGAATTATCGGTGTTAAAGTGGAGAAGTGATAAAAGGAGTTTTTATGAAAAATGCACATTGTGTCTTAGTACTATGACGACCAGCCGATAACCGGTGCGACCACATCTACCCAAATATGGGAACGGGCGTAGTCATATAGTTTGCTCGTGTTAGTACTGGATACCTCATCGACGGAGACGACTCCGTTATGCATGAGGGGATGAGCATGGCGACTCTAACCCCTGACCTGGGTCCCGGCAATATGTTGGCTTGTGCGGGATTGAAGAGCTTCGCGCTCGCCGGGCAAAACTACGAGTCCTTACATCTAGGTTCCTCGACGGGGGATCCTGTACTAGGTGTTGAAGGAATGGTGAAATCGTAAGGGTAGGGTCCTATACTAGCATGAGCAAAGGAAAGGCTATGGCCGGTGGCTCAACTTCGCATACACCTTGTATGGCGGGACGTGGCAGACACGATGAGCTACCGGATGGGTGTGGGAAAAGCGTGCTACCTCTGCAGAGGGTAAAAACTATTCGAATAGCCGAGTCCTCGGATATGGACAGTTGGGAGGCTGTACTAGACTATGTGCAAGTTTTACAAAAGGATGTAACATTAAAGAAACAAAGGTGTGGCTGATGTTTCCCAACTATACCAAATGGAGTGGTATGAGTTGTGGAGGTACAAAAGAGACCATGATGAGTCGTGGTCGGGAAAAAGGAGGAGTTTTGGATAAATAATAAAATTGTGATTCTCTCTAAAGACAATAGTAAATCTCTTCTTACCTTTTTCAACAAAGATATAGAGATAGAGTAATAACTAAAAGTGCTATAGGAAACAACTTAAAACTGGTGCATACTCAGTAGAGGAGTAGTTTGCGAGTACAATTCCCATTGTACTCATATTGGTTTCGTCCCTGGCTATTGTCTTATCCAGATTTTTAAAAGAAGAGCAGCTTGAAGAAGGAGACGGAAATGACGTCAATGCGAACTAGGGCGCTTCCCAGTCAGTTGCCTGTAGGGTTAAGGCGAATGACTTGGGCTCCACGTTGTTTCGTGATTTCCGCTGCAAGTACCTATCGAAGATTATGACTTCAATCAAGTAAGTATATTCCTTCGGTAATTATGGATGTTCCTTGATTACCAGTTTGATTGTGCTCAGCGACACACTGATCATGGGATCGCTGATGTAGGCACAAGGGTATTTCGGACAGCTAGTCCGGGGTCCCCACAGACTTGGTATCAGAGCAATCCTGACTGTAGGAGACCTTAGTTAGCATGGACGTTAGTTAGGAAAGCAAATATTTTTGACAAAAGTATATTACTACCAAAATATATTTTTATCTAGAGAAGTCCGAAAATGGCTTCGCTCTTCTCATCTCCTCAAATATTTCAACGTCTTACCCCTCTATTTTAAGATTTTCAAAGGCATTCTTCTATTATCTTACCTTCATTCAAAACCTACATATATACTCGACGATGAACCCAAGTGAGACCTAACTGACCAGTAGCCAGAAGGAGAAGAAGGTTCCATCCCAAATCCTCGACATTCAACATCAAGGTGGTTGATTTGCAAATGCCAAGATCGTCAATGTCAACAAAGCAAAAGACTTCCGAAGACCTCAGCTCAACATCAACAATTCTACTCAAGTTGTAACTTCGACGACCTCAATTTCTCCAGCTGAAGACTAAGGTGTTAAGATGAAGACTCCACCAACAATGTTCGACAAAGACCCCTAGGAAAAACTCATGATAGGAACCTTGGTTACCCCGACTACCACGAGTATTAGGCGTCCATTGGTACTAGACGTACCTTGTGTGCACCTTGCTTGTGTGTAATCTGCTTGTGTGTTGTTTGTAAGTTCTCCGTTTGTGTGTTGTTTTTCTTGTGTGTTCACTATCACGCCTTGTCGGCAGCACAAAGTAATCTCAAACTTCTCTTCTTTAACTCTTCACCATAGTTGCACCTTGTTGCGGATGTAAACCCGCCAACGGAAATCTTTCTAAAATATTTTCCCTCTCATCTAAACCATCTCCCGTTAAGATCTGACAGTTCCGCAAGATACAAAAGACCCCCGATCCTTAGCCACATAGCCGGAAATTTTTGTAACCTAACTGACAAGTCAGATAATGGACTTCATGCACCATCTGGAGCAAGTGCGTCAAGATCTTGAAGGAAACTACAATTGTACGCCAACCTCGTGAAGACACGAGCCCCGCCTCATAAAATTAACTTGTGAAATTACAAGAATACCACACCAACTGATCATATCTAACCTTAGGTTAACAACTGACTCAAGTCCACGATAGTACCAACTAATCTTCGAGGACCACCAACCTTGACGTGAAACGAGGACATAAGGAGACTCATTTAGAATGGGTAACTAGAGGAACTCAAGGAGTGCATAAGAGTTGCTATGAAGATTCGAGCTCAGAGACCGACGGTAATGATGGGTTTCAAAGAGGATCATGTACCTACCCGCTTGACGAGCAGTTAGTGGCACCTTAATACCTTGCGCTAACCTTGCTAGGGTTGACCCACCCAAATTTGTCCCATGAAATAAAACTAACTCCTACCTATCACCGCAAACTTGGGAAAGATGGATGAGAACCCTAGCCTGCCGCTGATTTTCTGAAGATTATATGAAGCCTCAAGCGCAAGACTCATCCAAGGGAGATCGCCACCAACCAACCCGAAGGAAACCAACCTTAAAGATCGTCAACATGAAGTTACCCCAGGGAAAGGACGCCATTGACGCCATCTGCCGAACAACAATCCTAGTTCAACCCGGCTCAACTAGTCGAAACAAGAAAGACAAAGGTACCTGTTGGAAAACAACTAGTGTGAAGGTTCTTCACTAACTTTTTCTAAGGTCCATTAAGTCGTGACTTTTGAATCAACTTACCAAATCCTAGATTAACATCTAACCCCGGTTTGTGACCGTACTAACTGGCCTTATCTAACCACAAGTTTTAACAAAAAGAGAGGTGATATAGAAAGAATCACATATAGTTGGTAGTGAGAAGATCGCCATCATCAAGGCCGAAGTCGATCAACACTGAAGACCATCTGCGCAGAATTGAACCAGGAAGCAAGCACCGTCAACGTTACCTATCTAGCAATCATCCTTTTTCAACTTGGCTCGAACAGTCACACCAAAGGAGGATTCAAGAAAGCACGAGCATCGACTGCTGACATGAAGCTCTTTTTCTAACTTATTAAGGCTAAATGAGAACGCAACCCTTGTACCCTCGTCGAACAGCAGACCAAACCACTTACCTTTAGGGTCCTTGTACTGACTCTTAGATTCCTCTGGAAACTCGATAATCTAGACTGTACTTCTTAAGATTCTTACCAACGCTTCATGAAGCTTGAGAACCAAGGAAGTCAGCAATAAAGTTCCTCTTTTACTCAGCTGAAGAAGGACAAGCATGAAGACAAATAACCAATGGAATACCCAGAAGAATCAAACGACGTAAGCGCCTGCTACGGACAACATCAACCACCAAGCAAGTCCAGATGAATTTAGACATTTATAACATCCTTTTTCTAATTAGAAACCAGAAAGAGTTGAGTAAGCCGACTCGACGCAACCTGAAAACCACGCGTCTCTTCCTGCAACCCTCGTAAGGCGACAATATCAGGAAGTGATATCTGCACCAACCCCAAGCACCAAGGAGTGGAAACCGAGACGAAGATCGTCAAGAAGAACAATGCCTCCAAGTCAACTCCAGCTGCAAACTTCAGCAAGACCGATTAAAAACCCCTTTTTTAAGGGGGGAAGACCTACAATAGGTATACCAGAACGTGGTAATAATTAGTTCCTTGCGCCTCAGCCTCGTAGAAACGGGAAACAGTTAACCAAGACTAACCATCAGCATCGATCATGAAGTCAACCCTATCATCCAGGATCTAAACCCATCAGGGAAAATTATCGACTAGGAACGACCTCGCAACATCAATTTGTCGAAGTCTCACCTGGCACTCTCACTGAAGAAGCAACGACCTCGGAAGTATAGACAGCTCAAAACCCGTGCCCTCGTACTCCCCTGTACCCCCGGACAAATCTCGGGACGAGATTTATTTTAAGGGGGGAGGGATTTGTAACATCCCAAATTTATAATAAGAATTATCAAGACCCAAAATTCAGAACCAACAAAAACTTTTTGAAATACTTCACTAATGAGTGTGTTTTCCTGTATATTGTTCTGTTTGATCTTGTGTGACTTGATGTTTATGCTTGTTTGGTTAATAAATATTAGTCGAAGAACCCAACCCAAGTAAAAATATATTAAACTTGGTGATCATGTTATGACAAGAGTATATTCCATATATCTTTTCCAATCTTATTTTGGCCAAAGTCTATTTCAATGATGTTTGATTTCAGCAAATAAAATACCCTTTTAGTTGAGAAAGTAAAAGTATTTTCCAAAATTATGTGTTCCCAAAAATATGGAGATCTATATGTTATCTCCTATCTATTGCCAACCATGATATTTTGCATGTATATGCAACTCCCATTTTATAAACCCTGATTTCCACTCCATTTGAAAACAACTCTAGTGGGAAATATATTACCCCACATATTTCCTTTCTCAAACCTTTTTGAAAACAATTAAATTATGAGTTGAGATATTTCTTAAACCTCATCTTGTCATAATTAAGTGTGATCATTTTTTTTATAAGATAGTATTGTGAATTATGGAATTGGTGGTGTGATTAATTCATGTGGATTGAATTGTGTGGTCATGGTTGTGATGTGAATATTGCTTGTGTTTTATTCATTGTCGTGTGTTGCTTGATAAATAAAAATAAGAAGACAATTAAGTGTCACATGAATTAATAAGACCTATAATAACAAGGGTCACATGAAATAATAAGAATTATTTCATTCCCACAATTTCTTTTACCCAAAATGGGATCTCCATTTTTGGTAACCACTTAAACAAAATTGAACACCATCACCAATGCCTATCACCACAGCATTTTGCACACTTCCACCTCATATTTTTCTTTAGCATTAAGATGCCTAATAGTTGCAAATAGTGCAAAATGGTACCCTATACCCCTATACTCAAATGGCAGCCCAAACTAGCTCCATGCGTGTTCCCTTTTTGTCCAGCAGCACACCCAACACCCCCCTGTACGTTCTGGACAACACCCTAGCACCCCCATGCCCTAAACCCTAGCCCTAAGCATCCATGCCATGGACATGGCCACCACCGGGGCCACTTGACCAACCCGCACCAAGCCCAGCGACCCGCATGTCCTGGAGCTTGCCATTGCTCCCTAGATGCTCCCCAACTCGACCCCGTAGCTCCTGGCCCCTCACTCTGCCCGCAATCGGCGGTGCTCTGCCGGCCGACCAAGTGTCGAGCAGCTTGCAGGCGCACCATGTCGTGACCACCCCGAGCAGACCAGAGCGCGCCCGACCCGGCCCCGACCGCCACGGCACGCCCACGACCCCCTTGCACCCCCCCGACACGCCCCCTTGCCTTGTCCCCGCTGCACGTCGCCGCCCCCGCGTGCTCCCGTGCCGCACGCGGCATGACGAGGTCCCCCGTGCCCCCCACTGCCCCGAGCCGCTCCGGCCTATAAAAAGCCCTCCCCTGGCCTCCACCCTTCACCACACCACCACCGCACCACTTCCCCTTCACCCAGGTGCAGCCGAAGAGGAGCTTGGTGCTCCACTTCAAGCCGCTCGGCCACCGTTCCATGGCCACCTTCTCCGGTCATCTCCGGCCATGCCGCTGGTGCCCAGACGCAGCCCCCGACCTCCTCCACCGCCCTGCACCCTCGCCGCCGACGATCGCCGCCGGCAGGTAGCTTCTCCTGGCCTCCCTCTCTCTCTCCTGTTCTCTGTCCGTCGGGAGGAAGAGGACAGCTGTGAGCCGTCGATCTGTTGATCAACGGCCACGGTTCACTCCCGCCGATTTCTAAAAAATCTGAAAATCTGTTAAGTCTGAAAACCAGTTTAGAGTAGCTAACTTTGCATGCAAATTCTGAGAAATATTCCCTACCAAAATTTGAAATCTTTGCATGGTTAGAAAGAGCAAGTTACATAGATTCAGATGCAACTTTTAGATTTCCAAAATAATTAGTTTAGATCAATGGAAACATGAGGAAAAGTATCTATGTTATGTCTGTTTTCAGAAACTTCTGAAAACAGATTGCTGCTTAGGCCTTTTGATCCAATCATAGAAATTAATCTTGATTTATTTGGATGTTAGTAGTGGCATATCATGTTAGTATAGTTAGTATACTACCATGAACAAGAATTGAGAACCCCAAAATAAAATCTAGATAAAAGATATAATCCGAGGAAGATAGCTAATCGGATTATTCCACCACATGAAATAACAGAACATAGCCCTTTTCCCATGCAAATTGCTATTGAACCAGAGGCCTAAAAATAGCAAACTAAAATCTTGTAGCTAGAAGAATATGCCATCTTCACATTGATGCAGGCCATGATCATGTAGGGTAATTCCCTGATTCAAAATAAAAATGACAAATGTGCTAATTGTTAAACTTAACAGAGTGAAACTTTCTGTCAGAAATTTGGTTAGAACTTTGAAATTCAATATCTTGAGATCTAGGAATCTAAAAATAGCAAATGAAAATGTTCTGGAAAGCTTATGAAATTATCTAACTAACTAAAGTGGTTTCACCCCATTTAGATTAATAGATAAATAATGATATTAAAAATACCACAGAAGGTACAGAATCTAAACTTGTTTGTTTCTGATACTCTACTAATCCAAATGAGGTCAAACCAATTTTGTTAACTCTCATTTAAGCAATACTAGTTACCCCTAAAAGGATTTAATTTTTGAATACAATTAACTTGAGTTGTAGCAAAAACAAGAAAACCAACATTCTGGATTAAAACCTTTATACAGGGAGTTTAATAACTCAAATTGAAATAAATCCAATTGGGTTGTTTCCTATAAATCAGTGGCTATCTGTAGAATTTTAATTCATATTTTTGTGACCAACAGAACTCGAGTTATGCAATTAAACACAAAACCCTAATTTCTGCCATATTTGTGGCACCATTAAATAATGGGTAATTAAATCAAATTGAATTCAAATTGTGTGGCTTTGTGAGTGCAGTAGCTATGTGTGATGCTTGATAGTTGTTGTGATGCTTGGTTGAGTAATTTAGAAATGGTATATATTGCTTGTTCATTTTGATGATTAGATTATTTTGTGTGATTAATATAATTGCCTTGCTTGTTAAACTTAGTTGTCTTAAGTTGAGTACTAGCTTGAGTATCTAGCAATATCTCTACCATAGCTTGGTAAGATATTTGGAATTACAGAAAGTAATTGGTGGCTTAACTTTTGTCTGAAGTATTTCCTAATTGAATGAAGATGCTTAATCACAACTTTAAACATATTTTTATAAGCATGAGTAGTGTTGGTAATTGCCAAAATTATTTGTTAAATAATAATCTTCTCTCGTGATTGTTGTTTGTTAGTATTGCTTGATGTTTGAGTGTCCTACTGTATGTTGATTGTGTTCTTTCCTTTTTACGACGCTAGATGCAAACGCTATCAGAGGGAACCTTGGAAAGGAATTATTTGAGAAGAACCGGAGTTTATTTCTTTGATCAGTGAGGAGAAGTCCAGGGACATTATGCTGAAAACAGGCAAGCTACTTCGCTGAGCTTGCATTTACATACCTCTAAATTAATCACATGCAATTTCCTAAGGTAGTGGTACTGATTTTCTGAAAAGAAACCTTATCACAAGGGATATAAAACTGCTCACCCTATGTAGAATGTAGAGTAGATACTTAAAACTATAGGATGGGAAAAATATGATTTATTGCAAACTCCTTTTTAAAGTACCTAGTTGATGGTGAAATGCCGAATTATCGGTGTTAAAGTGGAGAAGTGATAAAAGGAGTTTTTATGAAAAATGCACATTGTATCTTAGTACTATGACGACCAGCCGATAACCGGTGCGACCACATCTACCCAAATATGGGAACGGGCGTAGTCATATAGTTTGCTCGTGTTAGTACTGGATACCTCATCGACGGAGACGACTCCGTTATGCATGAGGGGATGAGCATGGCGACTCTAACCCCTGACCTGGGTCCCGGCAATATGTTGGCTTGTGCGGGATTGAAGAGCTTCGCGCTCGCCGGGCAAAACTACGAGTCCTTACATCTAGGTTCCTCGACGGGGGATCATGTACTAGGTGTTGAAGGAATGGTGAAATCGTAAGGGTAGGGTCCTATACTAGCATGAGCAAAGGAAAGGCTATGGCCGGTGGCTCAACTTCGCATACACCTTGTATGGCGGGACGTGGCAGACACGATGAGCTACCGGATGGGTGTGGGAAAAGCGTGCTACCTCTGCAGAGGGTAAAAACTATTCGAATAGCCGAGTCCTCGGATATGGACAGTTGGGAGGCTGTACTAGACTATGTGCAAGTTTTACAAAAGGATGTAACATTAAAGAAACAAAGGTGTGGCTGATGTTTCCCAACTATACCAAATGGAGTGGTATGAGTTGTGGAGGAAAAGAGACCATGATGAGTCGTGGTCGGGAAAAAGGAGGAGTTTTGGATAAATAATAAAATTGTGATTCTCTCTAAAGACAATAGTAAATCTCTTCTTACCTTTTTCAACAAAGATATAGAGATAGAGTAATAACTAAAAGTGCTATAGGAAACAACTTAAAACTGGTGCATACTCAGTAGAGGAGTAGTTTGCGAGTACAATTCCCATTGTACTCATATTGGTTTCGTCCCTGGCTATTGTCTTAGCCAGATTTTTAAAAGAAGAGCAGCTTGAAGAAGGAGACGGAAATGACGTCAATGCGAACTAGGGCGCTTCCCAGTCAGTTGCCTGTAGGGTTAAGGCGAATGACTTGGGCTCCACGTTGTTTCGTGATTTCCGCTGCAAGTACCTATCGAAGATTATGACTTCAATCGAGTAAGTATATTCCTTCGGTAATTATGGATGTTCCTTGATTACCAGTTTGATTGTGCTCAGCGACACACTGATCATGGGATCGCTGATGTAGGCACAAGGGTATTTCGGACAGCTAGTCCGGGGTCCCCACAGATAAGAAGATAAATCTTTCATTACTGATTCCCCGAGAGTTCGATATTAAACCCTCGAGTCACCCCACGTGGGGAAAACTGTCTTTCCTATACTATGCACTCTGTACTTGGAGTCTCAAGCTAACCATATTCTTTTGACGCAGGTAACTACGTCAAAGGCCATCAGTGATCCACGCCATCACTAGGTCGGGGGTGGGCGACAAGCCAGGTGTATCTTCTTGAGTTCACCTGCGAGCCACCGAGCACCATCCTGGTCATTACTTTTGAGGGTGGGAGTACAAAACTGCAAGAAGAGCAAAATTTTGAAGAGTATGTGATGCACCTAAAATGCATCTACTTTTCCAATCACTTTGCTTCATAATTTGCTCCGGAATCTTCCCATATTTGAATAAAACTGCTGAATCTGACGCTGTTTTTAGCAAAGTCTCGTTTCTGATTGTTTTTGCAGGAAATTAAATCGGGGAAAAATACCACGTCAATTTTTATCGAAAAGAAGGCCTTTGAGCGAAAGATGGACACGAGGAAGTGTTGGAGGCCCAAAAGGGAGGCTCCAACACGGCCAGATTCTTTGGCCGCGTGGGCCCACCTATCTGGAGCCTCGGACACCTCCTCCCAATCGGCTTCGGCATACCCCTTCATATATACGAAAAAGTGGATGACCTAGGAGGAGGGAGCTATTCGTGAAACAGAGCACCGCCGCCACCACGATCTTCGATTTCGGAGTCAGATTGATCCAGGATTTCTCTCCCGGAGGAGAGATCCGGAGGCCGTCTTCACCGCCATCTTCACCGCCTTCATCTCCATCAACCATGAGCTCCCTCACTATCACCATGTGTGAGTAGTCCGCTGTAGGCACATGAGGTGGATGGGGATTGGATGAGATTGATCATGTAACGATACTAGTTGTTCGAGAATTGAGGGGTTTATCTTGAGGATGCTTTTGTATTGTGTTGATGCACTTATGCTATGTTTAATGCTTGCTACTAGGGCCCGAGTGGCATGATTTCAGTACTGAACTTATTTTGCCTCGTCATATAATTGGGTTTGGTATCTATCTGCAAAGTATATCACCTGCTATTATGTTGAACCCGCGAACCCTAAATGTGACATATAGGGAAACCAAGGGGGAGATGTTTTAGTTTGAGGATTTTATGTGTTCATGAAGTGTTAATGCATTGTTCCGGGCTATTCGAAAGGGTAGACCTTAATTACCTGTAGTTCCAAGTTGGCCCCGGTGAAATGGGCAGGTAGGACAATAGATGTTGTGTAAATTCTCTTGGTTAGTACACACAACTATATATGGAACACATACCTACATATGTCGGAGTTAGAGATAAGTCCCATTGCTATTTGTTTATTATCATATGATCAATCTTATTCATGCCACACCCCGCTGTCAACTCATGCCTATGTTTTAAATCTCTGAGTTACACTTTCACTTTTTCGGTGAAAACTGGGAAACCCTTGTTACTACTGTTGTTTTACTTTGGTTACTTGAAGCATATTACTGCCATCACTATTACTGCTGCAAGTTTATTGATATACAGGTGTGGTTGAGAGTGACGTATCAATTGCTAAAGTCTTATTGGTATTCTTATGTTCCCATCGTGTCGAACTATAAATTTGGGTAATACTTCCCAACGAAGATTTCAGCGATCCCCTATACTTGTGGGTATCAGGAACTTTTCTGGCGCCATTGCCGGGGAACCTAGCATTATTGGTAAGACAACTTGTTATCATTTATTTGCTGCATTTGCTTGTTCCCAACTATGGGAAGGGAAAAGAACACTCCTAAGGAAGTGAGGCCTTCTACTACTCGAGGAGGTAAGGACTTGCCAAGTAGGCCCAACTTTTCACCTGATGTTGCTTCTGCTATTGTTACTAAAAAGAAAGGTAAAAAAATATCTAGTTCACCATTGTCTAAGATGTCTACTAGTACTGAAAATGATTTAATATGTGGTAGCATAGACAAAGAAGTGACACCTGAAACAAATGAAACATCTGAGATAATTGAAACACCTGAAATTCCTGAATCTTCTATTATTGAGAATGTGGAGTCTGAGTTAGAGGATATTGAATATTTTGATGATGAGCATGAGACTTCTTCTGAGGAAGAAGATGCTTTTACTATGGCTTTTATGGATTCAGATTTTGGTAAATTGGAGAAACTTGATAGTTATGCAAATTCTCCTCTTGATAATTATTTCCCTGTTGCTAAGAAAATGAATGCTCTAGCTATTAAAATTAAAGACAAAGATTATGAGTTTAGTGTTGATCCCGAAAAGATTAAAGAAGCTGAGAAGTATAAGTTTTATGGGAGAGATAATGAATTTCCTTTTGAACACATGGCTGTTTTACATATCTATCTGTGGCATTTGGTAAAGATGAAATACACCAACGCTATTATTTCTTAAAGTTGTTTCCTTTTACTTTGGGAGGAGGAGCTAAAATCTGGTATAATCATTTAGAACCTGGCTCTATTACTAGCAAAGAAGAATGTTTGTAGGTTTTCTATAATAAATATTTCCCGGCTGATAAGATCCATGGTTTAATTATTGAGATTAGCAGCTTTTCACAGAAAGAGAAGGAGGAATTACCCCAAGCTTGGGGGAGGTACAGTAAGATGGTTAGGAAATGTCCTACCCATGGCTTTAAGAGTAATGAAATACTTGATATATTTTATAATGGACTAACTGAAAACACTAGAAGCTATCTTGATAGTATTGCAGGTAATATTTTCAGGGAAAGGACTGTTGATGAAGCAACTGAGTTATTGGAGACTATCTCTAGAAATTATGAAGATTGGAATATTGAAGAGTTTGATGGAAAAGAGATATTTCTGGAGAAGAAAAGAGGCATTATTGAATTAAATGAAGAGGGAATGAAAGAAGCTTCCAAGGATATGGAAGAGATGGGAATTAAAACCTCTCATCTCAAGCAATTGGCTGAATTGGGTGTTAAACTTCCTAATGACCAACCGTGCTTTCCAATTCTAGTCAATGCTATTAGTTCTATGGAAGGTAATGAAAAGGTAACCCCTCCTATTGATGTATCCTATGTTAATGATTTTGCTTATAATAATAATCCTGAGGAGCATGAGATTAGAATGAAAATTATGGAAAACTCTCATAATATTAAATCTCTCCGTGAAAATATAAATGCTAGTGTGGGAGAGCTTAAAAGAATTGTTAAACATTTTGAAATGATGAATAATCAAGTTGAACAAATGGTTTCTCTTCAAAATCAATTGTGTGGAAATCTTATTGAAAAGAAACAGGTTTGTGGAGTTAATACTAGGGGTGGTGCAAGTACTCAAGATCCTGACTATCCTAAGAACCACCCTAAGAGGAAAGAGCAAGAGGCTCTCAAAAACAAATCTTCTGCAGGAAAATCTCCCAATGAAAGCAAAGATACTGATGATTCTCAAGAACAAGACAAGGATATTTCTATTTCTGATGCTGAGACTGAAGATAATAATATTGAAGAAGAAGAATCACCTCCACTTGAAGAAGAACAACAAGAAGAAGAGAATAATGAAGAACCTGAACCTATTGATGAAGAAGACTCTCAACCATCTAATGAGAAGAATAAAAAGAAGAAGCATCCAAATCAACAAAAAGGTAAAGAGAGGGATCCATGGGTGCAAAGACCCATACCATATCCCCAAGAGGTAATTAAATCTTTGGATGACGCTAGATTTGAGAAGTTTTTTGCATTGATTAAAACTTTGTGTTTACAAATTCCTCTTGTTGATGCTATTAAAATTCCTCCATATTCAAAATATATGAAAGATGTTGTCACTAATAAGAGGAAGATACCTAATGATGCAATTACTGCGATGCTTGCTAATTATTCATTTAAAGGGAAATTGCCTGAAAAGCGAGGAGACCCTGGTATTCCAACTATTCCTTGTCATATTAAAGAAACTTATGTGAAATATGCCTTGTGTGATTTAGGAGTTGGTGTTAGTGTTATGCCTTTTTCTTTATATAAGAAACTTAACCTAAACAAATTGGTTCCAACTGAAGTTTCATTACAAATGGCTGATAAATCAACTGCTGTGCCCATAGGTATATGTGAGGATGTTCCTATCTCTATTTCTAATGTTTTAATTCCTACAGACTTTGTTATATTAGAAATGCCTGAGGATGATAATCTATCTATAATTCTCGGAAGACCCTTTTTAAACACTACGGGCTGTTATAAATTGCACTGAGAGCAAAGTGACATTTAATGTCAAAGGAAATGAGCATACTATCTATTTTCCCAAGAAGAATCCTGTCACAATGATAAACAAGAGTGTGAATTATATTCAAAGAAATACACTAATTGTGGGAAGCTTTGAATTTGCACTACCACCTCCTGAACCAAAGTATGCTACCATAATGATTGGAACTATTCCAATCAAATATGAGGTACCTTGAACTTCTTCTTTATATACAAAATAAGAATCATGTATTATATATTTTGCATATTATTAATGAGACTTGATCAACCTCATAACTAATGTGGAAATGATGAAAACTTGATTCCCATAAAAATTGTGTTGCATTAAAAAAAAATTTATCTTGAAATTTTAGAGTATATGCATAGACATAACTATTTCAGGGTTTAGAAATTCTAGAATATGAAGTTTTAAAAATTCTCTTTAGAAAATTTTCTCGAAAAATTCCAGAAAAATTTGGAGGTAAGTTATTTTACCAGAGGGACCAACAGCCAGAAGGGGGACACTAGAGGGCCACCAGGGACCAAAATAGGGTGTCCCACGCGGCTAGATTCCTTAGCTACGTGGGACCCACCAACTTGGCCCCCAGGGGGAGTTAGGTGGGGGGTAAGTGCTCATCTCCTTCCCCTCGACAGTAAACCACCTCCAGGTATTTTCCCAAAATTTTCCTGTGCTCGTTCTTCCTGGTATCCTTCGATCTCCAAGTTTAGGGCAGATTTTTCAAATCTGTTTGGTGGGATTACTCCTTGGTATGTGACTCCTCCGCCCATCCAATTACTTTTTGTTCTTATGCTTAATATATGAAGTACTTTGCTACACTAGGTGCCACTTAAAATGCTTGAGAAGTCCATAGATTTAAGTTCTCTAGTTGATATTGATGCATAATATTGATGTGGGGACTAGTTATGGAGGGATCCATGTTAAATAGGATGTGGAGGGTGTGGCTATACCATGGCTGCTAGGTAAACATGTGAATAGGATCGAAAACACAAGCATCGTTTCATAAGGCTAGCAAGGAACAAAAGATAGGAGGAGTAAGAGACAGAAAACAAGGATAGCAAGTGTGTAGTCCTTGCCTGCAATCCGGGAGAGGTAGCAGAACATGTCGTTACTCACATCAACTCATCGTCCTATCCTTGAAAAAGCAACGAACACTGGAAAGCATAGGAAATGCATCTACTACTAAGGCAAAAGAATCGGCATGCTTATGTGATGCATGACATGTCAAGATATGCGAAGATGCACCTTAAGCCAAATTAAACGGAACCGAGATTCTGACATTTAAGATATGGTTCAAGTTATTTTTCTAAACATCAAAATTAAATGTTGATTTAACAAGGAGGAACAAGGCATAGGTGAGCTTATCAAAATTAAATGGAATGGGGAGAACAATTAAATTAATTCCCTTCACATTCCATATTTAATTAATTAGATGATATACAAAATAAAATAAAGATGCAAACTACATGATGCAAACATGGATGAACATGGCATACTCATATTCCTTACATTTTTCTGATAAAATTTCATATAAGACATTTTTAATTTGGAGTTATGAATTAAAAGATATGACATAAACATAGTTTGCAAAATAAAATAAATAAAACAGGAAAAGGGGTGGCATTGTTGCAGCCAGAGGGGATCGAACTGGGGCCGGCCAGGGAAAGAAAAGAGAGCTTGACCACTGGGCTACTGCTGTGTTTGCGTATGATTCGGGATCTGTCTATACATGAAGCATCATGCCGCGGTAAACTGAATTTTGATAGGCAACGAATTCAGACTAAAGATTCAGAGCGACATCGACGACCTGTAGCGATGCTGCTCGTCCCTGGCATGCGAGCGCGAGGGTGCAGGGAGGGAAAAGAGGCAGGAGACGCGGTTGCAGCTCACCGCGGGGATGCTGGCATTGTTGATCGGCCTAGGGGTGACGGAGGTGGCCGGCAAACGATGGAGATGGACGGCGGCCTTGGCGCTCCCGCGGATGGCGCAGTCGAAGTCGTGGATGGAGTCGAAGCGTGCGGCGATCCCCGGCTCGATTCCTCACGTGTGGTGGTCGTAGGCGTCACCCTAGACCTCCTCGGCATGGCTGATGTCTACTACACGCTTCTATTCTTGTAGACTTGTTGGGCCTCCAAGCGCAGAGGTTTGTAGGACATCGGCAATTTTCCCTTAAGTGAGTAACCCAAGGTTTATCGAAATCAGGGAGGTAGAGGTAAAAGATATCCCTCTCGAGCAACCCTGCAATTAAGATACAAGAAGTCTCTTGTGTCCCCAACACACCTAATACAATTGTAAGTTGTATAGGTGCACTAGTTCGGCGAAGAGATGGTAAAATGCTAGTGATGTGGATGGTAAAAGGTTATTTTGTAATTCTGTAATAAAAATGGCAGCAAGCAAACAAGTGACAAAAGAGACTAAAAATGGTGTATCAATGCTTGGAAACAAGGCCTAGGCTTCATACTTTCACTAGTGACTACTCTCAACATCATTAACATAATTAAACACATGATAGTTCCCACAAAAACACATGCATGGTAGACGTTACTCGGAGATCATTCTTTCGTGGATCCAATAGGATGAGAATTGCGTAGGGCTACGAAAAGCACACCTTAAAGTTCGTATTCCACATCTATGGACACTTCATCCTGTCACTATCCGCATCCAAAGATAGTACTAACAAACACCACAACCTATTTCTTGAATAGTCTCTTTCTTCAATAACACAAGCATCAAGAAACCTCATGATCTATTCAATCCAACAATAATAAAGAACAAACTCATGATGAAGATCCCTCTAAGCTTTTATCATTAGAGTCACACACGTCACCCACACTGTCACCGAGATACCGTGATCACAACGGTGACTCCTGAACTTATACTAGATAACACCACTTGAGCAAAATCATATCCATTACATGTAGGGAAACATCATGTATTCAACTATGCTAACAAAGCTCATGATCACAACGAAGATCACATCATGGGAGAGAGAGATAACCACATAGCTACTTGTATAAGCCTCAGCCCCGGTGAGGGACTACTCCCTCCTCATCGCGGGAAGCAGCGGTGTTGATGGAGATGGCTCCGGCGGTCGATCCCCGTCCCGGCAGGGTGCCGGAGCAGGATCAATCTGACCCTCGAAACTTGTCGGCGATGACGGCGGAGCTCTGTTGTGTTTTTGGGAAAATCCTTCGGGGGTTAGGTTTTTTCGTCGGGGGTGATTTATAGGCCAAAGGGCGTCGCGAGGGGGTCTCCGAGGGGCACAGGCGGGCGGCGGCCGCGGCCCCCCTTAGACCCGCGGGTGGGACCCGCCCCTGCCCTGTGGGTCCCTCCCGGGGTCGCCCTTCTGGCTCCGGTCCTTATTTCTTCAATAAAAAATCATCGTAAATTTTTGTCCAATTCCGAGAATATTTCCAAAAGTAACTTTCTGCAACAAAAACAGCACAAAAACAGGGAACTGGCACTAGGCATCTTGTCAAAAGGTTAGTCCAATAAAATGCCTCAGAATGATATAATAATGTAGCATAAACATGTAATAATGATGGGAATCAAGCATGGCATGATCAAAAATTATAGATACATTTGACACGTATCAGCATCCCCAAGCTTAATTCCTGCTCATCCTCGAGTAGGTAAATGATAATTAAAATAATTTTTGAGCTTGACATGCCACCAAAATAATCTTGATCAAGATAGTAATGTACAGCACATGATGTGAAATAAAGTGATCCAAAACAATTGTCTATAGTTGACATTAAGCAAACAATGATTAACAAGAGCTAGCTAACAATACTAGAAACTTTTCATGAACAAGTGCGTTGGAGACATGGAACCATACATAAGGTTTAGAAATAAGAATTGCAAATTATGTCTCCAATGTAAAGCATTAATCATTCTTCAAAGCATCCAAGTAGTCATTCATGAAAATAGCCAAGCTCGAGTCAGGTGTCCTACTCCATCTCCTTCACAAAGCAACTGTTTCGAAGTCTACTCAACTAGTGCAAGTAAGAAGTGGCTTTGGCACCAAAATTTTATGGCAAAGAGAACATTGATGGAAGTTTGGAATGCCAAAAAGAAAGGCTCAAACAGTGGAGAGGGTAACCACAAGACAGAAGGAAGTCCCGTAGTTGACACTGTATGAGGAGTAGTGATGGCCATGCAGCGGATGCACATAGAGCTATAAGTGTATAAAAGCTCTCCAATGGAACTAGTGGGGGTGCATCCAACTTGCTTGCTCATGAAGACCTAGAGCTCACTTGAGGAGGCTCATCCTTGGAATATACAAGCCAACTTCTATAACATTAATTCCCCACATAGTTATACTACAAAAACAATATGAGAACTATCTACAATGAAGTGTAGGTGCTAACTAACACAAGTGTGGTAAAAAGGATAGTAGTGCTGCTCCCTCTCTCTTTTCTATTTTTTTTTTAGTTTGGTGGCCTCCATGGCTCTTTTAAATGCTCTATCATTTGGCCTATTTTTGGGCTCTTTTCTTTTTCTCTTTTTTTTTTTGTATTTTTACCTCACTGTAGGAGCAACACTATATTACAAATGGATCATCACACTTTTTGGTACTCATAACTTATAAGACTAATACATGATGTATAAAAGAAAGTATGCATGACCGAGCGTAGTGTGCAAAAAATGTAAAACATGTGGCAAGCCACGCAGCACACTAACTCAATGATCAAGCAAACTATATGGTAATGAAGAATGACATCAAGTCATGTAATGTAATGATGGATGTTGCATGGCAATGTATCTCGGAACGGCTATGAAAATGCCATGATATATAGGTATGGTGGCTGTTTTGGGGGAGATAATTGGCTTATGTGTAGGAGAACAAGATGAAGTTCTCCCACGGGGTTGGATGTACCGGTGAAAGTATGCACCAATCTATATGTGAGAGAGGGCATTGCGCAGCACCGAAGAGGCTAGCAAAATATGGAAGTGGAAATGCCAAAAACCAAAACTCAACAATGCATTTCATATATTGCAGACAACTAGCAATTTCAATGTTCCACAAATGGTTAGAAACACCCCGAGAGGGATCATGGTGGCGACACAAGTGCCCCGTTGGCTTCCCCGACCGTTGTAGTAACTACCCACTAGGAACTTCTTTTCAACTGAGCAGAATTCATGATGCAAAAATATTGTTGACTTAGGTTGTTTTTAGTTAAGAAAGATACGGCTCCACACTCTACTAACACGTCTCCACTAATCAGCTCTAACACCGTTAACCAACACATTTTAACCATTAGTTATTTTAATGCCTCAAAACAATTGAAGAGTATCAAATTATCCACATAGTGATCTACAAGACTATGCATGTTTTTTCTATTTCATACCACTACCACATGCATAGCATTTTATCGCTCTAACAAATTAACCAAGCAACCAAAGCAACTCTCGAACAAATATAAGTGAAGAAAAAGAGAGATTAACATCAACAACTAGCAGATCTAAACAAGATAAAATCTAAAAGCGAGAGCTTACTAGCAAACAAACTGTAGCTAAGAATACTCAACAAGATATAAGCGAAGCAAAGGAGTATTCAAACGAAAAAGCGGAGCGTGTCTCTCTCCCACACAAGATGGATAGGATCCAACATGAATATGACCAGCAAACAAACAAAACAAAACTAAAAGAAAAATAAAATGACGCTCCAAGAATAGAACATAATATGTAAAGTGATAAAAACGTAGTTTCAACGAAACGACCTAATGGTTGTTAGTGAAGAGTGGGTATGCCTTGGGCATCCCCAAGCTTAGATGCTTGAATCTTCTTAAATGTTCCAGGGGTATTCCATGGGGGCATCCCGAAGCTTGAGCTTTTATCCATTCTCACATCACCGTGTCGTTCAAAACTTAAAAACTCCCTTCACACAAAACTTGTTATAAACTGATTAGAGGGTTAGTGCTCATAAATTAAAATGCACATGTGTTCAACTCAAGACAAATTGCAAACAACTTTATTGGGCATTAGATACTGTTCAATAAGCCTCAATATGACACTCCACCTCTAGAGTATCACATTTGATGATAGTAAAAGAGGCGAATACAAAATAAAAGCAGAATTTATCAAAAACTGAACAGTCTGTAAATATTGAATTTTTCGAAGCACTTCTGTAGCTCAAATAAAAAAACTTAAAACTAACTAAATATATATAAAAGTATCAGGCTTGCTGTCTAAAAATATCGGAAAAATATAAAATTTAGGGATTTTCTAGATTTTCGAACAGTAAAGGACACAAATCTGTTTCTGGACAACAAAACAACACCTCGCACTTTCAATGCATTAGATGCTAAACTTGGCACAAAAAACCAAGAGAAAAAGATACAATGTAATTGCTACATAGGCAAAAACTCCATGACTCAAGAAAAGCAAAAAACAAACTGAAATTAAAAGATGGGTTGCCTCCCAACAAGCGCTTTTCTTTAACGCCTTTTAGCTAAGCTTGAGATTTTAATTATGCTCTCATAAGAATAAGAATTGAAACACAAAAGAGAGCATCAAGAAGCAAATATCAAACACTTCTAAGTCTAACCCACTTCCTATGCATAGGAATCTTGTAAGAAAATAAATCATTGAAGCATAAAGCTAATAGCATAGGAAGGCAAAGCAAATGTAACATTAAAGCCTTCAACATAAAGAGGAGAAACTTCATAAGATGAAAATTTATATAACCACGTTTCCCTCTCTCATAATAACTTTCAGTAGAATCATAAGAAAACTCAATAACATAACCATCACATAAAGCATTTTTCTCATGATTCACATGGATAAAAGTATTATTACTCTCCACATAAGCAAAATCTTTATTATTAGTACCATTGAGAGTAGGACTATCATATAGAACTTGGATATGATAGACTAATTGTATATTAGAAAGATGATGTTCAGTAGGAGAGTAATAATTATGACAAGTCTCGCAAGGATGATTAAAATTATTCATTATGGCATAGTTGTCATCACAATAATCATCAAAAACTGGAGGCATAATATCATCATAAGCAAGGGGATAGTCATCCTTCCAATCATATATTTGTGTAAACAAATCATCATGACTTTCAATACCAAAAGGATTTTCAAACCCCTCATCCCCAAGCTTGGGGTTTGCACATTATGATTAGAAGAAACATGAATATTCCCAACAGTATAACAATTATCAATATCATTTTCAAAATTGGTGCCAAAAAGATTTTCAAGATCATAAGTAGTATTAATTTCCCAATCATGATCATAACAATAAGTAGCAGGCATAACATAATCTTCTTCAATAGTGCCTATAGACTTAACATCAAGATTATAATGAATACAATCAAGCGGATCATCTTCAATAATTTTTGACTCATGCTCATTAGGAACAGCCATGATGAGAGAAATATGCTTAGGGGATGATATCGTTTCCTCTTTCTTTTTTACTCCTCCCTCTCTTCTTCTTCTTCACCACCACCTTAGGAGGGAGTGGTTGGAAAGGAAGCTTCTTCACATAATTGATTCATTATTAGAAAAGACAGGAGAAACTTGGGAGAATCTCTCCCTTTCATTATTGGCAACATAAGAAACATTTTTCCTTTTATAATTTGGTGAAGTGCTATTCTTTCTAATTTTTGCAATGTAAGCATTGTCACGGCAATTCACAACACGATAATGATAAGCTCCATAAAGAATGCTATTTGTCCCAAAAGTACTCCTATCTAACCAAGATGTTTTTTCTGATAACTCTTCACACCCCAAAAATAAATTAAGTTCATCATAAAGACTAGAGGTGATCATGTTATCACAAAACTGGCTAATAGTTCTATCATTAAAGTACGAGAATTGGAAATTAAAATGACCTTCTTCTTTGCAAAGTTCACACATAAAAGGATAGAGGTCATTTATTTCTCTAGCAAATTTATATAAATCCTTAAGCCATTTGCTAGTTCTTTCATGCTTAAGTTGCTTACAATATTTATCTTCTTCAACCCGAGTGCTTTCACAAGGTCTATGCACTCCACAAAAATTAACATGCTTATATAAAACATTATTTGTAGAGATTGGATCATGTCTATTGCAATCATCATTAACAATTACATTTTGTTTGCAAATGTCTTAGAAAGGTTCATGATACTTAGACCATTTCTCTTTAGGAATATTAATATGAGAAGCAAAATATTTATAGATATCAACAGCTATATGAGAGTCAAGTCCAAACTTAGCACTAAGCTTATTAAAACTATCAGTTTCAACAAAAGACAAGGCATCATACTCNCTTGCGCTTCTGTTCGGCTTCGGCACGTAGCCGGCTCAGCCGTGATGATCCTTTCGGCTTCGTCGAGTCGGATCGGATTGGTCATGCCCGCGTCGGCGGTGGCATACTCATCCGCGATGGCCATGAGGTGCGCCATAGTCTTCGGGTTTTTCCTCAGGAGCTTGTGCTTGAGTAGAGTTTTGGTCCTTGCATCCTTGGACGAAGTACTGGATGGCTTGAAATTTTGGGATTCCCTCGCAGGAGTTGTGCAGGCTGGTCCACCGCGTTAGATAAGAACGGTCCGACTCGTCCTCCTTCTGCTTGCATATCGCGAGCAGCTGCGCGTTGCTCGGGCGCAGGTAAGTGCCGGTGAAGTTGCGGTTGAACACTTCCTCGAAATCCAGCCAGCTGTTGACGCTTTCAGCTGGGAGGCTGTTCAGCCAGGTCCGAGACGATCCCTGGAGCATGAGCGGCACGTAGCGTACGGCCACCCGCTTGTTGCCGCCTGTGATGTTGACTGCGGTGACGTAATCGGCCAGCCAGTCCTCCAGCTTGGCGGTGCCGTTATATTTTGGCGTGTCTCTCGGGAGCGTGAATCCCTTTGGGAATTGCTCTGTCCGAATGCGTGGTCCGAAATAGCCATGCGCGGCGACGTCTTCTTCTTCGATGGCGCTTGAAGCCTTGAGCGACTGGATGCGTTGTCGAGCGTCGTTGCCGGCTTCCGGCCCTAGTGGCCCCAGGTGTTGGTCGATGGTGACCTTGTGGACGATTCGCTCCTTGACGCTGCGTCCGGCTCGGGGGTTGTTGTCGTCGCCGTCTTTAGGTCATCCAGCCGGATCACGACCGTGATCTCGGGGATGTGAGCTCGCGCTCCTGATCTCTACTACACACTTCTATTCTTGTAAACTTGTTGGGCCTCCAAGCGCAGAGGTTTGTAGGACAGCGACAAATTTCCCTTAAGTGAGTAACCCAAGGTTTATCGAATCCACGGGAGGTAGAGGTCAAATATATCCCTCTCAAGCAACCCTGCAATTAAGATACAAGAAGTCTCTTGTGTCCCCAACACACCTAATACAATTGTCAGTTGTATAGGTGCACTAGTTCGGCGAAGAGATGGTAAAATGCAAGTGATATGGATGGTAAAAAGTGATTTTGTAATTCTGTAATAAAAATGGCAGCAAGCAAACAAGTGACAAAAGTGACTAAAAACGGTGTATCAATGCTTGGAAACAAGGCCTAGGCTTCATACTTTCACTAGTGACTACTCTCAACATCATTAACATAATTAAACACATGATAGTTCCCACAAAAACACATGCACGGTGGACGTTACTCGGAGATCATTCTTTTGTGGATCAAATAGGATGAGAATTGCGTAGGGCTACGAAAAGCACACCTTAAAGTTCGTATTCCACATATATGGACACTTCATGCTATCACTATCCGCATCCAAAGATAGTACTAACAAACAGCACAACATATTTCTTGAATAGTCTCGTTCTTCAATAACACAAGCATCAAGAAACCTCATGATCTATTCAATCCAACAATAATAAAGAACAAACTCATGATGAAGATCTCTCTAATCTTGATGCTTTGAGCCACACACGGCACCCTCACTGTCACCGTGGTACCGTGATCACAACGGTGACTCCGCAAATTATACTAGATAACACCACTTGAGCAACATCATATCCATTACACATAGGGAAACATCATGTATTCAACTATACTAATAAAGCTCATGATCACAATGAAGATCACATAGCTACTTGTATAAGCCTCAGCCCCGGTGGAGACTACTCACGCATGTCCATGGTGAGTGGGAGCTTGATGGAGAGGTGCAGCCCGGAGGAGAGACGGCGACGTCGGCGGCCCGGAGAGGCGGCGGCGGCAGCCCTTGGAGGCGGCGGCGGCAGCCCTTGGAGGCGGCGGCGGCTGCCCTTGGAGAGGCGGCGGCGGCAGCCCTTGGAGGCGGCGGCGGCTGCCCTTGGAGAGGCGGCGGCGGCAGCCCTTGGAGGCGGCCCTTGGCCCTCCCTTCAAGCTTGGAGATGGTGCTGCTATGGAGGAGGTTCTCCTGTCCTAGGCGGCTGCCTAGGAGGAGAAAAATTCGTGGGGCTTGATGACCTAGGTTTCCTATCTTTATATACTTTCCCGAATTTCCGTCATCAGATTTTTGGGCTTCAGTAAAACGGGGATATCTCGGCCGTACAGACTCGGATTGGGCTGTTCTTGGGCTTAAATGAAAGCTATGGAAATTTCCCACAACTATGTCCGATGTGAGAACTTCAGTTGACGTCGTCTTCAGGTCTCAAACTGACGATCTCTGAAATCTGTTAGAAGGGACAGATTTCAGGAAAGTCCAATTCGACTCCAACAAGGTTTTCTTTTGCGTTTTTGCCAATTTCCAAGCGATTTCTACACATCAAAGTGTAAAACAAGAACATTGTGCACTTTTGAAACTATTAATAGGTTAGCCCAAATAAATCATAAAATTGATATAAAAACAAGTGGCAATGATGTAAAACATGCATGGAACAATCAAAAATTACCGATACGTTTGACACGTATCAGCTCCTCTCGCGATGAGCTCGTGGTTGCTTGTCCTTTGGCCTTCGCGGCTTGTCGATGACGCCTCGTAGCCCTGCTTGGACTTGCCGGCTGCGTCATAGCCAGGTGGAGGAGCGTATAGTGCTAAGTCCCTGCTTCCGACCGGCTCGGTTTCGCGTTGCTGCCGGTTGGCCGTGGCGATGAGTTGTTGAACCCGGCGCATTTGTTGACGTAGCTCTTCGCCTTGAAGATGAGGAACTTCGGCTGCCGCCACCTCCGCGGCCTTCATGTTTTGAGCTAGACAACTGTATTCCGGTTGGACAATGTCGTAGTTCTCACGCAGCTATCCAGCACGGTTCAATGCTCCGCCGAGGTCCCCTCCTTTGCACCTGATCTCACCCATCATGTCCGTGTCGCCTCTTGACGGCTCGAAACCGTGGACGGTGTTGTGCTTGCGCATCGTGGCATTGAGTCGGCGCTGCGTCGAGGCTAAGTGAAGTGCCTTGTCGTACATCTGCTGGTGCATCTTCTCGAGCTCGGCTGCCGCCTTGGATGGGTCCGCACTCGGCGCGATGGGAGTGCTCAGCAACTCGAACTCCGCCTCGAGGTTGTGCTGGAAACGCGAAGGTTCGCCAGCTTCATGGATGGTTTTGCCGGTGACGCCTGCTGCAGCCACGTGCTCGACCGTGTGCACCTCGGCGTAGACGCAGAGCTCGGTGTCGTCGCAGTCCGCGCTGCCGGAGTCGAGGTGATTGAAGGAGGACTCGCAGCCGCGCGTGCCGGCGTCAAAGGCCGATGGAGCCAGACACGTGAGGACCTCCTCCGGGTACTCCTTTGCAGCGACGGCGACGTAGACGGGGAAGTCGCCGAAGGTGACGATGACGCCTCCGCTGGTGAAGCCCACGTCGGCGAAGCTCTGGGTGTTGTCGATGATGCAGCCGATGGAGAGCACGAGGCCGGAGACGACGCGCCGGTCATCAACGAAACGGGATCCCGCGCAGAACATGACTCCGCTCGTCGCTAGCCCCACGGTGGGCGCCAAATGTCATGGTGGATAGCACGGCATACCCATCGGAGATGGGAAAGTTTTGTGGGGCAAGGCAACGATGGTGTTCGCTCGGGATTGGGTAACAAGCACGCAAAGACACGCGATGTACCCAGGTTTGGGGCCCTCTTGTGGAGGTAACACCCCTACGTCATGTTCTTCTGATTTCTATTACTTGATCACAGAGTTCGGGCTACAATATGCTCCTGGAGCTGTTTCGGGTGGCAGCCGGCTGGAGGTTCTAGCCGGCTGGAGGTGGAAGATGATGATCGTCGTGAGCAGAGTCAGTGCCTGGAGCTTGTGTTCCTTACCCCGCGCAGGGGGCTCTAGCCCGCCTTATATAGGCAACGGGCTAGGGTTTTGGGTTACAAGGAAATTACATGGCTATCCCTATGACATCAGCTACACTCTGGTCCGGCTGGAGCTAATTGTCATGATGTTGTACAGGAAACGCCCGACCGACGGTTATGCGAGGCTAGCCCACTAGTACGGAACTGTCGGCTGGTGGATCCGGCTTCGGTCCAGCCGGACGGATGCATCCGGATAGGTGCAGCCGGTCGAACGTTGCCGGCATGATGCAGCCGGCGTGTTGCAGCCGGTCTGACCTGGCCGGCTTGAGGAGTTTGAAGAAATGAGCGTCTTTAGGGTATCCGGGGTTCATCTCCCCGACACCCCCCCCCCCAAACGGCGGTATGTGTGCCCCGGCAGGTCTACCCCCCTAGATTTCTCCGCGCGGGGTTCCACCAATGTACTTTTTCATAGGTTTGTGTTTGTTTAGGCCATAGACACATGGAAAACTAGGTTTGGTACCATGTGGCACATTCTAGCCCCCGGTATACCCGCAGCGGGACATTTCTACCTACAGGTTCAGGAATCTGCTAAGTGTTATCGCCCGAATGTGAGGAAGGTTACACCGGGGAGCTATGCCTTGCACAATTTGGTGAATCACACCTTCCAACACACTTCCACAATTTGGTGAATCACACCTTCCAACCTCCGAGGACTTTGACGTTGAGGTTGCGGTGCTTGCGGGACAAGGCAAGAAGGGTGGCCGCCTATGGATTGGTGATGGGTTAGTCGACCCAAGGACCATTCCATCTCTACGCCAGGTCCGTCATGGGCGTACGAGCGAGCAGCCTCGGGTAGAGACCCGCCCACGGGCTTCGGATCTAGTTGTCGAGCGGTTACGCATATGTTCTTCCTCGGTCCTCTACGCTTCATTACATGTTTTCCATTGCAATGTTAATGACATCGCGACGACACAACGTAGGCGGAGATGGAAGAAAGGGAACGGAGGAAACAAGCGGAGGTGGAAGAAAGGGAACGGAGGTACCAAGAGGAGAGGACGCAGATGCAGCAGCAGCTTAGGGAGAGCATGCAGATGCAGCAGCAGATGTATCAGCAGCAACAACAGATGATGAGCATGTTTATGAACCAGACCGTGCTGACTTCCCCACCGGGGAGTCATCCTACTCCTCCTTCTTCTGCCTTCAACTGGGTAACTGGTTAACTTAATATCTCCATCTTATTTTCTCTTGTTTTGTTGTCTAACCGAACTTCAAACATTGCAGCCCGCGCCTGATCCGAACATGTTGGTGCTCCTGCAGCGACCACCCGGTCAGAGCCCGGTGACTCCTCCTGCTTCCGCCTTCAACTGGGTAAGTGGTTAACTTAATATCTCCATCTCTTGTCTTATTGACTCACCCTAACATCAGATATTGCTGCAGGGGCCTATTCCGAACAACATGCCGCTCATCCAGCCACCGCCTGATCAGAGCACGTTTACACCTGAGACGGCCGTCAACAATCTGAACATCATCCGGAGCCTGGCGTAGTTTCCAGGTGAGTTATCCTACACTTGTGCCCAACGCGCTTCTAGGTTGTAGAATGCAATGTCACTTGTGCCCAAACTTGAAAATTTCATAATTTACTCTAATGTCTCACACTTGTTGGAAATTTAGCAATCTCATTATTTTTCTTTTGACCTAGTATGCCCACTGTTCTGTAGCCAAATGCTTCTAACATTAGAAGTTGAAGGTGTGCCACTACATCACAAATTGCCTATTGTTATTCTCTGTTTCAAATGTTGTTTTGCCTAATAATGTTGATATGATTCAACTTTAGAGCTTTTGACGCAATTTCCACAACAGTGAAGCTAATATTTTCCGATTTTGAGTCAAATTAAATTCTGAGAATAACTCCAATGGCTTTTCCTGAATGAGTAGTAATATATTGTGTGACCGATGATATTGCTTCCTCTGCATTTTTTCATTCTTACATATGACTTACTAATAAAACTGATTAAGCATCAGGAGATAATAAACCTACCTTGTAGGAGAAGGACAAAGCAATGGAGAAGAACAAGGTTGATGCCAATGGAGAAGAACAAGGTTGATGCCATGAGCTTGTATGATGCCATGAGAAGAACAAAGCAACTTGTATGATGCCATGAGAAGAACTAAGCAACTTGTATGGGATAAGAACTTGTATGGATTTGTGGGTTATGATCATATATGGATCATATCGTGGGTTATGATATGAATTTGTATTGCTCTGGTGATATTGGAAGTTTGCTAGTATGTTATATGCATATATGCTGCTGGATCATATATATATTTGTGTAGTTTTTTGCAAATGCAGGAAATAATGAAAAACAGAAAAACCTGGCGCCTCCTTTGCCGTGTGTATGCACACGGCAAAGGACATTTGGTCAGCTTTGCCGTGTGCCTACACACGGCAAAGAGGCCTGTGCTGGTAGCCTGTGCGCAGCCTGTTCAGTGCTTTGCCGTGCGGGTGGGGGAGGGGCGCACGGCAAAGGCCCCTCTTTGCCGAGCGGGAGGGAGGGGAGGCACACGGCATAGGCCACACGCACGGCAGTCGACAGGCGCACGGCAACGCCCTGTCGCACGGCAGTGGCCAGGCGCACGGCAACGACCTGTCGCACGGCAGTGGCGAAGGGCGCACGGCAAAGGAATTTCCCACGGCAAAGCTGCAGGGCGCACGGCAAAGCGAGTCTTGCACGGCAAAGGCGTTGCCGTGTGGTTTGGGTGAGACGCACGGCAATGACGGCGTTGCCGTGCCGAACGTTGCCGAGTGGCCTTTGCCGTGCGACACCGTACGGCAAAGGCTTTGCCGAGCGAAATTGCTGCACGGCAACGACCTGTTCTCCCGTAGTGTGGGGCCGAGTCATTGGTATGCTAATATATTACTCTTGGTAGTGATCATTTTCATGATATACAAGTTCCCACTGTCTTCCTATCCATTTCATGCAACTTACTTTATTATTTGCAGCGAATTAATCATTTATGAGTCATATTTAAATTTCTAGCTTATAATGTTGATTCTCTGGTCTTGGTTTAACATCATAACCGTATTAATTTTATGACTCTATCACAAAAGATTGACAGCCTAGAGACTTTTTGGGAGGATTCGTGTATTGTTTGTCTTGTGAGTTGGAAGTTTTAAAGAAAGCGTAACACTAGAAGTAGGAAAATGAAAAGCATATGTAGAGGTCGTAGGATGACAGGAATTAAAGAGAAGCACATGAAGGTGACTTGTGCTCGGATCATTGATTGATGTACCCATTATTCGAGTTACTATGTAACAACATAAGCTGCCCTTAAACACTACTAGATATCGCGTTATAGCCGAGGGTCAACTTACCGTCGGTTATTTTCGTTTACCGTCGGCTATGTTTATAAATGACGGTGAACCGTCGGCTATATCCCATCGATGAAGCTCGGTCGGCCATTACCTTAATAACCGACGGTACGGTCGGGAAACAGATTACCCAACGGTAAAAACCTGACGGGAAGCCGTCAGGCATGTTTTGGCCACCAGCAGCCCGGTGGATACTCGACGACACTTATATCTGACGGTTTACGGTCAGCTTATCTTGTTCCGACGGTTTTTTGGGCCCGTCGGTGTTCTGAATAAACGACGGTGTATTTACCCGTCATTATTACCTGTAGCTGACGGGACAATGAAACTGTCGGTTAGCCCTATTACCGACGGTGCAGACAACCCTTCGGTATTCATTTAGATGAGAGGCAACGGACACTTAAAAGATCACCGACGGCTATAAGAACCTGCCAATAACTACTATAACCGAGATATTTTCTTCAACTTCATGCTGACAGGGAAATGTAATTCAGCACGACAATATTTCAAAATAATAGCATTCCAGAAACAACAGAACCACACAGGACTCAAAAAAATATATTATATTTGGAGAGACCTCACAAACAACACGATTCATCTAGAAAATGTCAAATGCAAAAGGAAATAATAACTGTGAATATAATGGTTCAACAACTTTAATTAGACCTATGCTTTGTTGACATCAGTAATCTTCACCAATCACCACGATAGTTATCATAATAACCATCAACCTCTTCATCATAATGCTCATTGTCGTCGCCGTAGCCGCCATAGGCATTATCATCACCATCTCCATAACCGCCTTCATCATCTCTCCCGTTGTCATACATGTCATCCACATCATCATTAGTGCCATGATTCTTCTCACGAGTAGGACTTCCTCGAGTATTGCTTCCCATGACCTATGAAATGATAAATCTAGTTGTAAGATAGGGGACCTTGTTTCAGAAATGTTGGCATACACTATACCCTGAATCTATGAAGCATACAGATGATCTGACCATATCTAGGAAAAGTAAACCAAAGAAGTTTGGAAGAAGCATCCTAGTGCAAATTGTCAAATAAGATTGAATAACACATCTAAGCTACCGATAACATATATTTAATCTTCTTTCTGCGGGCAATACCAATGTAAGAAGCCAGTACATTATTTTACATAATTAATGGCCTAAATAGGTGCATGTCATTGGGTACTGTTTTGAAGTTGTAACATATTGGCGCCTCACAAGCATAGATTTAGACAAGTTCACAAGATAGAGAATCAGCATCAAACTAACCTTTTCAGATTCATGTTGACGATCAGCATCTCGTCCCCTTTCACATCCAACTTCGGAATCCGATGTGGCCTGTATATAACACAAAAGATGCATTACTCTATAGTTTTATTATTGCAAGCCTACTACTAAGATATGTTAAAACTTACCAAGTCAATTGATTGCATTGTGGCATCATAGTCTACACCTCCTTTCTCAGCCAAAGACTACAAACGACAACAAGTCAAGATAATTGTAGCGGACCTGCACTTAAGAATTAGGCAAGATCCCTGTGTATAGTGCAAATCCCTGGATCGAATCGTTTGCACACACAGTTTACGATGAATACCATAACATTGTATCAATTTATTACAAAAATGATCCAGACTTAAAATAATCCAATACAACTTTGCATATCTCGAAGCTAGCATAAACAAAAATAACAGCGGAAGACTAAATATTATTGCATGGAGTCCCAATCTTCATGTAGCCACAGGCGAAACATGTTGGTTGCAGACTCGAAACCCCTAACGAAACCTCACTCATCGTCAGAACAACCTGATAAAAGATATCAACAAGGTGGGTCAGAACCATAAAATGGAACTGGCAAGTGACACTTTGTGGACTCATACTAGAACAACTCTAATAACCTATATGCATATTTGGCTTGTGGAGTTTGAAGGCTATTTTGCATAAAGCCAATTTTATCCTATTCTTTCAAAACCAATTCTTTCTTTCCAAAACTTTAAGAGACATCCCAGGGCGCACCAGTGTCTCAAATCCCCCTTATTCACCCATCAAGTTTTTAACTTAGAGAAATTGGAATGTTGGGATCCTCCGTTGACGTCCTTGTTCAGCTGCTCAGAATTGTCCGTAACCGGGGACACGGCTATGATCATAGTTTTATACTCTCGAGAGTTTGTGGCACTTTCCCCACTAGACTCGATCAACCCATTCTGTCCTTCACCCTCATTTAGTGAAAAGGAAAGGAGAAGATCGAGACGAGACTTTTTCAGAAGTGTCTTCCCGTGGTACTACTAGCGAGATCACTGCCGTCCTATCCCTCTACATCATCAGATCTCACTGACCCAGGTCCACACAACTTACTCCGTCAAGACAGAGCCCATATGACTAGTGGCTGCACTGGAAGCAATCCTCACTTGGAGTAACTTCAAATCCCTTTGATCCTGGGTGGCATTCCGCAAGTGTGATTCATCCTCCTAAGTCAGGGGACCACGTATGATCCTTCCTCCCAAAATAGGGAATCACCCTCTTCTACAATTCATCCTCCCATATATGGGGAATTGCTTTATACCAACCACCCACCCAGGTAGTTTATTACTTAGTAGAATTTTCATTAGCTTTTGATACAAAACACATAGCATAGCATTTGCCTATACTACTAAGTTATCATATAGGTACTAGACACTAAGGAATATTCTAGGGTAATACTAAACAGGTCTAGCATAGCAATACTAATAAGCCTATCATGCAAATTTTCTAAGTAAAAGCTACAACAATGCATATCAAAATAATAGGACGAACAGTATGCAAGTGTGCCACTTGCCTTGGCAACAGGAGTGGCAGGAGTAGCAGCTACTAAATTCTTCGTGACTCTCCGAATAATCTAACAAGAATATAAAACAACCAAATAAACATACAAACAAAAATAACCATACAACAAAATATGCAAGAAGTCAAAATGCAATTAAAAAAATTTTGACTTTAACAATAATACAACCATGCAATAAAATATGCCATGCATGAAATGCATTTAAAATCACAAGAAAATTACCACACTAAGTTTTCCGGTTTGTGAAAACATGCATGAAGCCACAAATCACATTTTACTTAAATTAATTATTAGGAATATTTTCAAATCACTCAAATAAAGGTATTATCACAATTTCAAAGATTTCTGCATAAAACATTTTATAAAATTTGGTACACATTTCTACTGTATAGAAGACATCTAAACAAGGATTTTGCAATTTGAATCACTCAAATTGGATTTATGAAACTCAAGATATCGACTAAACAAGGAATACAAAGTTCTGCAAATAACAAGTTAGTGCACGACTAAAATATAAGTTTTTGTTGTACCACTGTATTCTACACATTCATACGAATCCATAGACTACAAAACCATTCAAAACGGAGTTACGGTTGATTTGATATAGAATTTCTAAGTTTTGACAAAAATCTGTCCAAAACAAATCCGAAAATGAAAAAGGCTTGGCATATTTTGAATGACCAAAATTATTTTGTTTAGGGTAAATGATCAAATATACAGTTAAGGTTAGAACACTTTTGTGAGGCTCACCGAAAGGAACGAATATTGTCGGTATCGAGTAGATCGACGTCAACGTGATGCGACGTAGACGAAGTGGTCGATGTAGACGATCATGCCCGACCTTGGGTAAGTAGTCGATGGAGTTGTCGTAGATGTCCGCAGGGATGAGGCGACGATAAAGGACAATATCTCGGGGTTGGTGGATTTCTGAACGCGCCAGAAAAGGAGAAGAACGACGGCGACGTCGGTCACCGGTGAGATCGGTTGAGTTTGTTCTCCATGGTTGGGCTGCGGGGAAAAATTTGGAAAAATTAGGGAGAGTGAAAGAGGACATATAGATCACGCAGGACATCATCGTGGAGCATAATGAGGTCTCACCTTGTCGGGATCTTGGCTGCGGCGGTAATGTGGCTCGGCTTTGTGGCGGTGTGGCCAACTACAAGTAAATGATGCATCACCATGTCTTGGAGGTTGGCCTCAATGTGTGGAGTCTTCTGGTACGAGGAATTGTCGAGATGATGATCGTGCAAGACAAGATCTGACGATGAACTCGATTTGGGGCTGAAGTTGGCATGGTTGGTGCGGGTTGTAGAGAGCTCCTTTGGAAAAAGTTTGGTCACCAAAGTAGAGGAGGAGGAAGAAAGGCACGAAGTGACGCGATTGGTTCGGTTTTATATGGAGTGAGGAGAGAGATCGGAAAGTCAATGCCGACGGGTGGCATTTGGTTCACCGCGTCAATTAAGGTGATAAATGCCATTAATTAGAGAATTAACGCCCTGAATGAAATCTCCATAATATTTGGAATAACTTTTGTGTTGAATGCAATTTAAAATGGTAACTCAATTAGTGTGGAGAGGGAGGAGAAGGAAGGTTGACATCATGCCATCATGCCATAGTCTCTGTTCTGGAAGGAAGAAGGAAGAAGACCCCGAGCGTTCCGATCGGTTGGGATGGGCCAGCTCGGCCGGATCGGCCCAAGAAGAAAATAGGGAAGGAAGAAAAAAAAACGATAGACCGACCTGGCCGGTCGGCTGGACTGGGCCGGCCCAGTTTGGGTCGGCACCACTTTTTTTTTAATTTGTTTCTTTTCCTTTTGGGATTTTCTTTGTTTCTTTCATATCTTTTGTTTTAATTGTCCAAAAGTGTTCAAACAAATTTGTAAAAGTTTGTGAAAATATTATGCATCAAAATATAACATTTATAAATATTTTCCACACAAATAAATTACCAAATTGCCACTGGCCATTATAATGGCCTTTATGGCTATTTTCTTAAAAGAAAATATTAATAAAAATATTTCTGTTTTTAGGAAAATAATTAATCACAAATGTCCAAATGCAAAGAAATATGTCATGCCATGTAAGATTTTGGATTTTTCAAATCAAATTATTTATAAGTTTCAAAAAGTTTTTTGATTTTTCTGATTTTCAAAATTTTGAAAATCTTGGGATGTTACAATAATCCCATCACGCATAGACTCCAATTTACAAGGGAATGATATATTACCCGCACAATCAGCTCAAAGCCTCGAAAACGCTTGTTGTCCCTTCGCAAACGGTTGTTTTCTCTTTCTAGACGATCCTCCCTAGCTGACCACACTAGCTGTGATGCAAACGGCCTTCTAGACTTAATCTTGGATTTCTCTTCTTTGGTAAATAACACGTCGGCCACTCCCAGCCTGCCATGTGCACTAGTGGAAAACCCCCTTTCGTCCCGGTTGGTTTGGGCCATTGGTCCCGGTTCCCCAACCGGGACAATCCAATCGGGACGAATGCTAGTCCCGGTTGGGACACCAACCGGGACGAATGGGGGGGGCACGTGGCCCGGCCACAGGCAGCAGGGGCGGAGGCTTTGGTCCCGGTTCGTAATACGAACCGGGACTATTGTCCCGTCAGATTTTACTTTTTCCAAAAATTTCAGAAAATTGTTTAAATTTATAAAATAAATAATGCTTATTCTGTAATTCATAAAAATATGAATAAAATACCAAAATGTTCAGAAAAATAAGACCTATTTGATTATGAAAAATGCATGCATGTTTAAAAAACTTAAATTAAATATTTCTTAGAACTACAAAAATGCCACTACTAGTTAAATAAGAGGAACCACTATTACACATCATCGCCACGAATATATATATTACACACATCTCATTCGTCGTCCTACATATATACATCTCTTTTACACTCTCACTATTTAATTTCAACCTTACAGTAGTATTCTCCTTTCGGATCTAGGACCTCTGCAAGTAAGAATCCGGCAATTTCCTCTTGAATTGCTCGTATGCGATCGTGTGGTAGAAGGCCATCCCGCAACCGTTCGATCTAATTAAAAAAGGGTCAATATATATGAATGAAAGTAAACAGAATTGATGGCAATAAACTAAGATTATGAATATTGCATACGCACTTGAAGTTGTTCTAAGATTCTGCCCTTCTCACAGCACGTCTGACGAATGAACTCGCAGACGTAGTATCCACATAAATGATTCCCACTTCCCTGGCTCAAACACTTTACGGAAACAGAGTTCAATCAAAATAATAATCAAGAATGGTAATGGTATTGAACTAGAATCAAAGAGATGCGCGGATCTAGATAGTAGTACTTACATTTATTGGTTTAAATGTAAGCTTCTCCGCCCATTCACCCCTAGCCCTGGCGGTGAATCGTTTCCAAGCCCTGCCCGGCAAAGAAAATGAATAAAAGAGTTATATATTAATTACTTGCTATCAGTAAATGAACGGAAAGTTGCCGATAATGCCATAATGATTGAAATTACCTCTGGAGGCATTCCTGCATGTCCGCTCAATTCTCAAGGGATTTATGTAAGGAGTCCATGACTTGCACTACTCATTTGTCAGGCATAATGATTAGCAAAATAAAGTGGAAGCTGCGCACGCATAAGTCATCAATTATACACTTAACATCGAGAAATTAAGCGAAATAAAATATGTAGAAAACAGTAACACTTACTTGAAGTTGTAAGGAAATAATATTTCTCTTTTGATTTCGTTGAACCGTAACGCATTTACCAAGTTATTCTCGGTTTCGTCGTAAAAATCAAGGAGACTTTTTTCATGAACGGTATTTGGATCAACGAACCCAATGTCATAGATTTGTCCTCTTTGCATTGGAGAATCTTCATTCTGCATAATTAATATAGTGATAAGTATGATTATAAATGCAATGAACGAGGTGAGCTAGGTAGAGACTTAACTACAGAAATAATACTTACAGACAATAGGCGCTGATGATAGCTTTGTCAAGGGCTTCTTGTTGGTATAACTGAAATAATTCACAAAATTCAATCATTACGTGGTCATCTCCATGCCCGTAATGCTCGTTCTTATATCCCACGTAGATCCAATTTTCCCCTTCTTTGAGGCTGCCATGTACCAACTATGCAATCTTCGTATTTTTGTTGGTAGATCTTTGACTAACTGAGATTTGACGAGAGGATTGCCCGTGCCGGTATTTGTATTTTGGAACTATTTCTTCGTGGAATTGTAATTGGTCTAAGTACTGAGCAATAGACAAGCCGTGAGCAGCGGCTGCTTCTCCGTACGTTGCAACAAACTCAGGATCGATGCCGACCGCAGGTTTGCTCGACCCCACCTTGGTATCGGAAAACACTTTGAGCGGGGGGCACGATTGTTTTTGCTGTTCTCCTAGCTGGGCAACTGTCTTCCGGCTTGCACTAATACTCTTCGACCGCTGTTTATTTGCCCGAACCGACTTGAGAATAGAGCGGTCATGGTCTGGTGTCAGCTTTGGCGGGGGTTTGGGCATAATTTTTCAGCATTTTCACGACAGCGGCATGTTCTTCTGGGGGTGTCGGGGAACTCTGGCGCTTTCGCCTTCTTTACCTTCAAGTTAGCAAACCACTTATCCGTTTCCCCTTTTGTGATCACCGCATTTTCCTCCACCGTATAGTCATAAGGTCTCTTGGCAAGATTCTTATGAGGTACTTTTGGGAGGGGTGACCTTGAACGTTTCGGTGATCGGTTACGACTCCTTGTAGTACCAGCAGTGGTACGCTGAGCCTGAGACGACTGACGCGGCGGCGAAGACGGCTGCTCTGGAGACTGGTGAGGCGGCGGAGACGGCGCCTGAGGCGGCGGCGGTGGAGAGTGGTGAGGCGGCGGAGACGACGCCTGAGGCGGTGGAGAGTGGTGAGGCGGCGGCGGTGGAGAGTGGTGAGGCAGCGGCGGTGGAGAGTGTGAGGCGGCGGCGGTGGAGAGTGGTGAGGCGGCGGCGGTGGAGAGTGGTGAGGCGGTGGAGGCGGTGGAGAGTGGTGAGGCGGCGGCGGTGGAGAGTGGTGAGGCGGCGGAGGCGGCCAGTTTGGAAGCACGATGAATTCCTTGGCCATAGAATAGTCCCTTTCCTGGCTTCTCCAAGTTCAACCACCTCCCCATCTTCACCTGCAGGGTGTTCCAGCTTCAGCTCCTCAAATCCTTTACTAACTTCATCCACCCCGACAATAGCGTAGCCATGAGGAACCGGGGAGCAATGGAAAGTTGGTGTAGGTCCAATTGGTACGGCATAGCCGACCGCCACCTTCATGGTTATGTTGAACACTTTCACATGTAGCTCACAAGGTGTGCTCTCCGTGATATCATCCACTGGGTAGCGACGAAGAGCATCCGTCGTCAGTGCATCATCATCACGTGTCGGGACCATGCTCGAAGCCACGCTGCTTTTCCGATATGATGGGTCGGTAGCATCGACTGCAGCTTCTACAACGTCCTGCTGAGATAGGCCGACAGTGCCTTGCTGGCTAAGTTCGTTAATTTGATCCTGCTGCCGCTTCATTGATCCTGCTGCCGCTTAATTGTTTCTTCTATATTACGCAGCCGGTCTGCAGCAGCGATTGCTTCCCTTGCCTCCCTTTCCTTTCTCCTCTGATGACTTTTATCGGAAATATTTTCCTTTCCACGGGAAACCCATGTACCCACGGCTTGGAGCCTTTGGTGCCTCGTGTTCGTCCCTCATGTTCTTTATTCCCAATGGCGCGTAAAAGCTCGTCATCCTCTCTATCGGGACGGAACCGTCCCTCTTCAACATCCTTGTATGCTTTCCTATTTCTTCGATGGGTAGTAGGGGATTATCCTTGTGTCTTCTGGTATATATGCACTTTCCTTCTGCGTCCAATGTGCCCCCATGCCCGTAAAACCAATTTCGTGTCCGTTCGGTCCATCCTTCTTTTATAGGATCTGGAACGATCCCTTTAGCCAGCAGGTCGGCCTCAAGTTTGTCCCACTTAGGCATGGAACAGGCGTAGCCAGCAGCCCCCATAGTATGGTGGTACTTCTTTTTAGCAGCATTTGCCTTGTTTACTGCAGACTTTAACTGAGCTTCCTCTGATTTCTTGTAATTCACAAAATCTTCCCAGTAGTCTCTTATCTTCTCATACCCGTGATCGAAATCCGGAGTTTTATCTTTCAAGATATAGTCGGTGACCAATCTTTTCTTAAATTTGTTGAATAGCTCGGCCATCTTCTTAAGAGCCCACGCCTTGACTTTATCTACTAGAGCTTTTTTTCGGGCATCCATCTCCTCCTCATCTGGCTCCCCCTCCTCTGGATCCACCTCTGGCAACGGCAATGTGAAATTAACCATGACCTTTTGAAAAAGGCGTCTTTTGCCTTCGGGGCCGATATAGCTAACTTTAGGATCCCTTGGCTTATTCCATTCTCGGATGGTGATCGGGACGTAGTCCCTAACAATAACACCGCATTGCTTCACAAATTTTGTCTAACATCAATTGGAGCAATGGGTTCGCCGTCTACACCGACTTCTTCGATCCTGTAGCGGACATTGTCCTGCAACTTTTTGGTTGGGCCTCGTTTCGTCCTCACAGAGGATTTGCTCGATCCGGATGGCTAAAAGAAGAAAGACCGTTAATATGTGTATATGGACAACAGAGGCTAAATTAATTAATATAAATATATATATGCACCTCGTCGGAGTTTGTAATAATCAATGTTGCACCGGAGCCGCCGGCTTCTGCCTTGTCGGCTTCTCCCTCATCGGAGATGCCGAGTTCGGCCTCTTTCCAGGCGTTGAGAGACTCATCCCCCTCACCGGAGTCGTTCAGAAAGTGACTTGTTTCATCATCGCCGCAGATTATATCCTCGAGGATATTTTCCTCAATTTCATCTCTGCCGTGTGGTTCCATAGTTTCTGCAAAATACGAAAGTTATTTTCGGAGCCGTGTCTGCCGTGTCGTTCAGAAAACTTGTAGGGATAGAATGGTACTACAAGGAAAGGCGCGCGTTGCTGCGCCTGTTGTTTCTAAGCGTTGTCATGGTGATACATTTTTATGAACATGTGTGATTTATGCTCATCGTCGGCACTTAGGTGACTAAATCGTCGATGACCTAGCTCATCAATTTCATCCCCCGCAACACGGTAAAAATGTCGCGGTAAATCACTCCTCACAAAAATGAAACACTTAGCACATTCGTGGTTTGTCGAGTTTTGACTTCAATTTACATCACTAAATAAAAATCAACATCGCTACATCACTGAAATTTGCACTAGCTAAATATTACATATGCGAGGATGATCCACTAAATTTCCTACACTACAAAAACAACACAAAAATGTACCTAAACTACACACCTAATTTATACTACTAACTAATTTAAATTACTAACTAATTTAAATTACTAACTAACTATGGAGTAACAAATAGTTCTTAACAATAATATTGCAACTAATTATGGAGTATTAATTTTGATTTCTAACTTTGCTAACACAATCATCAAATAACATTGCTTTGCTAAATTACTATTTGAATTTTTCTAAAACTAACTAACAACTATTTCAATTTTAAAAAAAAAATAACTTTGCTAAATTTGCTACATTTTCAAATTTTCTAAAATAACAACCTAAATTTTCTAAAACTAACTAACTAAATCTAAAACTAACTAACTAAAATTACTAATGCACTAACTAACAAAATTACTAACTAACTAAAAATGAACTAACTAACTAAATTAAAAAACTAAGTAAATTAAAAAAAACTAACTAACAGAGGGAGGCCGTGCTCACCGGAGGCGGCTCGTCCGCTGCGGCCGGAGGAGGAGGGCTCGGTGGAGGACGCTGCGGCCGGAGGAGGAGGGCTCGGTGAGGAGGCTCGGCGGAGGACGCTCGATGGAGGAGGCCGAAGGAGGGGCCAAGGAGCGGCCGGCCGGGGTTCGAGTGGAAGGCCGGGGGAGGGCGGCGCAGCTGGCTGGTGGTGCAGGGGGAGGATGGACGGCGCGGGCGCGGTGGAGGCCGGAGGGGAACGGCGCGCGGGCGCATGGAGGAGCGCAGAGAGGGCGGCACCGGAGGAGCGGACGGTGAGTGGCGGCGCGGCCGACGGAAAAATCCGGCAGCCTGACGGCAGGAGATTGAATTTCCGCGCGCTGGTCCTTAGCGAAAATGAGGAATTGGGGGGAAGAAGAAGAGGCAGGCAGTTTTAAAGCAGAGAGGCCTTTCGTCCCGGTTGGTGGCACCAACCGGGACCAAAGCCTCATTCGTCCCGGTTCGTGGCATGAACCGGGACCAATGCCCTGCAAATTTAATGCCCTGGCGCGAACCGGGACCTTTCGTCCCGGTTCTTCTTACAAACCGGGACCAATGAGTCCTTTTTCAAAAAAATTTCAAACTTTTCAGTTCTGAATGTTGTTCCCGCCTTTTTTATTCTTATTAAGGTGTTTGAATATGAATTTCAAATGGTTTTGAATTTGAAAAGACTTTCAACATGAAAAGTGTTTAAATTTGAATAAATAATTCAAAACCATTTTCTGTTTTCTATAATAGTTATTCTATCTATACAAACTATTAACCATTTTGTCATTTTTTTTTAAGATTAGAGGTGAATTCATTTAAGTAAATTTTTTGGAATGTGAACTTAATTAATTCATTAAACTGATAAATTCAATATATTTTCATATGTTTGTCAGAAAAATGAAATTAAAATATCAAATTGTTGATAAAAATGTAATCTATCTATTTATGACCAATTCATTTTTTTGAGATTATAGGTGAATTCATTTAATTACAAAATTTGGAATTTGGACTCCATTAAGTCATTAATTAATTTTATAAATTCAATATATTTTCATATGTTTATCAGAAAAATGAAATTAAAATATCAAATTGTTGATAAAAATGTAATCTATCTATTTATTTAATTTATATCTATTGAATTAATTTATATATATTGAATTAATTCATATCTATTGATTTAATTCATATCTCACTAAACAGTACATATTGGCAACAGTGGATCCTTCAGGTAATCGACCGGATACGGTACAGAATGACAACAGTGGATCAGTTGTCCTAACAATCTTAGTCATACTCCTGCCTAGGCCTATAATACTCGTACTCGTAGTCGCCGTCATCGCCGTCGTCGCTATCATCGTACTCATACGGCGCTCGTGGCTCGAACCTCGACGGGTGAGCACCCCGGACTGCATGTTAGGGTAGCGTAGGCGGGGGTTATCGCCAGCCATGATGTAGTTCATAACGCCCTGGAGAGTCCGGCCAGCCCACCACAGCTGACGGCCGGCCTCGTTGAAGTCCGAAGGAGGAGGGCCATCCCCCTCGTACCTGGCGAGCGCCCTCTCACGCCGATTGATGAAGAAGGCTTCCCAAGTCGGGCGGTAGTCGGGATGCCAGCACGGATCCATCCGCTGCTCCGGTGTGAGCTCGAGGTAGTAGTGGTTCGTGATGGCCGCCCGGTGCGCCACACCTTGAGGGAGAGGAGGGACCGGCATGCCTCCGGCGCTCAGCCTCCAGCCGGCAGGGACGCGGTAGCCGGACGGGCAGGGGTAGTTCGAGGCGGAAAGCTCCTCCGCCTGACGGTAGGTTAGTACGGTGGAAGCCATGGAAGAGTGATGAGGTTGCAGATATGAGTTTAGATGTGATATATATAGTGAGAAATTGCGGGAAGACGAAGGCGGGAAGCGGTGGAAGAAGCACACGGATCGTGTGTTTCCTTCGAGCGCTTGTGAGCCGTTGGATCAGAGTTGTGTTTCTTTCGAGTGCTTGTGAGCTGTTGGATCATGTGCACACGGATCGTGTGTTTCTTTCAAGCGCTTGTGAGCTGTTGGATCAGGGCCTTTAGTACCGGTTCGTGTTACCAACCGGGACCAAAGGGTCTTTCGTCCCGGTTGGAGGCACCAACCGGGACTATAGGCCTACCCTTTCGTCCCGGTTGGGGGTACCAACCGGACCTAAAGAAGCACACGGATCGTGTGTTTCTTTCAAGCACTTGTGAGCCATTGGATCAGGGGTGTGTTTCTTTTGAGGGCTTGTGAGCTGTTGGATCTGCACTCCCACCTCATCCACAGGTACACCTTCTAATCGCCTATAAATAGCGATGTCCCTGCAGCGAACGGCACACAACGAGCGTCTACCTTTGCCACCGAACCCAATGGTTGGATTTAGCCTACCTGCTGGCATGTTCCCTGGCATTATTGTGTTTGTCCTTGTTCACCGGCCAGGCATTGGAGCCACCTCCTGTAGGTCGGTGAATAAGGACAACACAACGACGCTGTTGGAAACACAAGCCCTCAGGTAGGTTGAATCCAACCACTGGATTAGGGTGACACAATGATGAATTGCCGAGGAGGTGGGAGTGGTGGTGGTGGAAGTGGTAGCCATGCCCCTCGGTCGGGCAAAACCAGTGTTGGATCAGCCACATGACCCTATATGCAAATCATTCGGATTCCCGTCATACAGCCCAACGGTGCATTTGATATGCAGGCACTCACGAGCCACCGTTGGGCTGTATGACGGGGAAACAGTGTGCATTTGATAAAAGGTTCAATACATTAATTATTACACATCATCAACAACATCCCTATCTAGTGTTCACTTATTTCTTCGTGTGTGTCCCTTTCTTCTGATTACGCCGTAGCCATGGACAATCTTCATCAGGCAAGAGAACTGCAATGGCGATCACAGACTCTGAAACTAACTTCGACCGGTTCCTGAGCCGCGGGGTGCTGAGCCGCCGGCACTGCGCATCCAAAGAGAAGGAACCCTCACAGGGTCATAGTTCACGTGAGAAGGAACCCTCTGAAGAAACGACCACCTACTATCTTACTGCCTATCCAATAGATACATGTAGCGACGGACATGCTCATCCTCCTCCCTGATACGGCGACGTACCTCCTCCTCGGGGGCCGGCTCCCTCTGCACCGAGCGTGGCCCACGCGACGGCCACCACAGAAGATCCGGGTCGACGATGTCACACGTATTCCTCACCAAGCTGCGTGTCCCGGAAGGTAGCACCTCCCAGTGCCAGCCCGGTGGAGCCCAGTCCCGCACATCGCCCCTCTGGTCCAGCATGGACATCGTCCCCGAGAAAACCTTAGTCAAAAACACCTAAGTCAAAATTTTGTTACAATGGAAGAGTGATGAGGTTGCAGATGTGAGTTTAGATGTGATATGGCAATGGCGGCCAAGCCTACATATATATAGTGAGAAATTGCGTGAAGACGAAGGCGGGAAGCGGTGGAAGAAGCACACGGATCGTGTGTTTCCTTCGAGCGCTTGTGAGCCGTTGGATCAGAGTTGTGTTTCTTTCAAGTGCTTGTGAGCTGTTGGATCGTGTGCACACGGATCGTGTGTTTCTTTCAAGCACTTGTGAGCTGTTGGATCAGGGTCTTTAGTACCGGTTCGTGTTACCAACCGGGACCAAAGGGTCTTTCGTCCCGGTTGGAGGCACCAACCGGGACTATAGGCCTACCCTTTCGTCCCGGTTCGTGTTACCAACCGGGACTAAAGAAGCACACGGATCGTGTGTTTCTTTCAAGCGCTTGTGAGCCGTTGGATCAGGGGTGTGTTTCTTTAGAGCGCTTGTGAGCTGTTGGATCTGCACTCCCACCTCATCCACAGGTACACCTTCTAATCGCCTATAAATAGCGACGTCCCTACAGCGAACGGCACACAACGAGCGTCTACCTTTGCCACCGAACCCAATGGTTGGATTTAGCCTACCCGCTGGCATGTTCCCTAGCATTATTGTGTTTGTCCTTGTTCGTCGGCCAGCCATTGGAGCCACCTCCTGTAGGTCGGTGAATAAGGACAACACAACGACGCTGTTGGAAACACAAGCCCTCGGGTAGGTTGAATCCAACAACTGGATTAGGGTGACACAATGATGAATTGCCGAGGAGGTGGGAGTGGTGGTGGTAGAAATCATTCAGTTCATCGACCGAATACAAATCAAACGGTTTCACCTGCATACGCCCTACGGTGCATTTGATACCGTGTGTTTTGTTCTATCTAGCCACAGTAGGGTTGTATGCAGGTGATACCGTGTGTTTTGTTCTATCTAGAAATCCTTCAGTTCATCGACCGAATACGGTTTGTATGCAGGTGATACCGTGTGTTTTGTACACGAACTTCTCACCAGTTTTTGTCAACACTCATACATAAAAAGGTTTTGAGAACACTCATACATAAATTGTTTTATATACTATTACACTCATACTTAGATCATGATCGCTTCTTCGGCCGTAACCATGGAGTTTCTTCATTATGTAACGGGATGCTTGGGTCAGTTTTCACTGTGAATGGCGGAATTTCATCAAACTTATTATAGTCTGCTGACATGTCTGTCTTGTCCTCGACTCGCACGATGTTTCTTTTTCCTGAAAGAACTATGTGACGCTTTGGCTCATCGTGTGCTGTATTTGTTTCCTTATCTTTTCTTTTTTTCGGTCTGGAGCTCATGTCCTTCACATAGAAAACCTGAGCCACATCATTGGCTAGGACGAATGGTTCGTCTCTGTACGCAAGATTCTTGAGATCCACTGTTGTCATTCCGTACAGCTGGTCTACCTTTTCCCCTTCTCCATTCATGTTGACCCAACTGCACCGAAACAAAGGGACCTTAAAAGTAGGTCCATAGTCAAGTTCCCATATCTCCTCTATGTAACCATAGTATGTGTACTTTTGTCCATTCTCGTCTGTTGCATCAAAGCGAACACCACTGTTTTGGTTGGTACTCTTTTTATCTTGGGCAATCGTGTAAAATGTATTCCCATTTATCTCGTACCCTTGGAAAGTCAATACAGTCGAAGATGGTGACGCGGCCAATAAGTAGAGTTGATCTCCAACATCGGTGTCATTCATGAGATGTACTCGCAACCAACTGCCGAATGTCTCCATGTGTTTTTGTTTAATCCAGGAGTCAGGCTTCCCTGGATTTTTGGAGCGTACACTATTCTTGTGTACCTCGATATACGGAGCCACGAAGGTGGAACTTTGTAGAACTGTGTAGTGTGCTTGAGTGAAAGAATGCCCGTCCCTACATATCATTGCTTTCTTTCCTAGCGTGCCTTTTCCACTAAGTCTCCCCTCATGCCGCGATTCAGGAAGACCAATCGACTTAATGTCGGGAATAAAGTCAACACAAACTCAATGAGCTCCTCTGTTCCATATCCTTTGGAGATGCTTCCTTCTGGCCTAGCACGGTTATGAACATATTTCTTCAAGACTCCCATGAATCTCTCGAAGGGGAACATATTGTGTAGAAATACAGGACCGAGAACTGCAATCTCGTCGACTAGGTGAACCAGGAGATGCGTCATAATATTGAAAAATGATGGGGGGAACACCAACTCAAAACTAACAAGACATTGGGCCACATCCTTCTGTAACCTTGTCAGACTTTCTGGATCGATTACCTTCTGAGATATTGCATTGAGAAATGCACATAGCTTCACAATGGGTACTCGAACATTTTCCGATAGAAGCCCCCTCAATGCAATCGGAAGCAACTGCGTCATAATCACGTGGCAATCATGAGACTTCAGGTTTTGGAATTTCTTATCTGCCATATTTATTATTCCCTTTATATTTGACGAGAAGCCAGCCGGGACCTTGATACTGCTCAGGCATTCAAAAAATATTTCCTTCTCTGATTTCGTAAGAGCGTAGCTGCTTATGTAATGACGCCCTTTATCCGTATGCTTGTTGTTTGGGTCTTTCATACGCTGCTGGTCCTCCCTTGCTTCCGGTGTATCTTTTGTCTTCCCATACACGCCGAGGAAGCCTAGCAGGTTTACGCAAATATTCTTTGTCACGTGCATCACGTCGATTGAAGACCGAACCTCTAGGACTTTCCAATAGGGTAGCTCCCAAAATATAGATTTCTTCTTCCACATGGGCGCGTGTCCGGTAGCGACGTCTTTCGGAACAGAATGACCGCCAGGACCCTTTCCAAAGATTACTTCTATGTCCTTGACCATACCAAATATAGCATCACCATCAGGGAGCTTAGGCTTCTTCCGGTGATCTGCCTCACCATTGAAATGCTTGCCTTTCTTTCTTACGGGGTGACTGCCTGGAAGAAATTGACGACACCCCAGGTACACGACCTTTTTACATTTTTCCAAATATGTACCTTTAGTCTTATCAAAACAGTGCGTGCATGCGTTGTATCCCTTGTTTGACTGTCGTGAAATGTTACTAAGAGCAGGCCAATCATTGATTGTTATGAACAGCAATGCTCGTAGGTCAAATTCCATCTGTTTGTGCTCATCCCACACACGTACACCTGGTATGGCCCACAACTGCAATAGTTCATCAACTAATGGCCTTAGGTACACATCAATGTCGTTGCCGGGTTGCTTCGGGCCTTGGATGAGAACTGGCATCATAATGAACTTCCGCTTCATGCACAACCAAGGAGGAAGGTTGTAGATACATAGAGTCACGGGCCAGGTGCTGTGACTGCAGCTCTGCTCCCCAAAAGGATTCATACCGTCTGTACTTAGACCAAACCATAAGTTTCTTGCGTCACCTGCAAAGTCCGGGTACTCTCTCTCGATTTTTCTCCATTGAAACCCATCGGCGGGGTGTCTCAACTTCCCGTCTTTCTTACGCTCTTCTTTGTGCCATCGCAACAACCTGGCATGCTCTTTGTTTCTGAACAGACGTTTCAACCGTAGTATTATAGGAGCATACCACATAACCTTAGCAGGAATCCTCTTCCTGACGGGCTCGTCATCGCCCTCAACATCACCAGGATCATCTTGTCTGATCTTGTATCGCAGTGCATTGCATACCGGACATGCATCCAAATTCTCATACTCCTCACCGCGGTAAAGGATGCAGTCATTGATGCATGCATGTATCTTCTGCACATCTAATCCTAGAGGGCAGATAGCCTTCTTTGCTTCGTACGTAGTCTCGGGCAGTTCGTTATCCTTTGGAAGCTTCGGCTTCATTATTTTCAGTAACTTTTCAAATCCCTTGTCAGATAAAAAACCAGTCTCTGCCTTCCATTTCAGCAATTCCAGTGTGGTACCGAGCTTTGTGCTGCCATCTTCGCAATTTGGGTACAACAACTTTTTGTGATCCTCTAGCATGGTCTCCAACTTCAGCTTCTCCTTTTCTGTATCGCATTCTCGTTGTACATCGGAAATGACCCGACCAAGACCATCAGCATGCTCATCTGGCGTCCGTTGTTCTTCACCACCTTCTTCTTCATTGTCTTCCATCGCAGTATCACCGTATTCTTCAGAGAACATACGATAGTTCTCATCATCATTTTATTCTTCATCGTCTTCCATCATAACTCCTCTTTCTCCATGCTTGGTCCAACAATTATAGCTGGGCATGAAACCTCTCCGAAGCAGGTGGCCTTGAAGGGTTCTCGACGAAGAGTGCTCATTAACATTCCGACAGTCCACACATGGACAAGGCATAAAACCATCATATTTGTTTGCCTCAGCCACATGGATAAATTTATGCAGGCCTGTAATAAAATCAGAACTGCGTCGGTCACCGTACATCCATCGCTGCCGTTCATCCATCTGCATATCATATAATTAAGTTTATCAAATACAATTAGAATAACATATTGAATACTGAAATGACCACCGTACATCGACACATGCAATATTTCTGTATCAATTATAGATGAGAAGGATAAAGTTGCTAACCTCGGTCGAGGATATCATTTTGTCTGAACTTAAGTGTGGCTCGGGCATTTCGTCGAACACATCTTGTGTGTGGCAAAGGAAAAAAAAAACTAGCACCCACTTCCCACCAATCCGAGCAAAAAAATAACAGTAGAGAAGAAGGCGGGGGTTACGTATATAGGCAGGGGAGGGGCATTCGTCCCGGTTTGTGGCACGAACCGGGACCAAAGCTGGGCATTCGTCCCGGTTCGTGGCACAAACCGGGACCAAAGCCTCCGCGACAGCTTTGGTCCCGGTTCGTGGCACGAACCGGGACGAATGTCCCCAACCGAACCGGGACCAATGCTCCATGGGCTCCTGGCAGCTCGAACCGGGACCAATGCCAGCCATTGGTCCCGGTTTGTATGGGAACCGGGCCTAATGCCTTTTTCTGGCTTTCCCAAAGCCTCTTTTTCTACTAGTGGTGGCATTCTACCTGCTGCATCATAAATGATTTGTGCGTCTAATTCCGGGTGCTCCTCTTCCCAGTTTTCTCCATGGGCATTTGTCATTGCATCATCAAGTTTTTCCTTTTCCAAATAAAAATATTATTAAGCTATAAAATTTGTTCTCGTCATCAATAAAATTTAGTAAGCTACAAGATTTTACTAACCCAACGTTCAGAAGTTCTTTGGCTGCATATCTTCTGTTGATCAGTCCCCCGGTGCAAATTGTGCATGTGAAGCCAAGTACCAGAAATTCCAGGGTCTTTACCGGTTAATTGCAAAACCGTCGGTTATAGTAGGTAATAACCGAGTGGTCACCGTAAACCGTCAGGCAATACCTGCACTGTCGGTCATTAGGGCAATAGCCGACGGGCCGTCGGTTATTAAATATCACCGTCGGTTATATGGGGATTTCTAGTAGTGAAAACAGTAGTTTTCTTATACGAATTAAAAGACTTGCCATTTTCATTAAATAAGAAGAAGAGAGTTGGCCGGTTAATTAGCGGGAGCTAAAACTGATAGATACACCCCCGTCGACCATTATGGAACACAGCCGTCGCGAGGCACACACATCCACCCTGGCTACAAACACAAAGTGCACACACCGCCGAAAACGAGAGTCGTCATCAAGGAAGCCCATCAGTGTGTCGTCATCGCTATTCAGCGACTCCGATTTCACCGGCTATGACCCCTAGGAAAGCCTCGGCAAGGCAGCCTCGTGAATACCTCAACGGCATATGCCAAACATTGCCAATTTTGGGCCGTAGGGGACCTAATTTTGCCCTTTTTAGGGGGACCTATGCCTAGCGTTGCCCTTTATTAAATTCCTTTCAACTGTATAAGAGCAGTTTTATTTAGGAAAAGTCAAACATCCCCAATTTTGGGCCGTGTGCCTAAAATTCAATGAGTTTTGATTACATCTTACTATATATTTTTTGGTACGGCCAGCGACACACGGAAGTGCATTTTCACATGTGAGCATCTTTCTCTATACATGTGAATTTTTATGTATAATACAGGTATGTATACAATAAGAAAAAAAATCTTATAAGGACGTGAAAAACAGACACATTTAGCTAGGCACGCTGCAATTATATAATTATTACATGTTTGACACGATTAATATGTGACAATTAGAATATTTATGTCCCGTTGCAAAGCACGGGTAACTACCTAGTGTTACTAATATTGATTAGTGGACTACGCTACTGGTTAACTAGTCCTCGGCCTCTTCTGGATGTAGTGGATGTAGAGGACGGAGGCTGGTTGAAGGCAGGCGCAAGACCTAGGTGCTTGCTGACCGGCGGAGGCGCTCCTCCGTCGTCACCGTTTGCTGAAGATGAGCAGGAGGGGAACATGTGGTCTCTGGTCCGGATAAAGCGGTCTGGATAAAGCGTACATGTAGTGCGTATGTATTAGATTAATTTTGACCAATACATTCAGTTGGCATATCGGAAAAAAAGACCGACGTGGCTACAAAAACCGGTTCAAAACCTGGCTAAACTGTGAAAGATTTTATTTTAAACGGTTTTGATAATTATAAGGGTTTAAGTTTGAACCATATAAAAGTTTAGGGCTGCAAACTAAACATCTGGACAAGTTTAGGGGGTAAATTGGACTTCTCTCATTTCTTATCCAGTGCCTTTTCATCCGTCTAGTCACAAGTTAAACGGAACAAAATCTATCTTTTTCGTCACCTCGCTCAGTCTGTATCTTAAGATCAATTTAATTCCATGAAGGATCACAAATGCAACTAATAATCGGTTTTTAATTGGAAGAATTCAAGGAAAGAAGAAGGAACACATCGAAACAAACAAAACATAAAATATTAACAAGTGGTATAATCACGGACCTGAGAACGTTAGTTTTCCGTCTATTGGTGGTATAATCACGGAACTGAGATCGTTAGTTTCCCCGCTTTTGGTGCTAACGACGCCCCAAATTCCTCCCCATCGGCTCGACACTCAGACATAAAAAATACGCGACGACACCTCCATCGGTTTGGACGGCCGGTAAAATTGTCTAACAACCCCTTATCCGCCGTAAAGCATGAGATTCCGACATGCAGGCCCATCCTGTCATCGACATAGAGGTTGGTCAACGTTGTTTAATGGCACCTAAACACCTTCTTGGTTCCTTACAGGTGTTGTCGTTTCCCAACGTGGCGGAGCTGCCGCATCCCACGCGTTGTTGGTACTAAACCGATGCGTCGCCTCCCAACCACCCTAGATATAAGGGGTGCTGGAATATATAGAATATAGCCTAGTGTCTTTCCATCACTTCATACTTTTAGTTCTAGTGGTTGGTGCATGAAAATTAATATGGTATGAGAGCAGATGTATTCGGCTCAACTTTCGGCTTTCGCAATTTAATAAAAAAAGGTGATATTGCCTTTTTCTGTCCATGCATAGGCCCTACCGAGTCATACATGAGATTCTCTATTCACGTGTAATCCTCATCGATCCACACGTGAGAAGGGGTGTTACAGTATATGTGTATTGCCCACCTCTTTTTGCTAGTTCAAGAATTTGGCTATACTAGTTGGTTATGAAACTTAATATCGACGACTACAATCACTGACGTGAGCCAAAGGCATGCCACCTTCATCATCGCCCCTCCCTCACTGGAGCCGGGCAAACCTTGTTGTTGGAAGATAATCGAGAATGTGTCCTGCTAAGTGATACGTCTTCGAGGTATCTATAATTTTTTATGTTCCATGCTTGATTATATATCAGTGCCACATGTTTTTATAATGTTTTTATATCAATTTGGTATAATTTATGGAACTAACCTATTAACAAGATGCCCAGTGCCAGTTCCTGTTGTCTGTTGTCTTTTTGTTTCAGAAAAGTTGTTCGGGGAAGTTTCTCGGAATCAGCTGGAAATTTACGTGAATTATTTTCACAAGGAAACAAGGACAGAGCCAGGAGGACGCCTGCAGGGGGGCACCCAGCCCCCAGACACCCCCCAGGCGCATTAGAACAAGTTATGCACTAATTCAATGTTTACAACAAATAGGATGTTATCGTGGATGATCGATGATGTCGTCGATCGTCCCGTCGACGATCGACGACATCGTCGATCGTCGACGACAACTACATGTTCACAATATTAACACTGCATCTCACCTATGAATGGTCTGCGACCTTTCAAAAATCCCTCTTTTGGTCCATTTAGACAGAAAAACAATCCATGAAATCTGGGGCCAGGATGTGGATGCTCTTCAGTAGGAGATGTAGTGATAGTTTGCACAATTATCCTACTACCAGGGTTAGTATCAATGTGTAACAGCCCCAGATTGGTACCCTAAAATATGGGCCAAATTTTCACTTTTTCTTTTCATTGCATCATGGCATACATATTTAAATTGCTAATATGAAATAAAGCAACAATTGGAAACATTAAAAAGGAAGTAAGACCCTTCCCCAAAATTTCAAACTAAATGCATTGTCCAAAAATGGCAAACCCAAAATTATTCTTGAATTTCCAAATTGTCCAGGAAGTTCCAAGTATACCTTTTATAAATTATTGTCAAAGGCTAAATTCTTAACAAGCAAATAAATAAATTTGAGAATTCAATTGGGTTCAATTCAAATTCTATTTTTCAAAACCAAGTTAAACTCTCCAAAAATTCAAAATAAAATTATGGGGAGCTTCCTTATAATACTATGAGGCTCCATAAATATTTTTGTAAATTATTGAAATTGTTTAAGTAAACCAAGTAACTGGATTTTGGAAATTATTAAAATTGCCATATATAGATCCTATGAACAAATGTTGTTCAAAACATTTTATTTTTCAATCCCAATTTTTGTGGAGCCTCTACATGATATGGGGATACTACACAATTTTTTACAGAATTTTTGAAATAGTTTTCGTGCCCCAAATAAATCCATAAATGGCTACTGTTTTTAAGAAAGAAATAAAAGGGCCAGAGAGGGACCTATCGGTGATGGGAAAGAAATTGCCAGGGGGTTTTCGTATTCTTGCGCGTCGTCTCTCTCCTCCCGCACGGCACGCCGCCGTGTCTCCCGCGTCGCCGCGCCGCGCCACCCAGGCCCCCCCGCGACGACACTCCGCCGTGCTCCTCGCGCCCTTGTCGTCTCCCGGACCCCCTGCTCTGCTGCGAGGAGATAAATACCCGAGGCCCCCTCTGCTCCCTCGCTCTCCTCTCTTCTCCCCACTGACCCGAAACACGGCCGAGCTCACCGCCGCATCGCCGGTGTTTGAAGCCTCCCCGAGCCAAGCGGAGCACACCTCTGTCACCACCGTGTCCCCTTCTCCTCCTCCGCCCGAAGAATCGAGGAGGGACGCAGCAAATCGCCCGCGCCGTCCGCTCCTTCTCCGTCAACGGCCGCAGCTCCGCCGCGACATCGCCGCCGCTACGGTCCTCCTCCGCCTCTGCCATTGCTTCCCACGCGTCGAAGGTGAGCACGCGGTCCTCGGAGACCTACTCTCTCCTCTCCTCCCCCCATAGTTCCTCTGCGTCGCCGAACCCCACCGTCGGCCGCTGCCCGTCACCGATGTCCACGTCGCTCCGCTGACCTAGGGGTAGCGGCGCCGCCGTAGAGTAGCTCCCCGTAGACGGGCGCATCGAACGCGCCCCGTAGGCCGTCCCCGGACGGCTTCCTTCATCGAGTTCGTGCTCGACCGTCGGCGGTCACCGCGCGCGCGCCGCGCCGGTCGTGGCGTCGCCGTGGTCAAACCGACCATGGGCCATCTCACCAGCGTGGCAGCCGACGTGTCCCCGGGCCCCAACCGTCAGCGTCTAGGGCTAGGCCTGGCCCAGTGAAAAAAAATTCGGGATTGTTTCCTGTGAATTCATTTCAAACAGAAAATCATATCAACTTGTAAAATTCATAACTTTTGAGATATGGATCCAAAAATTGCAAATAAGATCTCTAAATGTTCAGGGAAATAATATCTACATGTTAGTTCTATTTACATGTTAAAATGAATTTTATAAATTGATGTTAATTTGAGAATGAATAAAATGGTAGAAATTGTTTTAAACTTTGAAATTGCATAACTTTTGAACCACAAATCAGAAAAATGCAAATAATATACCAAAATGCTCAGGAAGAAAATATCTAGCTGTTAGTGCCATTGGTAGAATTATTTGGCCAAAATAAATTGCCTTTATTTAATAAATACAGAAATGGAAGAATATAAATGAAATTTAGAAAATCCATAACTTTATGAATTTTGATCCAAAAATTGCAATTAAGATCTCAAAATGTTCAGGAAAACAACATCTAATTGTTAGTTCTATTTCCATGTAATAATGAACCTTTTAAATTGCTGTTTATTTAAAATTACTAAAATGGCAGAATTAATAACAATTTTGGGAAAATCATAACTTGAGTTTTGTTAACTAAAAAATTATGTTTAATAGCTCAAAATGTTCAGTGAACAATGAACTACAACTTTATGTCATTTGAGAGAATTGTAGAATTAATTTTGGTGCTTTTTATTAAAATTAAATGAAATGGCAGATTTAAATCAATAATTGGAAATATCATAACTTGATAAATATTGATCCAGAAATTGCAAATGACATACCAAAATGATCAACACTTCAAATGCTATCAAACCATGAGAATACTAGATCATGATCACAAATATTTATTTGATGTTATTCATAAATTGGTTAAAAGAATTAAATTCAGTTAATTATTTTAAATCGCTATTTATTCTTCGGTACTCAGGAAATTACAAATAGGGTACCAAAATGATCGGAAGGACAAACCCTATCCACTCATATCATGATCATGCATATTTGAGCCACTGCCCTAATAATTTAATAATTTATACATAATGTAGTCATTAAGTTAAATATGGGGTTGTTTCCAAATAATTGCACTAATTATTTGGCTCCCCATTTAATCTTGCTATTTAATTTATAGGATGGTATATTTTCATCAATTTGACATGTCATCATGTGATTGAGCATTGCACCTTGTGTTCGTGTGACTTAATTGTTCTTTTGTATTATTTTGGGTATCGATAGATTCCAGATTGGAGGTCACCCCGACCTATCCTGACGAGCCGTACTACACGCCCCGACAGCAAGGCAAGAGATAACCTAACCTTCTTGGCATCTAGCATCCAATTGTTTTCAAAAATTATTTTATCCACCATAATATTGCATGCGATTCCAATATCAATTTTTGATCAAGATGTAGAGTATCCTATGAATGCATGTTTATCCCCTGAACCATCACATGTTTCCCCTCCTATGAACCATAGGTATGACGTGTTGGCCGGATACAAAAATATAATTGTTGTTATATGCTTAGCTATGCTTAGCCATGCTTAGTCGTTTTTCTATTTATGTCCGTTGATTAAATTCCATATTGATGAATGATGATGGAATGTTCGGACATGGTGGTTGTTGTTGGTACTTAATTAAATTGCTTAAAAGGCTTGGGTGAGTTGCCATCGGGGATGGTGTTTTGCCTCACTCTTGCCCCTAGGTGCGAGTTCCTGTCTTCGGAACCAAGGTCTGAGTGTGCTGCCATTAGTGGGGACATATGGAATCCCCTTTAACTGAATAACTTGTGCGGGCGTATCCAAGGGTCCTCTAGTTCGGTTTTCCATTTGCGTGTGAGTGGAAAAGAAGATGTTGATGAGGATTTGTGTTTAGGACGTGGCGATGGGGCAGGGGCTGAAATAGGCTGGGTAAACTTGCCCTGTGGCCACAGATGACTCTTGGATAGTCTCACGCGAGGTAAAGGTTTAACCGTGCCCACTCGCCGGCCTTCCCCGGAAGAGGGACAATCAGGTGAGCCGGACCGTACCGGTGGGTAAATTAGTACACCCCTGCAGCGTTAATATTTTCGAAAAGCCGTGTCCGCGGTTATGGACGCCTTGGGAATGGATTTACGGGATCATAAAGAACTTTAACCTAATTAAAATTTGGCAGCTAAAGGTTGCATTATAACGTGTGACAAAAAGGTTCATTTCCTCGAGGGGGATTCGAGGGAGTGCCTTTGGTGGAGATGAGTGGTTCTGGTTACAAATGGTTCGATGAGAACCAAAGATGAAAAGTTTACTCTCTTATCCCCTTTCGAAAAACATTCTGAGTAGACGATGCCATTTGTGTCACTTATGTCTTTTATAAAGGAAAAACTAGCTTTATGCAAAATAGCTACATACAGCTTTAGAGCCTCCGTCAGCATTGGGCCTATATCGCCCTACTAAACTTGCGAGTACGTCGTACTCAGTCTCTCTTTGCTGCCTTTATATCTTGTTTCAGAGGAGGACGACACCGAGCAGTTAGGTGGTTCCTTCGTGGACATCGACGAGTAGTTCGGGGTTCCCAGGTGGCAGCTTGGGACCGTGGAACAAGCTGGCTGGGATTGTTTATCGGTAGGCCTCTTAGGCCATATTTGGATCTTGTTGTGTTAGACAACACTACTTCGCTTCCGCTTGATGAATTGCTGGGTCTGTGACCTCTTTGTGTAGTATTTGTATCTTTCTCATATATGAGTTACTGTATGATTTTTGTGTCTTAGAGTCTGCAATGTGCCAGTTGTTCCACAAGTCTTGATATCTCTACTATACGTGATAGCTATGTCTGTTGCACAAAGCTTCACTGTATAGTTATGGGGTCGGGGCGTTACACAATGACGGCTTGTGCAAAGTCTCTGAGCCTAATGTAACATCCCAAATTTATAATAAGAATTAACAAGACCCAAAATTCAGAACCAACAAAAACTTTTGAAATTACTACACTAATGATTGTGTTTTCCTTTATATGGTTCTGCTTGACCTTGTGTGACTTGTTGTTTATGTTGTTTGACTAGTAAATAATAATCCAAGAACCAGCCCAAGTAAAAAAACATATTGAACTTTGATGATCATGTTATGACAAGAGTATATTCCATATATCTTTTCCAATCTTATTTTGGCCAAAGTCTATTTCAATGATGTTTGATTTCAGCAATAAATAAAATACCTTTTAGTTGAGAAAGTAAAAGTATTTCCAAAATTATGTGTTCCCAAAAATATGGGGATCTATATGTTATCTCCTATTTAATTATCAACCGTGATATTTTGCATGTATATGCAACTCCCATTTTACAAACTCTGATTTCCACTCCTTTTGAAAATAACACTAGTGGGAAATATATTACCCCACATATTTCCTTTCTCAAACTTTTTGGAAATTATTAAGTTATGAGTGGGATATTTTATAAATAACATCTTGTCATAATTGAGTGTGATCATTTTTATAATATAGTATTGTGAATTATGGAATTGGTGGTGTGATTAATTCATGTGGTTTGAATTGTGTAGACTTGGTTGTGATGTGAATATTTCTTGTGTTTTATTCATTGTTGTGGGTTTGCTTGCTAAATAAAAATAAAAAGGCAATTAAGTGCCACATGAAATAATAAGACCTATAATAAAAAGGTCCCACAAAATAATAAATATTATTTCACTCCCACGTTTTCTTTTACCTAAAATGGGATCACCATTTTTGGTAACCACTTAAACAAAATTGAACACCATCACCTACGCTTATCACCCACAGCAATATGCACACTTGCACCTCACCTTTTCTATTAGCACTTAAAACCTAATAGTGCCATCTAGTGGCACATAGTTGAAAATGGTACCTATACCCTATATTCAAATGGCAGCCCAAACTTGCTCCCTTGCTGTCCCCAACTTGTCCAGCAACTCACCAACACCCCCCTGCACGTTATGGACAACACCCTAGCCATCCCATGCCCTAAACCCTAGCCCTAAGCAGCCATGCCATGGAAATGGCCACCACCATGGGCACTTGGCCAACCAGCAGCAAACCCAGCAACCACCACGTCCTGGAGCTGCCCCTTGCTCCCTAGATGCTCCCCAACTCGAGCTCCTTGCTCCAGGCCCCTCCCTCTGGCCGCATTCGCCGGCGCTCTGTCTGCCTCCCTGCTGTCGAGCACCTTGCGGGCATGCGCGCCCCGCGACCACCCCAGCCCGACCAGCTCACGCCCGACCCGGCCCCGACCGCCAGCACGCGCGCCACACTCCCCTCTACCCCTCTGGCACGCGCCCGTGCCTCCCTCGCCCCACACGACGCCAACCATGGACGGCCGCATGCCGCCCGTGTCGCCCGCATCCATGTCGCGCCTCTCCCGTGCCCCCCCCCTCGCACCGAGCCGCCCTGCCTATAAAAGCCTCCCCTGGCCGCGGCTAAGCACCACACCACACCTCCACCACTCCCTCTCCCCCACCTCAACGCCCAGGAGCCGCCCGAAGAGGAGCTCGGTGCTCCACTTTGAGCAGCTCGGCCGCCGAGCCGTGCCGCCGCCACGCACCACCTCCGGCGTCGCCGTGACTGCCCATAGGACGCCCCGGACCTCCTCCACCGCCCTGCATCCCCACCGCCGCCTCTCGCCGCCGGCAGGTAGCCTCCCCGGCCACTTCCCGGCCGCTCCCTCTCTCCCTCCTGTTCTCTGCCGTCGGGCTGAGACGATGGCTGTGAGCCGTCGATCTTGCGATCAACGGCCACAGTGCGTTCCCGCCCGATTCGATTTTCTGGAAAATCTGCTAAGTGCTGGAACCAGTTTAGAGTAGCCACCTTTGCATGCATTTTCTGAGCAATCTACCCCACCAAAATTTGAAATCTTTGCATGGTTAGAAAGAACAAGTTACATAGATTCAGATGCAACTTTTAGATTTCCAAAATAGTTAGTTTAGCTTGATGGAAACATGAGGCAAAGTAGCTATATTCTGTCTGTTTTCAGAAACTTCTGAAAACAGATTACTGCTTAGGCCTTTTGATCCAATCATAGAAATTAATCTTGATTTATTTGGATGTTAGTAGTGGCATGTCATGTTAGTATGGTTAGAGTACTGCCATGACCAAGTGATGTGAACCCCAAAATAAAATCTATGTAAAAGATCTAAATTAAGGAAGATAGCTAATCAGTTAATCCTCTCACATGAAATAACAAAGGATTGTCAACTTGCCATGAAATTTTCCATTTATCTAGTGGCCTAAAAATAGCAAACTAAAATGTTATAGCAAGTACAACATGCCATCTTCACAGAGATGCAAGCCATGATCATGTAGGGTAATTCCCTGATTTAAAATGAAAATGACAAATGTGCTAATTGATAAACTTAAAATAGGTAAATTTCTCTGTCAGAAATTTGATTAGAATTTGAAAACCAATAACTTGATATCTAAGAATCTAAAAATAGCAAATGAAAATGTTCTGGAAAGCTTATGAAATTATCTAACTAACTAAAGTGGTTTCACCCCATTTAGGTTAATAAATAAATAATGATAATCAAAATGCCACAGAAGGTATAAAACCTAAACTTGTTTGTTTCTGATACTCTACAAATCCAAATGAGGTCAAACCAATTTTGTTGGCTCACATTTAAGCAATACTAGTTATCCCTAAGAGGATTTAACTTTTGAGTAAAATTAATTTGAGTTGTAGCAAAAACAAGAGAATGAACTTTCTGGATTAAAACAATTATGTATGGAGTTTAATAACTCAAATTGAATTAAATCCAATTGGGTTGTTTCCTATAAATCAGTAGCTATCCACAGAATTTTAGTTCATATTTTTGTGACCAACAGAACACAAGTTATGTAATTAAACATGAAACCCTTGTTTCTGCCATAATTGTGACACATTTGAATAATGGGTAATTAAATCAAATTGAATTCAAATTGTGTGGCTTTGTGAGTGTAGTAGCCATGTGTGATGCTTGATAGTTGTTGTGATGCTTGGTTGAGTAATTTAGAAATGGTATATGTTGCTTGTTTATTAGATTACTTTGTGTGATTAATATAATTGCTTTGCTTGTTAAACTTGGTTGTCTTAAGTGAGTACTAGCTTGAGTATCTAGCAATATCTCTACCATAGCTTGGTAAGATATTTAGAATTAAAGAAAGTAATTGGTGGATTAACTTTTGTCTGAAGTATTTCCTAATTGAATAAAGATGCTTCATCACAACTTTAAACATAACTTTTTAACATGAGTAGTGTTGGTGATTGCCAAACTTGTTTGTTAAATAATAACCTTCTCTCATGATTGTTGTTTGTTAGTAATTGTTTGATGATTGTTGTTGGAGTGCTCTACTGTATGTTGATTGTGATCTTTCCTTTTTACGACGTTAGATACCAACGCTATCGGAGTAAACCGTGGGAAGGATTTATTGGCAAGCAATCAGAGTTTATTTCTTTGATCAAGAGTATCAAGTCCAGAGACATTACGCTGGAAACAGGCAAGCTACTTCACTGAGCTTGCATTTATATTCATCTATTTTGATCACCTGAAATATTCAAAAGTAGCGATGATTTTAAAAAAAAAACTTTTTACAAAGATATGAAACACTATTTTTGCCAAGAGTAGATATGTAAAACTTAGGATGGGAAAATATGATTTATTCCAAAACTCCTTTTTAAAGTACTGGGAAGAATGTGGAATGCCAAATGGTCGGCATGGAAGTGGAAAAGAGGTGATCGGTAATGTTTATGAAAAATGCACATTGTGTCTTAGTACCATGACGACCAGCCGATAACCTGTGCGACCACATCTACCCAAATATGGGAACGGGCGTAGTCATATAGTTTGCTCATATTAGTATGGGATACCTCATCGACGGAGATGACTCCGTTATGCATGAGGGGATGGTTTGGTGACCTAACCCCTGACCTGGGTCCTGGCAATATGTTGGCTTGCGCGGGATTGAAGGGCTTCGTGCTCGCCGGGCAAAACTACGAGTCCTCACACTTAGGGTATCCGACGGGTTACTGGACTAAGTGTCGGTGGAATGGTGAAATCGTAAGGGCAGGGTCCTATACTAGCATGAGCAAAGGAAAGGCTATGGCCGGTGGTTCAACTTCGCATACACCTTGTATGGCGGGACGTGGCAGACACGATGAGCTACCGGATGGGTGTGGGAAAAGCGTGCTACCTCTGCAGAGGGTAAAAACTATTCGAATAGTCGAGTCCTCGGATATGGACAGTTGGGAGGCTGTACTAGGCCTATGTGCAAGTTTTGGAAAAAGGTTTGAGATTTGAAAGAGAAAATGATGTGAAGGATGTTTTATGCAACTATGCCAATGTGCTGGTATGAGTTGTTGGAATTAATTGGACCATGATGAGACATGGTCGGGAAAAAGGAGGAGTTTTGGATAAATAAACAAAATGGTGATTTTCCAGGAAAAACGTTTTTAAAAAGGGACTTCTTATTTTAACAAACAGCTATTTTTCGGGAAACTTGTTTTTAAAAAAAAAATTCCTTACAAAGACAGTTTTATAAAAGAAAAGGGGAATCTAAAGCCTTCTTTTCTTTTCCAACAAAGGCTATAGATGTTTTCGAAAAATATACAAGGGTCACGAAAAGCTATAAAATTCTTCTTGCCTTTTTCAAATAAAGTTATAGAGTTTTCAAACACAGTTTTATTAAACAAAAGTCTATCCTTCTCTTTTCAACAAAGATATAGAGGTTTTTTTTTTCAACAGAGATATAGAGATAGAGTAATAACTAAAAGTGCTATAGGAAACAACTTAAAACTGGTGCATACTCAGTAGAGGAGTAGTTTGCGAGTACAATTCCCATTGTACTCATAATGGTTTCGTCCCTGGCTATTGTCTTAGCCAGATTTTAAGGAAGAGTAGCTTGAAGGAGGAGAAGGAAATGACGTCAATGCGAACTAGGGCGCTTCCCAGTCAGTTGCCTGTAGGGTTAAGGCGAATGACTTGGGCTCCACGCTGTATGGTGATTTCCGCTGCAAATACCTATTGAAGATTATGACTTCAATCAAGTAAGTATATTCCTTCGGTAATTATGGATGTTCCTTGATTACCAGTTTGATTGTGCTCAGCGACACACTGATCATGGGATCGCTGATGTAGGCACAAGGGTATTTCGGACAGCTAGTCCGGGGTCCCCACAGACTTGGTATCAGAGCAATCCTGACTGTAGGAGACCTTAGTTAGCATGGACGTTAGTTAGGAAAGCAAATACTTTTGTTAAAAAAATATATTACTACCAAAATATAATTTTTTTTATCTAGAGGAGTCCTAAAATGGCTTCGCTCTTCTCATCTCCTCAAATATTTCAACGTCTTACCCCTCTATTTTAGGATTTTCAAAGGCATTCTTCTATTATCTTACCTTCATTCAAAACCTACATACATACTCGACGCTGAACCCAAGTGATACCTAATTAGTTAGCACCCACAAGAAGAAGGTTCCATCCCAAATCCTCGACATTCAACATCAAGGTGATTGATTTGCAAATGCCAAGATCGTCAGTGTCGACAAAGCAACAAACCTCCGAAGACCTCAGCTCAACCTCAACAATTCTACTCAAGCTGCAACTTCGACGATCTCAATTTCTCCAGCGGAAGACTAAGGCGATAAAATGAAGACTTCACCAACCATGTTCGACAAAGACCCCTAGGAAAAACTCCTGATAGGAACTTTGGTTACCCCGACTACCACGAGTATTAGGGGTCCGTTGGTACTAGACGTACCTTGTGTGCACCTTGCTTATGTGAACTCTGCTTGTGTGTTGTTTGTGAGATGGAAAAGGAGTTTTGGATAAAAAGGAAAGTTTAGTTTCCCTTTTGCCACCTAACAAAAAAAAAGAACAATTTTTAACTCTTTGCCATAGTTGTACCTTGTTGCGGATGTAAACCCGCCAAGGAAAATCTTTCTAAACTAATTTTCCCTCTCATCTCAAGATCTGACCGTTCCGCAAGATACAAAAGACCCCCGATCCTTAGCCAAATACCCGGAAATTTTTGTAACCCAACCGGCAAGTCAGACAATGGACTTCATGCACCATCTGGAGCAAGTGCGTCAAGATCTTGAAGGAAACTACAATTGCACGCCAACCTCGTGAAGACACGAGCCCCCACCTCACAAAAATTAACTTGTGAAATTACAAGGATACCACACTAACTTATCGTATCTAACTTTAGGTTAACAACTGACTCCAGCCCATGATAGTACCAACTAATCTTCTAGGACCACAAACCTTGACATGAAACAAGGACATAAGGAGACTCATTTAGAATTGGTAACTAGAGGAACTCAAGAAGTGCATAAGAGTTGCTATGAAGATTCGAGCTCAGAGACCAACGGTAATGATGGGTTTCAAAGAGGATCATGTACCTACCCGCTTGACGAGCAGTTAGTGGCACCTTAATCCCTTGCGCTAACCTTGCTAGGTTTGACCCACCCAAATTTGTCCCGTGAAATAAGACTAACTCCCACCTATCACCGCAAACTTGGGAAAGACAGATGAGAACCCTAGCCTGCCGCTGATTTTCTGAAGATTATATGAAGCCTCAAGCACAAGACTCATCCAAGGGAGATCGCCACCAACAAACCCGAAGGAAATCAACTTTGAAGATTGTCAACATGAAGTTACCCCAGGAAGAAGAACGCCATCAACGTTATCGGCCGAATAAAAATCCTAGTTCAACACAACACAACTAGTCGAAACAGGAAAGACAAAGGTACCTTTTTAGAAAACAACTGGTGTGAAGATTCTTCACTAACTTTTTCTAAGGTCCATTAAGCCGTGACTTTATGAACCAACTTACCAAATTCTAGACTAACATCTAACCCCAGTTTGTGACGGTACTAATTGGCCTTATCTAACCACAAGTTTTGACAAAAAAAAAAAAAAAAAAAAAAAAAAAAAAAAAAAAAAGAGAGGTGATATAGAAAGAATCACCTATAGTTGGTAATGAGAAGATCGCCATCATCAAGGCCGAAGTCGATCAACATTGAAGACCATCTGCGCGGAATTGAACCAGGAAGCAAGCACCGTCAACGTTACCTATCTAGCAATCATCCGGTTCAACTAGCCTCGATCAACCACACCGAAGGAGGATGCAAGAAAGAACGAGCAACGACTGTTGACATGAAGCCCTTTCTCTAACTTTTTAAGGTTAACCGAGAATGCGACCCTTGTACCCTTGTTAAACAGCAGACCAAACCACTTACCTTTAGGGTCCTTGCACTGACTTTTAGATTCCTCTGGAAGCTCGATAATCTAGGCTGTACCTCTTAAGATTCTTACCAACGCTTCATGAAGCTCAAGAACCAAGGAAGTCAGCAATGAAGTTCCTCCTTTACTCAGCTAAAGAAGGACAAGCATGAAGACAAATAACCAATGGAATACCCAGAAGAATCAAACGACGTAAGCACCTGCTGTGGACAACATCAACCACCAGGCAAGTCCAGATGAATTTAGACGTTTATAACATCCTTTTTCTAACTAGAAACCGGAGAGAGTCAAGTACGCAAACTCGGCGCATCCTGAAAACCACGCGTCTCTTCTTGCAACCCTCGTAAGGCGACAATATCAGGAAGTGATATCTGCACCCACCCCAGGCACCAAGGATTGACAACCGAGACGAAGAATTGTCAAGCTACTCAAGAAGTACAATGCCTCCAAGTCAACTCCAACTGCAAACTTCAGCAAGACCGATTAAAAACCCCTTTTAAGGGGGGAAGACCTGCAATAGGTATACCAGAACGTGGTAATAATTAGTTCCTTGCGCCTCAGCCTCATAGAAACTGGAAACAGCTAACCAAGACTATCCATCAGCATCGATCGTCACGTCAACCCTATCATCCAAGATCTAAACCCATCAGAGTAAATTATCGACAAGGAACGACCTTGCAACATCCATTTGTCAATATCTCACCTGGTGATCTCACTGAAGAAGCAATGACCTCGGAAGAATAGCCAGCCCAAAACCCGTGCCCTCGTACTCCCCTGTACCCCCGGGCAAATCTCGGGACGAGATTTATTTTAAGGGGGGAAGGATTTGTAACATCCCAAATTTATAATAAGAATTAACAAGACCCAAAATTCAGAACCAACAAAAACTTTTTGAAATTACTACACTAATGATTGTGTTTTCCTTTATATGGTTCTGCTTGACCTTGTGTGACTTGTTGTTTATGTTGTTTGACTAGTAAATAATAATCCAAGAACCAGCCCAAGTAAAAAACATATTGAACTTTGATGATCATATTATGACAAGAGTATATTCCATATATCTTTTCCAATCTTATTTTGGCCAAAGTCTATTTCAATGATGTTTGATTTCAGCAAATAAAATACCTTTTAGTTGAGAAAGTAAAAGTATTTCCAAAATTATGTGTTCCCAAAAATATGGGGATCTATATGTTATCTCCTATTTAATTATCAACCGTGATATTTTGCATGTATATGCAACTCCCATTTTACAAACTCTGATTTCCCCTCCTTTTGAAAATAACACTAGTGGGAAATATATTACCCCACATATTTCCTTTCTCAAACTTTTTGGAAATTATTAAGTTATGAGTGGGATATTTTATAAATAACATCTTGTCATAATTGAGTGTGATCATTTTTATAATATAGTATTGTGAATTATGGAATTGGTGGTGTGATTAATTCATGTGGTTTGAATTGTGTAGACTTGGTTGTGATGTGAATATTTCTTGTGTTTTATTCATTGTTGTGGGTTTGCTTGCTAAATAAAAATAAAAAGGCAATTAAGTGCCACATGAAATAATAAGACCTATAATAAAAAGGTCCCACAAAATAATAAATATTATTTCACTCCCACGTTTTCTTTTACCTAAAATGGGATCACCATTTTTGGTAACCACTTAAACAAAATTGAACACCATCACCTACGCTTATCACCCACAGCAATATGCACACTTGCACCTCACCTTTTCTATTAGCACTTAAAACCTAATAGTGCCATCTAGTGGCACATAGTTGAAAATGGTACCTATACCCTATATTCAAATGGCAGCCCAAACTTGCTCCCTTGCTGTCCCCAACTTGTCCAGCAACTCACCAACACCCCCCTGCACGTTATGGACAACACCCTAGCCATCCCATGCCCTAAACCCTAGCCCTAAGCAGCCATGCCATGGAAATGGCCACCACCATGGGCACTTGGCCAACCAGCAGCAAACCCAGCAACCACCACGTCCTGGAGCTGCCCCTTGCTCCCTAGATGCTCCCCAACTCGAGCTCCTTGCTCCAGGCCCCTCCCTCTGGCCGCATTCGCCGGCGCTCTGTCTGCCTCCCTGCTGTCGAGCACCTTGCGGGCATGCGCGCCCCGCGACCACCCCAGCCCGACCAGCTCACGCCCGACCCGGCCCCGACCGCCAGCACGCGCGCCACACTCCCCTCTACCCCTCTGGCACGCGCCCGTGCCTCCCTCGCCCCACACGACGCCAACCATGGACGGCCGCATGCCGCCCGTGTCGCCCGCATCCATGTCGCGCCTCTCCCGTGCCCCCCCCCCCTCGCACCGAGCCGCCCTGCCTATAAAAGCCTCCCCTGGCCGCGGCTAAGCACCACACCACACCTCCACCACTCCCTCTCCCCCACCTCAACGCCCAGGAGCCGCCCGAAGAGGAGCTCGGTGCTCCACTTTGAGCAGCTCGGCCGCCGAGCCGTGCCGCCGCCACGCACCACCTCCGGCGTCGCCGTGACTGCCCATAGGACGCCCCGGACCTCCTCCACCGCCCTGCATCCCCACCGCCGCCTCTCGCCGCCGGCAGGTAGCCTCCCCGGCCACTTCCCGGCCGCTCCCTCTCTCCCTCCTGTTCTCTGCCGTCGGGCTGAGACGATGGCTGTGAGCCGTCGATCTTGCGATCAACGGCCACAGTGCGTTCCCGCCCGATTCGATTTTCTGGAAAATCTGCTAAGTGCTGGAACCAGTTTAGAGTAGCCACCTTTGCATGCATTTTCTGAGCAATCTACCCCACCAAAATTTGAAATCTTTACATGGTTAGAAAGAACAAGTTACATAGATTCAGATGCAACTTTTAGATTTCCAAAATAGTTAGTTTAGCTTGATGGAAACATGAGGCAAAGTAGCTATATTCTGTCTGTTTTCAGAAACTTCTGAAAACAGATTACTGCTTAGGCCTTTTGATCCAATCATAGAAATTAATATTGATTTATTTGGATGTTAGTAGTGGCATGTCATGTTAGTATGGTTAGAGTACTGCCATGACCAAGTGATGTGAGCCCCAAAATAAAATCTATGTAAAAGATCTAAATTAAGGAAGATAGCTAATCAGTTAATCCTCTCACATGAAATAACAAAGGATTGTCAACTTGCCATGAAATTTTCCATTTATCTAGTGGCCTAAAAATAGCAAACTAAAATGTTAGAGCAAGTACAACATGCCATCTTCACAGAGATGCAAGCCATGATCATGTAGGGTAATTCCCTGATTTAAAATGAAAATGACAAATGTGCTAATTGATAAACTTAAAATAGGTAAATTTCTCTGTCAGAAATTTGATTAGAATTTGAAAACCAATAACTTGAGATCTAAAAATCTAAAAATAGCAAATGAAAATGTTCTGGAAAGATTATGAAATTATCTAACTAACTAAGGTGGTTTCACCCCATTTAGGTTATTAAATAAATAATGATAATCAAAATGCCACAGAAGGTATAAAACCTAAACTTGTTTGTTTCTGATACTCTACAAATCCAAATGAGGTCAAACCAATTTTGTTGGCTCACATTTAAGCAATACTAGTTATCCCTAAGAGGATTTAACTTTTGAGTAAAATTAATTTGAGTTGTAGCAAAAACAAGAGAATGAACTTTCTGGATTAAAACAATTATGTATGGAGTTTAATAACTCAAATTGAATTAAATCCAATTGGGTTGTTTCCTATAAATCAGTAGCTATCCACAGAATTTTAGTTCATATTTTTGTGACCAACAGAACACAAGTTATGTAATTAAACATGAAACCCTTGTTTCTGCCATAATTGTGACACATTTGAATAATGGGTAATTAAATCAAATTGAATTCAAATTGTGTGGCTTTGTGAGTGTAGTAGCCATGTGTGATGCTTGATAGTTGTTGTGATGCTTGGTTGAGTAATTTAGAAATGGTATATGTTGCTTGTTTATTAGATTACTTTGTGTGATTAATATAATTGCTTTGCTTGTTAAACTTGGTTGTCTTAAGTGAGTACTAGCTTGAGTATCTAGCAATATCTCTACCATAGCTTGGTAAGATATTTAGAATTAAAGAAAGTAATTGGTGGATTAACTTTTGTCTGAAGTATTTCCTAATTGAATAAAGATGCTTCATCACAACTTTAAACATAACTTTTTAACATGAGTAGTGTTGGTGATTGCCAAACTTGTTTGTTAAATAATAACCTTCTCTCATGATTGTTGTTTGTTAGTAATTGTTTGATGATTGTTGTTGGAGTGCTCTACTGTATGTTGATTGTGATCTTTCCTTTTTACGACGTTAGATACCAACGCTATCGGAGTAAACCGTGGGAAGGATTTATTGGCAAGCAATCAGAGTTTATTTCTTTGATCAAGAGTATCAAGTCCAGAGACATTACGCTGGAAACAGGCAAGCTACTTCACTGAGCTTGCATTTATATTCATCTATTTTGATCACCTGAAATATTCAAAAGTAGCGATGATTTTAAAAAAAAAAACCTTTTTACAAAGATATGAAACACTATTTTTGCCAAGAGTAGATATGTAAAACTTAGGATGGGAAAATATGATTTATTCCAAAACTCCTTTTTAAAGTACTGGGAAGAATGTGGAATGCCGAATGGTCGGCATGGAAGTGGAAAAGAGGTGATCGGTAATGTTTATGAAAAATGCACATTGTGTCTTAGTACCATGACGACCAGCCGATAACCTGTGCGACCACATCTACCCAAATATGGGAACGGGCGTAGTCATATAGTTTGCTCATATTAGTATGGGATACCTCATCGACGGAGATGACTCCGTTATGCATGAGGGGATGGTTTGGTGACCTAACCCCTGACCTGGGTCCTGGCAATATGTTGGCTTGCGCGGGATTGAAGGGCTTCGTGCTCGCCGGGCAAAACTACGAGTCCTCACACTTAGGGTATCCGACGGGTTACTGGACTAAGTGTCGGTGGAATGGTGAAATCGTAAGGGCAGGGTCCTATACTAGCATGAGCAAAGGAAAGGCTATGGCCGGTGGTTCAACTTCGCATACACCTTGTATGGCGGGACGTGGCAGACACGATGAGCTACCGGATGGGTGTGGGAAAAGCGTGCTACCTCTGCAGAGGGTAAAAACTATTCGAATAGTCGAGTCCTCGGATATGGACAGTTGGGAGGCTGTACTAGGCCTATGTGCAAGTTTTGGAAAAAGGTTTGAGATTTGAAAGAGAAAATGATGTGAAGGATGTTTTATGCAACTATGCCAATGTGCTGGTATGAGTTGTTGGAATTAATTGGACCATGATGAGACATGGTCGGGAAAAAGGAGGAGTTTTGGATAAATAAACAAAATGGTGATTTTCCAGGAAAAACGTTTTTAAAAAGGGACTTCTTATTTTAACAAACAGCTATTTTTCGGGAAACTTGTTTTTAAAAAAAAAAATTCCTTACAAAGACAGTTTTATAAAAGAAAAGGGGAATCTAAAGCCTTCTTTTTCTTTTCCAACAAAGGCTATAGATGTTTTCGAAAATATACAAGGGTCACGAAAAGCTATAAAATTCTTCTTGCCTTTTTCAAATAAAGTTATAGAGTTTTCAAACACAGTTTTATTAAACAAAAGTCTATCCTTCTCTTTTCAACAAAGATATAGAGGTCTTTTTTTCAACAGAGATATAGAGATAGAGTAATAACTAAAAGTGCTATAGGAAACAACTTAAAACTGGTGCATACTCAGTAGAGGAGTAGTTTGCGAGTACAATTCCCATTGTACTCATAATGGTTTCGTCCCTGGCTATTGTCTTAGCCAGATTTTAAGGAAGAGTAGCTTGAAGGAGGAGAAGGAAAGGATGTCAATGCGAACTAGGGCGCTTCCCAGTCAGTTGCCTGTAGGGTTAAGGCGAATGACTTGGGCTCCACGCTGTATGGTGATTTCCGCTGCAAATACCTATTGAAGATTATGACTTCAATCAAGTAAGTATATTCCTTCGGTAATTATGGATGTTCCTTGATTACCAGTTTGATTGTGCTCAGCGACACACTGATCATGGGATCGCTGATGTAGGCACAAGGGTATTTCGGACAGCTAGTCCGGGGTCCCCACACCTAACATACTGTTTTCTGTGATCACCTAACACTGCATCAAGAGCTATGTTTTTTTGCCCTGTAGGCCATCATCTTAGGCACCTCAACACCAAACTGTTGCCTAGCAGCATCTATAAGAGATACAATATGGGTTGTTGGGTCTGATCTGAACATAGCTTCATAGGATTGAGCCAACCATTTGGCACTGACCCTTGTGCTTTTAGTTGTTGTCCCACATGTATGGTCAATCCTCATCTTCCTAATACAAAAGGTTTTCTCCCCTTTTATCTCAGATGCCACCATGTAGAAAGGACAGTTCTCATTTATGCACTGCACAATAACTCTAACATTGGAGTTCCTGTGGTACATGTAATTCCTACTTTGTGCAATGTGCAAATTTATCAGTGCATTTCTAAATTGATCCACATTTATGAAGCACATTTTCAAGCACAATTACTCATGTGCCTGCAGCCTCCTGTCATCATACCAAATCCTTGGTGGCCTCTTCTTTGATATATTCTTCCCTCTCTTGGGCAGCACAAATGACAGTGGTTCAAAACCATCATCATCACTGTCCTTTAAAAATCCAGCTTCCCCATCTTCATCTGATGAGGGTATGTAGTCCTCAATAACCACACAGGAGTGAGACCTGACAGTGGGACCTTTTCTAACTTTCAACTTCTTCTTTATCTTCTTCTCTGGTTCAGGGGCTGGTTCTGGGCCTGGTTACCTAGTTGGTTCAGCATCTGGTACAAATAAATCCTCTATGTCTGTATCACCTTCACAGTGCAGCAGGGGATCATGTCTCCTCCTTCTCATCTCCTCAAGCCTCTCAGCAAGTTCTTCATCTTCCTTGGTCCTAATTTCTTCCATCATAGCAAAATCTGCCTCTCCCATGTCAAAGTCTGACTCTGAACCATTATCTTCATCAGATGGCACCTCTATTGCCTTCCCCTTCTGAACATTGATGATTCCTTGTGTGCACACATAAGGATTACGGCTGTTAGCTGCAGTCTGACTACCTGCACTACCACCTTGACTTTCAAATATAAATCCTTCATCATCAACAACATAAACATGAGGAGCACTCAAATCATACACAACTGGATCTGTGTATTTAATTATACTATATCCATCAGTACATGATGCCTGAGATGGTGCAGCTCTGTTACACTCCCTCTCGGCATGATCAACCTGCTTAATAGCTGCTCTGCCCCTCTTCACAGTAAAATGCAGAATTTTGCTTGAATTGAAAAACTCCAGCAGTTCATATATTTTTGCATTATTCTCAACTAGTTCCATACCCGCACCCTTTCTGCAGAAAATAGAATCTCTAATGCTATATCCCTGGGTCTCAATCAGAGCAACAAGATTCATATATGTCACATCATCACGGGCAAGTTTCCTCTAGAGATTATCTACTCCATCTAAATGAATTCTGACTTCCCAAACCTCAGGATCCAAACTACAAAGCAAAGCAAAATAAAGAAATTCAGAAACCCTAACCCTAAATCCCCAATTATGTTCACTGCCAACGGAAACCCTAACCGAAATCGACAGGGATAGAGTGGATGCTTACTCAACGACGCCAATGCCAGAAGTCCACTACTCGCTCGTCGTCGGAGTGTCCACCCAAATCGAAGCAAGCATCGCGGCCGCCCTCGATGCCTGCGAAGGCGGCGGCCACATCTCGTCCAGGTCGTCGATGCCGCTTCTAGATCCAGCGCTCGACCCGCCTCCACCGGCTGCAATGCCGCCGGCGCTGTCGGGGAGATGAACCCCGTATACCCCAAAGAAGCTCACTCCTTCAAATTCATTATGCCGGCTGAACGATGCCACCTGCACTACGCCGGTTAGACTGGGCCGCCTGCGTCTACCCGGACGCAGACGTCTAGTTGGACTGAAGTCGGACCAACCAACCGACAGTTCCGTACCAGTGGGCCAGCCCCGCATAACTGCTCCTGGTGAACAGTACTTCCTGTCGGGCATCCCCTGTATAGAATCATGACAACGAGCTCCAGCCGGGCTTGTACTATAGCGATGTCATAGGGCAAACCTGTAACTTCCCTGTAACCCAAAACCCTAGCCTGCTGCCTATATAAAGCAGGCCACGGTCCCCGGCAACGGGGAACACAAGACACACACGAGCAGAGACTCCACCACATTCACGATCATCATCATCATCTTCCACCTCCAGCCGGCCCAGTAGTTCTAGCCGGCTGCACCACGAAACAGCTCCAGGAGCATCACTTGTAGCCCGATTCCATGATCTAAGCAATAAGAATCAAGAAGAGCAGGACGTAGGGGTGTTACCTCACCATGAGGGCCCTGAACCTGGGTACATTGCGTGTGTTTGTGTGCTTGTTACCCAATCCCGCGCGAGCGCCATCGTTGCCTTGTCCCACACTTCTTTTCCATCGTTGATGGATATGTCGTTGATGCCACCACGACATTTGGCGCCCACCGTGGGGCTAGCGGCGAGCGGAATCACGTTCTGCGCGGGATCCCGGACCGTAGATGATCGGCGGGTCGTCTCCGGCCTCGTGCTCTCCATCGGCTCCATCGGGTGCATCCTCGACAACACCAGGAGCTTCACCGACGTGGGCTTCACCAGCGGAGGCACCGTCGTCACCTTTGGCGACTTCCACGTCTACGTCGCCGTCGCCGCCAAGGAGTACCCGGAGGAGGTCTACTCGTGCTTGGCTCCTTCGGTCTTCGATGCCAGCGTCTGCGACAGCGACTTCGCCTTCGGCTACCTCGGCTCCAGCGACGCGGACTGCGACGACGCCAAGCTCAACGTCTACGCCGAGGTGCACATGGTCGAGCACGTGGCGGCAGGAGGCGGCGTCGGCACCACTGTTCACGAAGCTGGAGAACCCTCTCGCTTCCAGTGCAACCTTGAAGCCGACTTCGAGTTGCTGAGCACCCCCATCGCGTCGGGTGCGGATCCAGCCAAGGCGGCGGCTGAACTCGAGAGGATGCGTCAACAGATATACGACAAGGCTCTCCACCTCGCATCGACGCAGCGCCGACTCAATACCACGATGCACGAGTACAACACCGTCCACGGTTTCGAGCCGGCAAGAGGCAACACGGAGAAGCTGAACGAAGTTAGGCGCAAAGGAGGGGATCTCGGCGGTGCCCTGAACCGTGCTGGCCATCCGCACGAGCATTCGGACATCGTCTTGCCCGAGTACAGCTGCCCGGTGCAAAACATGAAGGCTGCGGAGGCGGCCGCAGCGGAACTACCCCATCTTCAAGGCGAGGAGCTACGTCAACAAGCACGCCGGGTCCAAGAGCTCATCGCCGCGGCCAACCGGCAGCAGCGCGAAACCGAGGCAACGGCGAGCCGGGAGCATCATGAGCCGCCTCCAGGCTACGACGCAGCCGGCAAGTCCAAGCAGGGCGTCGAGGCGTCATCCACGAGTCGCGGCAGGGCAAAAGACAAGCAACCACGAGCTCATCGCGAGAGGAGCGCGAGTTCGCATCCTCGTGATCACGGCCGCGATCCGGCTGGGCGACGTGAAGACGGCGACCGGAACGAGCTGCATGCCGGCCGCAGCGTCAAGGAGCGAGTCGGACACAAGGTCACCATCGACCAGCGCCTGGGACCATTGGGGCCCGAGACGGGCAACGACGCGCGCCACCGCATCGACGCGCTCAAGGCGTCAAGCATCATCGAAGAAGAGGACGTCGCCGCGCATCGCTGCTTCGGACCTCGCATCCGGACCGAGCAGTTCCCGAGGGGATTCACCCTCCCAAGGGATACACCCAAGTACAATGGCACCGCGAAGCCGGAAGACTGGCTCGCCGACTACGTCACGGCGGTCAACATCGCAGGCGGCAACAAGCGAGTGGCCATACGCTACGTGCCTCTCATGCTCGAGGGATCGGCTCGGACTTGGCTGAACAGCCTGCCGGCTGAAAGCGTCAACAGCTGGTTGGATTTTGAGGAAGTGTTCAACCGCAATTTCACCGGCACCTACTTGCGCCCCGGCAACGCGCAGCTAATCGCGCTGTGCAAACAAAGGAAGGCGAGTCGGACCGTGCTTACCTCACCCGGTGGACCAGCTTACGCAACTCCTGCGAGGGGATCCTAGAACACCAAGCCGTCTAGTACTTCATCCAAGGCTGCCGGGATCAGACGCTACTCAAGCATAGGCTCCTAAGGAAAAGTCCGAAGACCATGGCGGAGCTCATGGCAATCACCGATGAGTACGCCACCGCTGATGTGGGCATGACCAACCCGATCCGACTTGACGAAGCCGGAAGGATCATCACGGCAGAGCCGGCTGCACGTCGCAGCCGGACGGAGAACCAGGAAGGAGGAAGATCAACCCGGCGCGACTCCGACGCATCCGGCAAGCGCAAGCTAACGGACGACCGCATCGAATCCAAGGTCGTCGCCACCACCGAGGGAAGGCCGACAGGAGGCTTCGACAACCGCCGCATGCGGACGAGCGGCGACATGCGCCGTACAAGGGCGAGGAACAGCTACGAGTTCTTACTCGATCAGCCGTGCCGGAACCACGGCGACCGGCCGGCCAACCACACCGTCAGGCAATGCAACCTTGGCCGTCCAAGGCCGCCACCGTACGAGCGGCGAAATCCGCCTCCGCCTCCGGACGAAGTCGGACAGGATGACCGGAGACACGACGACAAGCGGCGCGAAGACAAGAATCGCGATGACCGCCGACGTGAAGACCAAAGGAGAGTGCGTCTTCCGTCTCCACCCCAGGGGAACCTGACGGATACCGGAACCCGGACGCAGCCTACATCGTGTTCGTCAGCGAGCGTGACGATAAACGAAGCCGGTGAGAATGGTTCAAGGAGGTGAACGCTGTGGTCCACCTGTTCCCCAGTATCTCAACTGGTCGAAAGGAGCCATCACGTGGGATCGCAGCGACCACCCGGAGCTGATGCCCAATCCAGGCGGCTATGCTCTAGTCCTGGAGCCCATGATCATCTCCCCCAAGCGCGCCTGCACCTTCTCACGCGTCCTCATCGACGGGGGCAGCAGCATCAACATCCTCTACCGCGACACACTGGAGAAGCTGGGCGTCTCCGGGTCCAGCCTGACCCCCAGCCGGACGGTCTTCCACGGCATTGTGCCAGGGCGAGCCGGCTCATCCATGGGGCTCATCCGGCTTGACGTCCTATTCGGCACCAAGGGCAACCACCGCCGCGAGACCATCTCCTTCGAGGTGGTCGACCACATCAGCGCCTACCATGCCATACTTGGGCGGCCGGCGCTCGCCAAGTTCATGGCGGTACCTCACTACGCCTACCTCAAGATGAAGCTACCAGGCCCACGCGGAATCATCACCGTCTCCGGAGATTACAAGCGCTCCATCGCCTGCGCCACCGACAGCGTGAAGGTGGCCGAGACCATGGTCTGCAACGAGGAAGTTGCGACAATTCAAGCGCAAGGCCAGCGAAGAGAAGCTGGAGATACCGGAGTCGGCCAAGCCGGATAGCGAGTCGAACTTCCAGGCGGCGCGAGATACCAAGAAGGTCTACTTCGACGACAGTGACAAATCCAAGTTCGTCACCGTGGGGGCGAGCCTGGACCCCAAATAGGAAAGCGCGCTCGTCGAGTTCCTCCGTGAGAACCGGGACATCTTCGCGTGGTCCCCCAAGGACATGCCTGGTGTACCGAGGGAACTCGCCGAGCACTCTCTACACGTCCGGCCAGATGCCAAGCCGGTAAAACAGTCTCTGCGTCGCTTCGCGGAGGGAAGAAGAAAGATAATAGGAGAAGAGATAGCCCGGCTGCTTGCAGCCGGTTTCATCACGGAAGTACAACACACAGAATGGCTAGCCAATCCAGTGCTGGTAGAAAAGAAGAACAAGCGGTGGCGGATGTGTATCGACTACACCCACCTCAACAAGGCCTGCCCCAAGGACCCTTTCGCATTGCCACGAATCGACCAAGTGATCGACTCCACAGCCGGCTGCGCCCTCTTGTCCTTCCTCGATGCCTACTCCGGCTACCACCAGATTCCGCTGAATCCGGACGACCAGCTCAAGACCGCTTTCATCACCCCCTACGGCCCGTACTGCTACACCACCATGCCGTTCGGCCTGAAGAACGCGGGGGCGACATACCAGCGTTGCATGCAGAAATGCTTGCATGACCAAATCGGTCGCAACGTTCACGCCTACGTTGACGACATCGTCATCAAGACCAAGGAGAAGCACACTCTACTCGCCGACCTCAAAGAAACCTTCGACAACCTGCGCCGCTTCCAGATGAAGCTCAACCCGGAGAAATGCGTGTTCGGCGTTCCAGCCGGGCAGTTACTTGGTTATCTGGTGTCGGCACGGGGAATCAAGGCCAACCCGAAGAAGATCGCCGCCATCGACAACATGCGACAGCCAAGAAACGTCAAGGACATCCAAAGGTTCACCGGCTGCCTGGCGTCCCTCAGCCGCTTCATCAGCCGACTGGGAGAGAAGGCCCTCCCGCTGTACCACTTGCTGAAGAAAACGGACAAGTTCGTCTGGAGCGACGCGGCCGACGCCGCCTTCAAAGAGCTCAAGCGCGCGATGGTCACCACCCCGGTCCTAGCACCGCCAGCTCCAAAGGAGCCCATGCTCTTGTACATCGCCGCCTCCAACCGAGTCGTCAGCATCGTCTTGATGGTGGAACGAGAGAAAGCCGGCAAGCAACGGCCGGTGCAGTGGCCAGTCTACTACCTCAGCGAGGTGCTCTCGCAGTCGAAGCAAAACTACCCGCACTATCAGAAGCTCGTATACGGCGTGTACATGGCAACGAAGAAGCTGAAGCACTACTTCCAGGAGCATCCAATCAAGGTGATAAGCAATGCTCCACTCGCCAAGATCATAGGCAACAAGGACGCAACCGGTAGAGTCGCGAAATGGGCGATCAGCCTGACGGCGCACGGAGTCGAATATGACAAGAGAACAACAATCAAGTCACAGGAGCTGGCTGATTTCCTTGCCGACTGGACGGAGACGGACCACGTACCACCACCACCTGATTCCGGCGAGCATTGGCTCATGCACTTCGATGGCTCCAAAAGATACTGGGGACTCGGTGCCGGAGTCGTCCTCACTTCTCCCAAAGGGTGTCAGCTCGAATATGTGCTACAAATCCACTTCACGGCGTCCAACAACGTAGCCGAATATGAAGCTCTCGCGCACGGCCTCAAGCTCGCCAAGGCCATGAACATCAAGCGGATCCTCTGCTACGGCGACTCCGACTTGGTGGTCCAGCAAACCACCAGTCATTGGGACGCCAAGGACCCCAACATGGCCGCCTACCGCTTCTTCGTCCAGCAACTCGCGGGATGCTTCGACGGATGTGAATTCCACCACATCCACCGCTCCAACAACGAAGCAGCTGACACCTTGGCGAACATTGGCTCTCTTCGGGAGGAAATCCCACCCGGCGTCGCCCTCGAGAAGCTGTACAAGCCGTCCATCACGCCATGTCCAGGCTCCGATTCCATCCGGATGCCGCCGGGCGTGGAGCCGGCCGGGCCGGTTCCAGGCAAGCCGGAAGCCGTCGAGGTCCTCGTCATCGAAGAAGCTCCGCCATGGACCCAACCCTTCCTCGCCTACCTCGCCAATGACGAGCTCCCGGCGGACGAGCTCGTTGCCAGGCAAATCAAACGCCGAGCAAGTGCTTACACCATCATCAACAACGAGTTGTACAAGCGCAGTGTTTCTGGAATATTCCAGCGTTGTGTAAGCCAAGAAGAAGGAATCAAGATCCTCAGGGAAATTCATCAAGGCGAATGCGGCCACCACGCGTCATCAAGAGAAATCGTGGCCAAGGCGTTTAGGCACGGTTTCTACTGGACGACTGCGCTGGCGGATGCAAACCAGCTGGTCCGGCTCTGCAACGGCTGTCAACGATTCGCAACGCAGAAGCTCACGCCGGCTTCAGCACTCAAGACAATCCCAATCACCTGGTCATTTGCCGTCTGGGGACTGGACATGGTCGGCCCGCTGAAGAGGTCCAGTGGCGGCATGACACACCTGCTGGTAGCTGTCGATAAGTTCACGAAATGGATTGAAGCCTAGCCGATCAAGAAGTTGTATGGACCAACAGCCATCAAATTCTTCAAGAGCATCATCTACCGTTTTGGCTACCCCAACAGCATCATCACAGACAATGGGTCAAACTTTGTCAAGGGAGAATTCGCCAAGTTCTGCGGTAGGACCGCCATCCGGCTTGACGTCGCCTCCGTCGCGCACCCGCAATCAAATGGGCAGGTCGAACGGGCAAACGGCCTCATCCTATCCGGCATCAAGCCTCGGTTGCTCGAACCGATTGAGCGGGCAGCCGGTGCGTGGGAAGAAGAACTACCTTCCGTTCTCTGGAGCCTAAGGACAACTCTGAATCGCTCAACCGGCTTCACCCCCTTCTTCCTCGTCCATGGGGCTGAAGCCATCATGCCAACCGATATCGAGCACGACGCGCCTCGAATCATCTTGTTCACAGAGGCAGAAGCAAAACAAGCCTATGAAGACAGGTTGGACCTACTCGAAGAAGCACGCCAGCTTGCCGAGTCAAGGTCGGCGATTTATCAGCAGCAACTATGCAACTACCACAGCCGGCAAGTCAGACCTATCCGCTTTCGCGAAGGCGATCTCGTGCTCCGGCTAATTCAAAACACAAAGAACATGCATAAGTTATCATCACCCTGGGAGGGACCATTCATCGTAAGCAAAGCGCTCATCAACGATGCCTACTACTTGATCGACGCCCGCGAGCACAAGAAGGACACGATGGACAAGGAAGGCGATGAAACGGAGAGACCATGGAATGCTTCACTCTTGCGTCGATTCTACACTTGAGAAAGAACCATGTATGTATCACCCATGCTATCAATAAAGAAATGAGAATGATGAGCACATGAGAAGTTTTTTCGCAATTTTTTCGCATTTCTCTTCCGAATGCTCCAGCAGCTGGCAAGCTTGCCTTCAGCGGCCGTGTAGCGTGGCTAACCTCTAAACGGCTAACTCTTCGGATCCGGTTAAGGCCGGCAAGAGAATAAGCTGGAGGAGGCCAACCACGTGAAAAACGCTTAAGGGAAAGTACTGCCGGCTGAAAAATCGCTATTCTGCAAACTCGGCCAAGCCGGCAGTCGGCAACTTCTTCTCCTATTACGGATGATTAACTACACAACGCTAAATGGCTAACTCTTCGAATCCGGTTAAGGCCAGCAAGAGAACAAGCTGGAGGCTGACTGTATGCGAAAGACGTAAGAAACATAAATTGTTGTCGGCTGAGAAAACTCTGGCCCAACAAACCGGATCCTAACGTTATAGTAGTGTGCATGATCCCGCTGGACAGTGAAGTGCACACGAATGGCGGCGGGAAAGGCTACAGACGAGTGTAAAATTGAGCTAAGCTAAATCAAAGTATTCTTCATAATCGAAAGAGCAAGCTAACCACTTCGTCATTTCATCTCCCGCACAAATATGCCGCTTCCCAGCTTCGGAGAACTCAACCGGACACAGGACGATGCGTGAAAGATCAAGCCGGTCAACAGCGCACAACCGCAAGAACAAAAGCAAGTGACGTTCAACACCATAAGTAAGGGCTTACAACCGGAAGCAGGTTACATAAACAAAAGAAGGAAGTCCACAGGCGGACAGCCTCACCTACAGACCAAGCCAGTTGCAAGATAACCTAAAAGCTAAGCGGGAGGTGGAGTCATATCGTCATCGCTCTCCTCCCACTCCTTGAGGCACAGGGAGCCGTCGAAGACCTTGACGTAGAGGACCCCAGTCTGGCGCTTCAGCTAGAAGTGGAGGATGAAGGGAGGCTCCAGGCGGAAGAACTTAGCAAAAGCTTTCCAGCCGGCAGAAAATTCCCGGGGGCTGCGCAGCCGCCAAGCCGGCTCCGCAGACCTGGACGAACAAACACCCCGAGCCACGGACTCGGGGGCTGCCACGCCGTCAGCCGGCAGAAAATTCCTGGGGGCTGCGTAGCCGCCAAGCCGGCTCCGCAGACCCGGACGAAAAAACACCCCAAGTCACGGACTCGGGGGCTGCCACGCCATCAGCCGGCAGAAAAATCCCGGGGGCTGCGCAGCCGCTAAGCCGGCTCCGCAGACCCGGACGAACAAACACCCCGAGTCACGGACTCGGGGGCTGCCACGCCGTCAGCCGGCAGAAAATTCCCGGGGGCTGCGCAACCGCCAAGCCGGCTCCGCAGACCCGGACGAACAAACACCCCGAGTCACGGACTCGGGGGCTGCCACGCCGTCAGCCGGCAGAAAATTCCCGGGGGCTGCGCAGCCGCCAAGCCGGCTCCGCAGACCCGGACGAACAAACACCCCGAGTCAAGGACTCGGGGGCGGCCACACCGTCAGCCGGTAGAAAATTCCCGGGGGCTACGCAGCTGCCGAGCCGGCTCCGCAGACCCAGACGAACAAACACCTCGAGTCACGGACTCGGGGGCTGCCACGCCGTCAGCCGGCAGAAAATTCCCGGGGGCTGCGCAGCCGCCAAGCCGGCTCCGCAGACCCGAACGAACAAACACCGCGAGCCACGGACTCGGGGGCTGCCACGCCGTCAGCCGGCAGAAAATTCCCGGGGGCTACGCAGCCGCCAAGCCGGCTCCGCAGACCCGGACGAACAAACACCCCGAGTCACGGACTCGGGGGCTGCCACGCCGTCAGCCGGCAGAAAATTCCCGGGGGCTGCGCAGCCGCCAAGCCGGCTCCACAGACCCGGACGAACAAACAGGGCTGCCACGCCGTCAGCCGGCAGAAAATTCCCGGGGGCTGCGCAGCCGCCGAGCCGGCTCCGCAGACCCGGACGAACAAACACCCCGAGTCAAGGACTCGGGGGCGGCCACGCCGTCAGTCGGCAGAAAATTCTCGGGGGCTGCGCAGCCGCCGAGCCGGCTCCGCAGACCCGGACGAACAAACACCCCGAGTCACGGAATCGGGGGCTGCCACGCTGTCAGCCGGCAAAAAATATACCCGGGGGCTTCGCAGCCGCCAAGCCGGCTCCGCAAACCCGGACGAACAAACACACCGAGCCACGGACTCGGGGGCTACCACGCCGTCAGCCGGCAGAAAATGCTCGGGGGCTGCGCAGCTGCCAAGCCGGCTCCGCGCACCCGGACGAAATCGAACACCCCGAGTCACGGACTCGGGGGCTGCCACGCCGTCAGCCGGCAGAAAATATACCCGGGGGCTACGCAGCCGCCAAGCCGGCTCCGCAGACCTGGAAGAACAACTACTACAGCCCAAGTCAGAGACTCGGGGGCTGCACGTCATCAAGACCACGGAAGAAAATGCAAGATGAGTAAGAGACATAAAATTTCGACCTGGCTCGATGCTCAAGCCGGCCCAAAATTCGGGGGCTAGATATGGTGAATATCATCACCAAGATGAGCGCAAGCTCTAGCACAAAGGCTCAACAATCACAAAGGATACTCAAGACAGCAACCAACAACATGGAACAGAATAACAAGTTCTACAAGGCAGTCATCAAGTACGCCCAGAATAACAAGGCAGGTAGCACGTCAAGGCAGTGATCAACACAGAATAACAAGTTCTACAAGTACGCCCGGCATTCCAGGGAAGCAAGTAAATCAGGGAGCAGTGGCATCGGTGGCGGCAGCAGCGTCGCCGGCTCCAGCGTCTTCAGCCGGCCGTGCCGCTGAGGACGGCTCGGCAGGCACAAGCTGGGTCAGATCCACTGCCTTGGCAATCCGCTCCGAGGCCATACGAATCTCCGGGCGAAGACCTTCAAGTGATGTACCCGTGCGGAAGCCTCCAGCCAGCATGTCCACCTGCACCTGAGGATACCAAGATTTCACCAGGGCCAGCGCCATATCGCTACCGCCTCGGGCTGCCATCTCCACTTGTTCATCGATTCCAGCAGAAGCCCCGTCGAGACGGCTCGACAGTTCGCTCAGAGTTGTTGGGAGAGGGGAATCAGGCCACAGGTTCTCAAGCACGCCACCGGCTGCATCCTTTAGCATTTTGAATTCTTGAGAAAATTGCTGAAGACGGGAAGCGGCAGACGGCACCGCTCCAGCGGCAGCACCAGAGGTTTCGGGCAGCGTATGTGCGGAAGCTATGGCCTTCTGGACTTGAGCGTCCGCCTCGGGATAGAAACCTGTAAATCAAGCAAACAAGATCAGAAAGGGAAGGCCACCGATAGGATGAAGAAAAGGGGAAGATGTTTTACCAAGAATGATCTTGTTGACGCGCTCCGCTTCAGAGACGAGGCTGCTCACGAGCTGCTCGTGCTCAAGCTCGCGTCCTCTGGCCGCCTTGGCAGTTTCATCATGTGCGCTCACAGCCTCCCTCAGCTTGAGCCTCAGGTCCTCCCCGTTCATTCGAAGGGTTTCGACCTCGCTCTGCCTCTGCTTCCCTGCTTCCTGCAACTGTTTTACCTCTTCGACCAGCCGAGCAATTTCAAGGCGGCGCTCCTCGGAGACCTCCGCCGCCGACTGGAGATCGACCACAGAAAGCGCATGAGCTGCATCCTTCTCCTTCAGCTTCTCGTTGAGCACGGTCAGAGGGACAGAAATGGATAGCTGTTTCTTCAAGCCGGCGAGGGAGTTGGGATCACCTATACAAACAGGGTCAGCAACAAGTCATGAAACCGAAGAAAGAACGAAAGCACCAAGGCCGAAGCCGGCAGAAGAACAAGATTGTACCTCTGGCCGCGTCGAGCTCCCGCTTAAGCATCGCGATTTCTTTGGCAGCATTGCCGAGCGCACACTCCACCGACGAGCGAAGCAAGGTGGCGTCCGCCAGCTGATCCTTTGCCCTCTGCTCCATCAGCACCGCCAGGGGGAAATGCCCCGATGCGTCCAACCTATCTGGTGTAGGACCAGAGTAGAGGGGAGTGCATTCCAGGGTCGCCTGGCGAGGGCCAGGGAGCGAGCTCGTCACCACCGCCATGGCAGAGTCCTTGGCAGTCTCTTCCACAACCAAAGAAGGAAGGGGGAAGGGGCCGCCTTCAGCCTCGGTTCCCGGCCGGGGAGCCACCTCGTGGGCATCCACCATCACGGCGTCGCCGTCACCGGCGGCCCGAGACTCAAGATCAACCACGAAGGGAGGCGCCTCTGACGGCGCCACGACATCCTTCGTCACCTCCGCCGCCGCCTTCGCGGGTTCCGAGGGCGGGTCAGCCGCCTGCGCCTTGGGGATCTCTCCTTCGCGGGCTCCGGGCCGGAGCTGGTGGCGGCAGCCGCCCTCTCCTCTCCGATCGCAAGCGGCTCCCTGCACGATGGCAAAAGGATCATGACAAGGAACATTGATCACCAAGGTGAAATACCACAACACCAGCACTCACCCGTCGCGTGTGCCCAGGATCTCCGGCTTCCTCCTCCGCATGCGCTTCGACGATGGGGCAGACGCACCGCTGGATGGCCGTTTCGCGCCACCGGCGGGCGCCTCCGCCGCCTTCATGGGGGCGACAGGGATGCCGGCTGGCTGTACCGGGGCGGACGGCTGTACTTGGCCCTCGTGGCCTCCCCGGCAGCCAACTCCGCCTTCGCCTTCCCCTCGGCCTCCTTGGCAGCAACCAGCTACTCCACGGTCATATGGGCGTCCATCGCCTCCCGCGCCAAATCCGCCTGCGCCAGATTCGCATAAATAGCCTTCTCCATGTCCTCAATACTCAAGTCATAATCAGGATCAACTGCAGGAGTAGGACTAACCATCTGGGTGCTGGTCCCACCAGCAGGGGCCTCCGGCCTTTCCTCCTCCTCCTCCTTCTGTCTCGCGGCGATCTTGGTTCTGGATTCCTCCACAATGGCATCAACTTGCTTCTCCGCCGCCAATCTCCCGGAAGGCGCCAAACCGGCCGTAGTGGGCCGGGACGGGCAGCACGCCCCGCTTCATGAATGAGCCTCCCCGCTTATGGGACACGGGGCCGGCATCGACATCGGCGGCCGTCTTCGACCGCCTCTCCTTCAGAATCTGCTTGGAGGGCACCGCCAGAGCCTTCCGCGCCGCCGCCTCCAACTCTTTGGTCCTGCGGGAGGATGGCACGGAAGAAGAACTCTCAGAGTCCGGCTCGGAACCGCTGGTGTCGTGGTATTGTCAAATCTAGCCTCGGCAGGGGTGCCATCGAGCTAGGTAGAGCGAGGGGTTTTGGAGAAGTTGGGGATTTTGGCTTAGGGACAGATGCAAGTTTACCCAGCTTCGGATCACACGACGGTGGCGTGATCCTACGTGCTGCTATAAATCACTATGTGGGCAATATCGCCGAGTTACAGTGAGATCTCGCCGAGATTGAGGTTCTCGTCGAGATGGCTTATCTCAAGAGTGCGTGCCCTAAGGCGTCCCGTAGGCCGGCTTATAAAGGCGTCCGGCCTAGGGCTTACAGGAGAAAACATACCGACTAAGTCAGAGTCCTAAACTAATCCGGCTTGGGCTTTGTCTTGTGGGCTAAGTCTTCCGCAATACCAGTCGCCTTCTGGAACCTTCCTTAGCCGGATGGGCCTCCTGCGCTTCATCATACTGGGCCGCCCGATAAGCCGGAACTCGGCTTATCACCACTATAGGCCACCCTGGTATTCTGGCTTAGCTCCATATCCGTGAGGATACCCGTTCGGCATAACCCCAACAGTAGCCCCCGAAAAGCTTCAAGTACTTGTTCGGTTGGCTTCATCTTCCCGACAAAACTCCATCCGGGAAGTTCTTCATCCGTCTTTTAGTCTTGGAGCATTCCTAGAAACTTTGCAGAACATGCCGAACTTGTTTTCCGATCTCACAGTGCCGGCTTATTATGTCGGAGAATACCACTTGAGCACGTACTGACACGCGTCCGTCGATTTGACGACTCTGCCAGACTCAGTAGAGTGAGTGGAGAAGCATCTTTGAATGTAGGGGCTAACAGCGTTTTTCCCGCGCGAGAATCGAGGAGTCGAAGGCAACCAAACGTCTCACAACGGCTCGATCCGTGACGCGTGGCGAAAATCGTGTCTCCTGACCGTTGCGCGGATCTCGGCGCGTCCGCTATAAATGCCGGATGCCTCGCCTCCGCCGCTGCCACTCGCCATTCACAACCCTAGCGCCCATTTCTTCTAGATCTCTTCTCCCCCGATCTCAAGTTCTTCCTCCGAGCTCCATGGCATCAAGCGCTCCAAACTCACCGGTGATTGAAGCAACGCCACTGGATTCCGCAGCCGCCGCCGTCACCGAGCCATCTGCCGCCGCCACCGAGCCATCCGCCGCTATAGCTGCATCCTCCCCGTCTCCGGTGGCCACCTTCACCGTGCCAGGCCGCGATGAAGTGGCCTTTGCAAAAGCCGCTGCCTCTGCAACTCAAGCCCCCATGGCTTCTGAAGCCGCAGCCGAAGGAGCTAGTGCTGGAGAGGAGGATGAAGAAGAAGCCGGCAGCAACAAAGGCGCTGCCAACAACCCGACACACAATTGGGTTGGCTCTGCTGTAGAAGAAGGCGAGCTCAAAAGCATGGCGGCTGATGGCGTCCTTCCTCCGGCATCTTCCACTTCGCCGGCTTGGAGATCCGCCTTGGACGACCCGTATCCAACCCCAGTCCGGGACGAGCGGGTACTTCTCTCCTCCCACGTCTCTAGGGGCTTTTCTTTGCCGCCGTCGGCATTTCTGATAGAAATATTCGACCACTACGGCCTCCAACTCCATAACATCACCCCAAACAGTTTGCTGTACATCTCCGGCTTTGTAGCTCTATTTGAAGGTTACTTAGGTATAAAACCTAGGCTAGACTTCTTCCATAGATGCTTCTTAGTCAAGAGGCAGACTGTCAACAAGGAGCTGCTGGTGGTCGGCTCAATCAGCTTCAACTGCCGCCGGGATATCGACTTGTACCCTCAGGTACCAATCGTTGATTCGGCAAAGGGATGGGTGTCGACCTTCTTTTACTGCAAGGACGTGGCACCGCCAAACCGGCTGGAGGGCCTTGCCCCTTTCACAGATATAGCTGGCACGCCCATGCTGTCCTGGACGAAGAAGCCATCGGCGAAGATGCCGGCAGACCATGCCGCCATTCAGGCGAAGATTTCGGAGTTAACCTCCGGCTCTCCTCCCCTAACTGGGGAGGACACCATAATATGCTGGGTCAAAAGACGGATCCAGCCCCTCCAACACCGTACCCGCCTTTTGTGCGAGTACACTGGTAATGCTGATCCCATGAGGACCAGCGAGAAAGACATGGATGAGGAGCTCTACCACACGCGTCTCAACCGTCTAATCAAAGCCCGGCCCAACGAGGGTCGGCAATATGAAGAATCGATGCCGATGTACACGGCATCCAACCCTCCCCCAAAGGTACTTTGCCAAAAACAAAGTTCAATTCTTTGAAGGGATTTTAGCTTTATAATCACAAGCTGACTTGTTTTATTCCTCAGATTCCAGGCCTTTCTGCTACTGGATCAGCTGGCATGTCGTCGTCCAGCAAAGTGATCCAGCGCCCCGTTACTTTTTCTTCGGCTCAAGCAGAGAGCCGGAAAAGGAAAAGCCAGTCTATCACGATTGGTGCCAAGTCATCTGAAGATGACAATGCTCTCGCTGGGCTCAACATTCCCAACAAGAAATAAGTCGGCTGACAACGTTCTTTTTCTTGCTTTGTTATTGAGCCGGCCTTGCTGAACTTGCCCCTTATATCGTTGCAGGATAAAGAAGGGTGCATCCCTTAAATCAAAGGTATGCGCCACGCGGAAGAAGGCGTCTCCCGCTGTAGCTCCTGCCACTCCGGTTCCGAAGCCGAACCCCGCCGAAGAGGGCGCCCGTACTATGGCGGCAGGTCCTATCTTAGGGAGAGCCGGGACTACCCCTCCTTCGCAATGGACGGAGATGACGGGAAAGGTGACAGCACCTCCTTCCCTACCAAGGGCTGAAGCTCCGGCTAACGATGCCCTGACTTTCCCTCCAATCAAGGCAGAGGCCTTTGACGCGGAGGGGTATATTAAGCCGGAGTTCATGAACCGGTTTATGCGCGTCCCTCGGTTGCCCCGAAAGACAGGAACCACTGTCAGGGACGACGAGCCGGACCAGACCAAAGCCTATGACACCCTTGATGTCATAGAGATCCTTGAGGACCAGCAGCAATACTTTACTGAATCCTTTGATGCCGGCATGTCCCTTCTGCGCGAGCACTTCCAGGTAAATATCTTCCCCAGTAGCCCCCGAGCACTATGCCGAACTAAATTAGAGAAGATAGCCGACATAGTGGTCCGAGTTAAATGCATCCACCTAGCCCCCGGCATTTAGAGTGCCTTCATGTAGCCACCTTGTCATCAAGCTTTAGGCTTTTAGCAAACTCCTTACGCAGATTCATCGACAAATTGGCGCTGAAACCATCACTTCTTTGGGTTTGCGAAATCAGGAGATGCGCCGGTTAAGGGCAGAGCTGGCAAACAAGGACACCATTATTGCCGGGTTTGAAGCAGACCGGGTCATGTATCAGGGTAACAATGCCGAATAGACTTTCAATTTCTTGCTTCCAGCTTTATTTGTCTACTAACAATATGTTTGCCGCAGATGCCATCAACAAGGCCAAGGAGTTCGCAGACAACGTGGGAACTCTCGACCAGCTCCGCAACGAGAACATTGAGCTTAGTGAGTCGATGAAGACAGAGCTGGAATCGGCTCAGAAAGCTCTTGTGCAAGCCGAGCAAAATCTGGAGACAGAGAGGCAACAAAGCAAAGATTACCTCCGTGATGTTCAGGACCGGCTTGACAAGCGTCTGGACGAATCACTGGCAATAGACAACCAGCTTCTGAGTAAGTTTTATACTTAAGAACTCATTTTCGCTGCGTTTGTGTCTGCCCGCTTAACAAGTTAACTTCGCCTTTTACAGCTCCGGTCGGCTTGGGCCATGAACTGACAGCGGAGAACCGGCTTGACCGGATTTTGGAGATGGGGGAGGTTATCCCGAAGATACTTTCTTCGGGAAAAAATATTGTTAAAAAATTCTTTCCCGGCAACCCCGAGTCTTTGGCGAATCTGGCAGATTTGCCGGCCGAGCTGGACGAGGCAACTTCGTTCTTTGACGAACGGCTCCGATCCAGCGCTCGCGGAGGTGCGAAGACGGCTCTGGGCTTAATGATGGCGCACTACCCAGAGGCTGAAGCTTGGCAGGTGGCATCCGGCTTTCCTCTTGAAAAGGAGGATGGCTCACCGCTTGATGACCAAGATTGTGGGGACCCCGGACTAGCTGTCCGAAATACCCTTGTGCCTACATCAGCGATCCCATGATCAGTGTGTCGCTGAGCACAATCAAACTGGTAATCAAGGAACATCCATAATTACCGAAGGAATATACTTACTTGATTGAAGTCATAATCTTCAATAGGTATTTGCAGCGGAAATCACCATACAGCGTGGAGCCCAAGTCATTCGCCTTAACCCTACAGGCAACTGACTGGGAAGCGCCCTAGTTCGCATTGACGTCAGTTCCGTCTCCTTCTTCAAGCTGCTCTTCTTTAAAATCTGGCTAAGACAATAGCCAGGGACGAAACCTTTATGAGTACAATGGGAATTGTACTCGCAAACTACCCCCGAAAGAGCATGCACTACCCTTTTCTTTTTTTTGTTTATAGTTTGAGTAAAACTTTGTTTGCTTGAAAACTCTAATCTTTATTGAAAAGAGAATGATAGACTTTTGTTCAATAAAACTTTGTCTGAAAACTTTATAACTGTGGTTGAAGTAAAATAAGAGAAATTTTATAACTTTTCATAAACCTTGTATACTTTTCAAAACATCTATAGCCTTTGTTAAAGAAAACGAAAAGAAGGCTTTAGATTCTTTTTTTTTCCATAAAACTGTCTTTGTAAAGAGTTTTCTTTTAAAACATTTTTCCCAAAAAATAGCTGTTTGTTAAAATAAGAAGTCCCTTTTTTAAAAACGTTTTTCCTGGAAAATCACCATTTTGTTTATTTATCCAAAACTCCTCCTTTTTCCCGACCATGTCTCATCATGGTCCAATTAATTCCAACAACTCATACCAGCACATTGGCATAGTTGCATAAAACATCCTTCACATCATTTTCTCTTTCAAATCTCAAACCTTTTTCCAAAACTTGCACATCTTTGTAAAACTTTGCACATGGTCTAGTAGGGCCTCCCAACTGTCCATATCCGAGGACTCGGCTATTCGAATAGTTTTTACCCTCTGCAGAGGTAGCACGCTTTTCCCACACCCATCCGGTAGCTCATCGTGTCTGCCACGTCCCGCCATACAAGTTGTATGCGAAGTTGAGCCACCGACCATAGCCTTTCCTTTGCTCATGCTAGTATAGGACCCTACCCTTACGATTTCACCATTCCTTCAACACCTAGTACAGGATCCCCCGTCGAGGAACCTAGATGTAAGGACTCGCAGTTTTGCCCGGCGAGCACGAAGCCCTTCAATCCCTCAATCCCCCAGATTGCCGGGACCCAGGTCAGGGGTTAGAGTCGCCATGCTCATCCCCTCACGCATAACGGAGTCGTCTCCGTCGATGAGGTATCCAGTACTAACACGAGCAAATTATATGACTACGCCCGTTCCCATATTTGGGTAGATGTGGTCGCACAGATTATCGGCTGGTCGACGTAAGTACTAAGACACAATGTGCATTTTTCATAAAACAACTCCCTTTATCACTTCTCCACTTCCATACCGACCATTCGGCATGTCATCATCAACTAGGTACTTTAAAAAGGAGTTTGGAATAAACCATAATTTTTCCCATAATGTAGTTTGAAAAGGAATTTTTTCCACCCAATACTTCCATATAGGGTGTCAAAGTGATATACTTGTATTTTGGAAAAGGGTTTTCAAAATCATAGCTTTGGTGGCAAAAACCACTTAATTCATTTATGCTCTTTATGTAAATCAAAATAGACGTATATAAATGCAAGCTCAGTGAAGTAGCTTGCCTGTTTTCAGCATAATGTTCCTGGACTTCTCCTCACTGATCAAAGAAATAATTTCTGATTCTTCTCCAATAAATCCTTCCAAGGATCACTCCGGTAGCGTTTATATCTAGCGTCGCAAAGGGAAAGAACACAATCAACACACAGTAGGACACTCCAACAACAAACATCAAGCAACACTAACAAACAACAATCATGAGAGAAGACTATTATTTAACAAACAAGTTTGGCAATCACCTCACTACTTATGTTTAAAAGTTATGTTTAAAGTTGTGATGAAGCATCTTTATTCAATTAGGAAATACTTCAGACAAAAGTTAATCCACCAATTACTTTCTTTAATTCTAAATATCTTACCAAGCTATGGTAGAGATATTGCTAGATACTCAAGCTAGTACTCACTTAAGACAACCAAGTTTAACAAGCAAGGCAATCATATTAATCCCACCAAATAATCTAATCATCAACATAAACAAGCAATATATACCATTACTAAATGACTCAATCAAGCGTCACAACAACTCTAAAGCATCACACATAGCTATTGCACTCACAAAGCAACACAATTTGATTTCGATTTAATTGAATTAACCATCATTTAATTGTGTCACAATTATGGCAGAAACTAGGGTTTCATGTTTAATTGCATAACTTGAGTTCTGTTGGTCACAAAAATATGAACTAAAATTCTACGGAAAGCTATTGAAGTTTAGAAGACAACCCAATTGGATTTAATTCAATTAAGGTTATTAAACTCCCTATATAAATGTTTTTATCCAGAATGTTGGTTTTCTTGTTTTTTGCTACAACTCAAGTTAATTGTATTCAAAGATGAAATCCTTTTAGGGATAGCTAGTATTGCTTAAATGTGAGCTAACAAAATTGGTTTGACCTCATTTGGATTAGTAGAGTATCAGAAACAAACAAGTTTAGGTTTTATACCTTTTGTGGCATTTTGATTATCATTATTTATTTATTAACCTAAATGGGGTGAAACCACTTTAGTTAGTTAGATAATTTCATAAGCTTTCTATAACATTTTCATTTGTTATTTTTAGATTCCTAGATCTCAAGATATTCCTTTATCAAATTTCTGACAGAAGTTTTTATCATTTTAAGTGTTAACAACTAGCTGATTTGATAATTTCATTCTGACTTGACCACAACATCAAATGGATTCAAACCAGTGGCATTGGGTTCACTAGTTGATATACTTTTAATAACATTTTAGTTTGATAATTTTGGTTAAACCAATCTCTGGGAAGCATCTCCCAAAGTTGGTACCAAAATAACTTTTCTGTGTTTTTCAGTTAAAACTAACACATTTGCCATTTTTGTTTCTAATGGAAAACTTGTCCAACAAGGATCATGGCCTGCATCTAGGCAAATAGGGCATGTTATACTAGGTACAACATTTTAGTTTGCTATTTTTAGGCCACTAGATAAATGGGAAATTTCATGGCAAGTTGACAATCTTTTGTTATTTCATGTGAGAGGATTAACTGATTAGCTATCTTCCTTAGTTTAGATCTTTTACATAGATTTTATTTGGGGGTTCACATCACTTGGTCATGGCAGTACTCTAACCATACTAACATGACATGCCACTACTAACATCTAAATAAATCTAGGTTAATTGCTAGGATTAGATTAAAATTCTAAGCAATAATCTGTTTTCAGAAGTTTTCTGAAAACAGACAGAACATAGCTAATTTGCCTCATGTTTCCATCAAGCTAGGCTAAATATTTTTGAAAACTAAAACTTGCATCTGAATCTATGTAACTTGTTCTTTCTAACCATGCAAAGATTTAAAATTTTGGTGGAGTAGATTGCTCAGAAAATGCATGCAAAGGTAGCTAATCTAAACTGTTTCCAGCACTTAGCAGATTTCACAGAATTTTCAAAACTGGGCGGGAGTGCTCTGTGGCCGTTGATCCAGGGATCGACGGCTCACAGCTGTCCTCTTCCTCCCGACGGACAGAGAACAGGAGAGAGAGAGGGGAGCTCGGGGGGTGGCTGGGGAGGCACCTGCCGGCGGCGAGGGGCGGCGGTGGAGCTTGGGGTCGACGGAGGGTGGCCTGGGCTGCGTCTGGGCACCGGCGGCGTCGCCGGAGACGCTCCACAGCGGCGGCACGGCGTCGGCGGCCGTGCAGCTCGGGTCGAGCTCCGGCGGCTCTCCTGCGGCTTCTAGGGCAAGGGGGAGTGAGCGAGGGTGGTGTGGTGCTGGGTAGAGGCCCGGGGTGGCCTTTTTATAGCCGGGAGCGGCTCGGGGCAGTGGGAGGGCACGGGGTGGTCCTGGCTTGCCACGGGCGGCACGGGGACATGCGGGGCGGCGTCGTGCTGGGCAGGGGAGGCACGGGGCCGTGTCTGGGGCGTGCAAGGGGTGGAGTGGCGCACGCCGGGGCGGTCGGGCGGCTCGGGAGGATGCTGGTCGGGCGGGGTGGTGGTGGTGCAGTGCATGCACGCAGGGTGCTCGACAGTGGGTCGGCCGGCAGAGCTCCGGCAACTGCGGGCAGGGGGAGGGGCCAGGAGATATGTGGTCGGCTTGTGGTGCTTCTAGGGAGCAAGGGCAAGCTCCAGGACATGGTGGTCTGCTGTTTTGCTGCGGGTTGGTCAAGTGCCCATGGTGGTGGCCATGTCCATGGCATGGATGCTTAGGGCTAGGGTTTAGGGCATGGGGGTGTTGGGACCTTGTCCAGAACGTGCAGGGGAGTGTTGGTGAGCTGCTGGACAAGTTGGGGACAGCAAGGGAGCAAGTTTGGGGTGCCTTTTGAATATAGGGTATAGGGCACCATGTGGGACTATTGGAGACTATTTGCATTTTAATGCTAAAGGAAAAGATGAGGTGCAAGTGTGCAAAATGCTGTGGTGATAGGCATTGGTGATGGTGTTCAATTTTGTTTAAGTGGTTACCAAAATGGAGATCCCCTTTTGGGTAAAAGAAATTGTGGGAATGAATTAATTCTTATTATTTCATGTGACCTTTTTATTATAGGTCTTATCATTTCATGTGGTACTTAATTGCCTTTTTATTTTTATTTAGCAAGCAAACACACAACAATGAATAAAACACAAGCAATTATTCACATCACAATCAAGACCACACAATTCAAACCACAAGGATTAATCACACCACCATTTCCATAATTCACAATACTATCTAAAAAAAATGATCACACTCAATTATGACAAGATGAGGTTTAAGAAATATCTCAACTCATAATTTAATTGTTTTCAAAAAGGTTTGAGAAAGGAAATATGTGGGGTAATATATTTCCCACTAGTGTTATTTTCAAAAGGAGTGGAAATCAGAGTTTGTAAAATGGGAGTTGCATGCAAAATATCACGGTTGATAATTAAATAGGAGATAACATATAGATCCCCATATTTTTGGGAACACATAATTTTGGAAATACTTTTACTTTCTCAACTAAAAGGTATTTTATTTGCTGAAATCAAACATCATTGAAATAGACTTTGGCCAAAATAAGATTGGAAAAGATATATGGAATATACTCTTGTCATAACATGATCATCAAAGTTCAATATGTTTTTTTACTTGGGCTGGTTCTTGGATTATTATTTACTAGTCAAACAACATAAACAACAAGTCACACAAGGTCAAGCAGAACCATATAAAGGAAAACACAATCATTAGTGTAGTAATTTCAAAAAGTTTTTGTTGGTTCTGAATTTTGGGTCTTGTTAATTCTTATTATAAATTTGGGATGTTACAAATCCTTCCCCCCTTAAAATAAATCTCGTCCCGAGATTTGCCCGGGGTATAGGGGAGTACGAGGGCACGGGTTTTGGGATGGTTAACTTCCGAGGTTGTTGCTTCTTTAGTGAGATCACCAGGTGAGCTATTGACAAATGGATGTTGCAAGGTCGTTCCTTGTTGATAATTTACTCTGATGGGTTTAGATCCTGGATGATAGGGTTGACTTGACGATCGATGCTGATGGATAGTCTTGGTAAGCTGTTTCCAGTTTCTACGAGGCTGAGGCGCAAGGAACTAATTATTACCACGTTCTGGTATACCTATTGTAGGTCTTCCCCTCTTAAAAGGGGTTTTTTAATCGGTCTTGCAGAAGTTTGCAGCGGAGTTGACTAGGAGGCATTGTTCTTCTTGAGTAGCTTGACAATCTTCGTCTCGGTTGTCACTCCTTGGTGCTTGGGGTTGGTGCAGATTCACTTCCTGATATTGTCGCCTTACGAGGGTTGCAGGAAGAGACGCATGGTTTTCAGGATGCGCCGAGTTTTTGCGTACTTGACTCTCTCCGGTTTCTAGTTAGAAAAAGGATGTTATAAACGTCTAAATTCATTTGGACTTGCCTGGTGGTTGAGGTTGTCACAGCAGGTGCTTTCGTCGTTTGGTCCTTCGGGTAGTCCATTGGTTATTTGTCCTCATGCTTTGTCCTTCTTCAGCTGAGTAAAGAGGAACTTCATTGCTGACTTCCTGGTTCTTGAGCTTATGAAGCGTTCGTAAGAATCTAAGGAAGTACAGTCTAGATTATCGAGCTTCCGGAGGAATCTAAAAGTCAGTACAAGGACCCTAAAGGTAAGTGGTTTGGTCTACTGTTCGGCAAGGGTACAAGGGTTGCGTTCTCATTTAGCCTAATAAGTTAGAAAAAGAGCTTCATGTCAACAGTTGCTGCTCGTGCTTTCTTGAAATCCTCCTTCGGTGTGATTGGTCGAGGCCCAGTTGAAAAGGATGATTGCTTGATAGGTAGCGTCGATGGTGCTTGCTTCCTGGTTCAATTCTGCATAGATGGTCTTCAGTGTTGATCGACTTCGGCCTTGATGAGGCGATCTTCTCACTACCAACTATATATGATTCTTTCTATATCACCACTCTTCCTTGTCAACTCGCTGTTAGATAAGGCCAGTTAGTTACCGTCACCAACTGGGGTTAGATGTTAATATAGATTTTTGGTAAGTTGGTTCAAAAAGTCACGGCTTAATGGACTTAGAAAAAGTTGTGAAGAATCTTCACACCAGTTGTTTTCTAAAAGGTACCTTTGTCTTTCCTGTTTCGACTAGTTGTGTTGTGTTGAACTAGGATTTTTATTCGGCCGATACGTCGATGGCGTCCTTTTCTCCTGGGGTAACTTCATGTTGACGATCTTAAGTTGGTTTCCTTCGGGTTGTTGGTGGCGATCTCCCTTGGATAGTCTTGTGCTTGAGGCTTCATATAATCTTCAGAAAATCAGCGGCAGGCTAGGGTTCTCATCCATCTTCCCAAAGTTTGCGGTGATAGGTAGGAGTTAGTCGAGGTTTTTCTTTGGTTTTATTTCACGGGACAATTTTGGGTGGGTCAAACCTAGCAAGGTTAGCGCAAGGGATTAAGGTGCCACTAATGCTCGTCAAGCGGGTAGGTACATGATCCTCTTTGAAACACATCATTACTGCGGTCTGAGCTCGAATCTTCATAGCAACTCTGCACTCCTTGAGCCTCTAGTTACCAATTCTAAATGAGTCTCCTTATGTCCTCGTTTCATGTCAAGGTTTGTGGTCCTAGAAGATTAGTTGGTACTATCATGGGCTGAGTCAGTTAACCTAAGTTAGATATGGTATTAGTGTAGTATCTTGTAATTTCTCAAGTAATTTTGTGTGGTGGGGGCTCGTGTCTTCACGAGGTTGGCGTACAATTGCAGTTTCCTTCAAGATCTTGACGCACTTGCTCCAGATGGTGCATGAAGTCCATTGTCTGACTTGCCGGTTAGGTTACAAAAATCTCGGCTATTTGGCTAAGGATCGGGGTCTTTTGTATCTTGCGGAACTGTCAGATCTTTAACGAGAGGTTTAGATGAGAGGGAAAACATTTTAGAAAGATTTCCCTTGGCGGGTTTACATCCGCAACAAGGTGCAACTATGATGAAGAGTTAAAGAAGAGAAGTTTGAGATTACTTTGTGCTGCCGACAAGGCGTGATAGTGAACACACAAGAAAAACAAGACACACACGGAGAACTTGCAAACAACACACAAGCATATTACACACAAGCAAGGTGCACAAAGGTACGTCTAGTACCAACGGACGCCTAATACTCGTGGTAGTCGGGGTAACCAAGGTTCCTATCATAGTTTTTCCTAGGGTCTTTGTCGAACATTGGTGTGAAGTCTTCATCTTAACACCTTAGTCTTCAGCTGGAGAAATTGAGGTCGTCGAAGTTACAACTTGAGTAGAATTGTTGATGTTGAGCTGAGGTCTTCGGAGGTCTTGCTTTGACATTGACGATCATTGCAAATCAATCACCTTGATGTTGAATGTCGAGGATTTGGGATGGAACCTTCTTCTTGTGGCTAACTAGTTAGGTCTCACTTGGGTTCATCGTCGAGTATACTCTTGGTTTTGAAGAAGGTAAGATAAGAAGAATGCCTTTGAAAATTTAAAATAGAGGGGTAAGACGGAAATATTTGAGGGATGAGAAGAGCGAAGCCATTTTCGGACTTTCTAGATAATATATTTTGGTAGAATATATTTTTTAACAAAATATTTGCTTTCCTAACTAACGTCCATGCTAACTAAGGTCTCCTACAGTCAGGATTGCTCTGATACCAAGTCTGTGGGGACCCCGGACTAGCTGT
>QRDG01002384.1:521789-537821 GCA_012064385.1 Puccinellia tenuiflora
AAGTCCCTTTTAAAAACGTTTTTCCCGAAAAATCACCATTTTGCTTATTTATCCAAAACTCCTCCTTTTTCCCGACCATGTCTCATCATGGTCCCATTTATTTTCCAACAACTCATACCACTTTCTTTGGTATAGTTGGGTAACAGCATCTCCACTTTTGTTTCCTTTTCTTAAACTTTTCCAAAACTTGCACACTTTGTAAAACTTTGCACATGGTCTAGTAGGGCCTCCCAACTGTCCATATCCGAGGACTCGGCTATTCGAATAGTTTTTACCCTCTGCAGAGGTAGCACGCTTTTCCCACACCCATCCGGTAGCTCATCGTGTCTGCCACGTCCCGCCATACAAGGTGTATGCGAAGTTGAACCACCGGCCATAGCCTTTCCTTTGCTCATGCTAGTATAGGACCCTGCCCTTACGATTTCACCATTCCTTCAACACCTAGTACAGGATCCCCCGTCGAGGAACCTAGATGTAAGGACTCGTAGTTTTGCCCGGCGAGCACGAAGCCCTTCAATCCCTCAATCCCTCAAATTGCCGGGACCTAGGTCAGGGTTAGAGTCGCCATGCTCATCCCCTCATGCATAACGGAGTCGTCTCCATCGATGAGGTATCCAGTACTAACACGAGCAAATTATATGACTACGCCCGTTCCCATATTTGGGTAGATGTGGTCGCACAGATTATCGGCTGGTCGACGTAAGTACTAGGACACAATGTGCATTTTTCATAAACATCACCATTTATCACTTCTCCACTTCCATACCGACCATTCGGCATGTCATCATCAACTAGGTACTTTAAAAAGGAGTTTAGAATAAACCATAATTTTTCCCATAATGTAGTTTGAAAAGGAATTTTTCCACCCAATACTTCCATATAGGGTGTCAAAGTGATATACTTGTATTTTGGAAAAGGGTTTTCAAAATCATAGCTTTGGTGGCAAAAACCACTTAATTCATTTATGCTCTTTATGTAAATCAAAATAGACGTATATAAATGCAAGCTCAGTGAAGTAGCTTGCCTGTTTTCAGCATAATGTCCCTGGACTTCTCCTTACTGATCAAAGAAATAAACTCCGGTTCTTCTCCAATAAATCCTTCCCACGGTTTACTCCGATAGCGTTGGTATCTAACGTCGTAAAAAGGAAAGATCACAATCAACATACAGTACAACACTCCAACAACAAACATTAAGCAATTACTAACAAACAACAATCATGAGAGAAGATTATTATTTAACAAACAAGTTTGGCAATTACCAACACTACTCATGTTTTAAATGATGATTAAAGTTGTGATTAAGCATTTTTATTTAAACAGGAAATACTTCAGACAAAAGTTAAGCTACCAACTATTTTCTGTAATTCTAAATATCTTACCAAGCTATGGTAGAGATATTACTAGATACTCAACTTAAAGACACCAAGTTTAACAAGCAAGGTAGTCATATTAATTACACAAAATGATCTAACAAGAGAATAAACAAGAAATACCTACCATTACCAAACTACTCAATCAAGCATCACAACAACTCTCAAGCATCACACAGGGCTATTGCACTCACAAGCAACACGATTTGATTTCGATTTAATTGAATTAACCATCATTTAATTGTGTCACAATTATGGCAGAAACTAGGGTTTCATGTTTAATTACATAACTTTTGTTCTGTTGGTCACAAAAATGTGAACTAAAATTCTACAGATAGCTACTGATTTATAGAAGACAATCAATTGGATTTAATTCAATTTGAGTATTAAACTCCCTGTATAAATGTTTTAATCCAGATGCTGGTTTCTTGTTTTTGCTACAACTCAAATTAATTGTATTCAAAATTAAATCCTTTAGGGATAGCTAGTATTTCTTATATGTGATCTAACAAAATTGGCCTGACCTCATTTGGATTAGTAGAGTATCAGAAACAACAAGTTTAGATTCTGTACCTTCTGTGGTATTTTTAATATCATTATTTATCTATTAACCTAAATGGGGTGAAACCACTTTAGTTAGTTAGATAATTTCATAAGGTTTCCAGAACATTTTCATTTGCTATTTTTAGATTCCTAGATCTCAAGATATTCCTTTTCAAAGTTCTAATCAAATTTCTGACAGAGAAATTTACCTATTTTAAGTTATCAATTAGCACATTTGTCATTTTCATTTAAATCAGGGCATTACCCTACATAATAATGGCTTGCATCTCTGTGAGGATGGCATGTTATACTATCTACAAGATTTTATCTTGCTATTTTAGGCCTCTGGTTAAATAGCAATTTGCATGGAAAGTGGGCTATGTTCTGTTATTGCAGTGTTGAGCTAACTGATTAGCTATATTGTCCAATTTAAATCTTTTAGCCATATTTTATTTCAGGGTTCAAACTACTTGGTCATGACAGTATGCTAACCATACTAACATTCTGTGCTAAGAATATCTCCTAAATAAAATTATGTGAGTTAAGATCAAGGGCTAAAAACAGAACTAAATATCTGTTTCAGAAACTTTTCTGAAACAGACTGAACATAGCAACTTTGCCTAATTGTTCAAGGATGCTAAGCTAGTTATTTGATGAAATTACAAAACATGCACTTGAATCTATGAATCTAGATCTTTCAACCATATAAAGTTTGTAAATTTTGATTTAGAGATTTTTCATAATTTACTGGCAAAGGTAGCTAATCAAATCTGTTCCTACTGGACTTAGCAGTTTTCAGAAAATAACCGAATCGGTATCTTGCCGTTGGATCTAGATCCAATGGCCCACGTTCAAAGAATCGGCGGCGACCAACTTTGGGCGGCGCCACCCGCGCCGGCGGCACGTGGGTGGATGGATCCTCACCGAGGGGGCTCGGGAGAGGGCGGCGAGGGTGTAGAACGGCGGCGGAGGCGAGGGGAAGATGCTGGGGCGAGTCACAGGTGCTGGGGTGGTCCGGTTCGTCGGCGACGGCGATGCGGCCTCCACGGATGCAGAGCGGCGACGGCGAACTCCTGGCGGCTTCCCTGTGCACGAAACGGTGAGGATGTGAGCGTGCGGCGGCGGTGAGGCATGGAAGAGGTTAGGGAAAGAAAAAGAGAGAGAGGGAGTGGCCACACGGCCACGAATTGGTCATCGACCTCCTCGGCAGCGGCGGAGCTCCGAGGACGATGCAGGGCAGCAGCAGCTCTCCGGCAGCGATTCCGCCCTCCAGGCGGTGCACGAGAGAGGGAGGAGTGTTGGGGAAGGGGCAGTGGGCAACGGGTGGCGTGGTGTGGAGGAATTCGTGCTCGGGGCGGCTTGCTTTATAGCAGAGCTCCGGCGCACGGTGGACAGGGCGCAGGGGCGGTCCAGCGGCCACACGGGCTCGCCGTAGGGGTGGTGTGAGGGCGGCTACGGTGTTGGGCTACTGAGGGGGCACGTGGTGGCGTGGAGGCGAGCTGGGCGAGCTCGATCGTGGGGGACGGCCTCGGGCGAGCTTGGGCGGCGCACGGCACGCACGAGCGGCGAGTCCCCGGCGGGTCTGGGTTCTTGCTGGGCGTTGTGCAGGCACGAGAGGGGGGCAGGAGAGGTGGTAGGGAGCGGCGCTAGGGCTAGGTGGCCGGTGGGGGACGTTTCCTCCACGGGGTGGCACGGTGGCATGGCCACAGGAGCCGTGCTCCCTGGCGATGATGAACGGCGACCAATTCGCCGAAATGGCTTGCTCCCACGAGGCTCTGGAGCACGAAGATGATCGCCACGGTGAGGGAAGGGGACAGGATGATCTTAAGCTCGATTTTTGCACGGAAACACGAAGTGATCCGATCCTTGCTTCAGTTTGGGGAAGAACAGGGTGGTGCATGCCACCTGTTCGACCAAATGCTTGAACAAAGTTTAAGTTTGAATTTTTGAAATGGTTTCCACCACTGGTGTCATATATGTTAATATGGATTTTAGTGCTATGATGATATTTTTTTTGATAAGTGCATCATAGCACATTTTGTGGTTTAAGATGATTAAAGAAGAATAGAATTTTGGATTTTGAAATTTTGAAAATATATTTTTAAGAGGGAAAAGTTATTAGAGCAAAGTGGGAGTGAGCACTATGTCACCCCACTGATTTTTGGTTTTAAAAGAAAATATTAATTTCTCATTTTAGAGAAATTGGTGTGGCACTTGTCCCATTATTTCATGTGGTGGTGCTGCTTTTATTTCTTTTCTTTTCATTCACACCTTTGCTTAGCAATCACACACATCAAGCAATAAAACACAACAATACTCACATCACAACCATGACCACACAATTCAAACCACATGATTAATCACACCATCAATTCCATAATTCACAATACTATATTATAAAAATGATCACACTCAATTATGACAAGATGTTATTTATAAAATATCCCACTCATAACTTAATAATTTTCAAAAAGTTTGAGAATGGAAATATGTGGGATTACATATTTCCCACTAGTGTTATTTTCAAATGGAGGGGAAAATAGAGTTTATAAATGGGAGTTGCATACACATGCAAAATATAAAGGTTGATAATTAAATAGGAGATAACATATAGGTCTCCATATTTTTGGGGAACGCATAATTTTTTGGAAATACTTTTACTTTCTCAACTAAAGGGTATTTTATTTGCTGCTGAAATCAAACATCATTGAAATAGACTTTGGCCAAAATAAGATTAGAAAAGATATATGGATATACTCTTGTCATAACATGAGCACCAAGTTTAATATATTTTTACTTGGGTTGGGTTCTTCGATTAATATTTACTAACCAAACAAGCATAAACAACAAGTCACACAAGATCAAACAGAACAATATAAAGAAAAACACAACCAATAATGAAGTATTTCAAAAAGTTTTTGTTGGTTCTGAATTTTGGGTCTTGTTAATTCTTATTATAAATTTGGGATGTTACAAATCCTTCCCCCCTTAAAATAAATCTCGTCCCGAGATTTGCCCGGGGGTACAGGGGAGTACGAGGGCACGTGTTTTGGGCTAGCTATTCTTCTGAGGTCGTTGCTTCTTCAGTGAGGTTGCCAGGTGAGAATTCGACAAATTGATGTTGCGAGGTCGTTCCTTGTCGATAATTTTCCCTGATGGGTTCAGATACTGGATGGTAGAGTTGACTTGACGATCGATGCTATTGGATAGTCTTGGTTATCTGTTTCCAGTTTCTACGAGGCTAAGTCGCAAGGAACTAATTATTACCACGTTCTTGTATACCTATTGCAGGTCTTCCCCCCTTAAAAGGGGTTTTTAATCGGTCTTGCAGAAGTTTGCAGTTGGAGTTGACTTGGAGGCATTGTTCTTCTTGACGATCTTCGTCTCTGTTGTCACTCCTTGGTGCTTGGGGTTGGTGCAGATATCACTTCCTGATATTGTCGCCTTACGAGGGTTACAGATGGGGACGTATGGTTTTCAGGATGCGTCGAGTCTGCGTACTCGACTCTCTCCGGCTTCTAGTTAGAAAAAGGATGTTATAAACGTCTAAATTCATCTGGACTTGCCTGGTGGTTGATGTTGTCACAGCAGGTGCTTACGTCGTTTGATCCTTCTGAGTATTCCATTGGTTATTTGTCCTCATGCTTGTCCTTCTTTAGCTGAGTAAAAGGAGGAACTTTATTGCTGACTTCCTTGGTTCTTGAGCTTCAAGCGTTGGTAAGAATCTTAAGAAGTACAGTCTAGATTATCGAGTTTCCAGAGGAATCTAAAAGTCAGTACAAGGACCCTAAAGGTAAGTGGTTTGGTCTGCTGTTTAACAAGGGTACGAGGGGCGCATTCTCGGTTAACCTTAAAAAGTTAGAGAAAGAGCTTCATGTCAGCGGTCGATGTTCGTGCTTTCTTGAATCCTCCTTCGGTGTGAGTGGTCAAGGCCAGTTGAACAGGATGATTGCTAGATATGTAACGTCGATGGTGCTTGCTTCTGGTTCAATTCTGCGCAGATGGTCTTTAGTGCTGATCGACTTCGGTCTTGATGACGGCGATCTTCTCACTACCAACTATATGTGATTGTTTCTTTATCACCTCTCTTCTTGTCAAGGCTTGTGGTTAGATAAGGCCAGTTAGTATCGTCACAAACTAGGGTTAGATGTTAATCTAGAGTTTGGTAAGTTTGTTCAAAAAGGTCATGGCTTAACGGACTTTGGAAAAAGGTTAGTGAAGAATCTTCACACCAGTTGTTTTCCAAACAGGTACCTCTGTCTTTCTTGTTTCGATTAATTGAGCCGGGTTGAACTAAGATTGTTGTTCGGCAGATGGCGTCAATGGTGTCCTTTCCCTGGGGTAACCCCATGTTGACGATCTTTAAAGTTGGTTTCCTTCGGGTTTGGTTAGTGGCAATCTCTCTTGGATGGGTCTTGTGCTTGGGGCTTCATATAATCTTCAGAAAATCAGCGGCAGGCTAGGGTTCTCATCCATCTTTCCCAAGTTTGCGGTGATAGGTAGGAGTTAGTTTTATTTCACGGGACAATTTAGGTGAGTCAAACCTAGCAAGGTTAGCGCAAGGGATTAAGGTGCCACTAACTGCTCGTCAAGTGGGTAGGTACATGATCCTCTTTGAAACACATCATTACCGTCGGTGTCTGAGCTCGAATCTTCATAGCAATTCTCATGCACTCCTTGAGCTCTAGTTACCAATTCTAAATGAGTCTCCTTATGTCCTCGTTTCATGTCAAGGTTTGTGGTCCTAGAAGATTAGTTGGCACTATCATGGACTTGAGTCAGTGGTTATCCTAAGGTTAGATACGATAAGTTGGTGTGGTATTCTTGTAATTTCACAAGTAAATTTCTGGCGAAGTGAGTCTCGTGTCTTCACGAGGTTGGCGTACAATTGCAGCTTCCTTCAAGATCTTGACGCACTTGCTCCAGATGGTGCATGAAATCCATGGTCTGACTTGCCGGTTATGTTACAAAACTTTTCGGCTATTTGGCTAAGGATCGGGAGTCTTTTGTATCTTGCGGAACTGTCAGATCTTAACGGGAGATGGTTTAGATGATAAGGAAAACATTTTAGAAAGATTTCCCTTGGCGGGTTTACATCCACAACAAGGTGCAACTATGGGGAAGAGTTAAAGAAGAGAAGTTTGAGATTGCTTTGTGCTGCCGACAAGGCGTGATAGTGAACACACAAGAAAAACAACACACACACGGAGAACTTGCAAACAACACACAAGCATATTACACACAAGCAAGGTGCACACAAGGTACGTCTAGTACCAACAGACGCCTAATACTCGTGGTAGTCGGGGTAACCAAAGTTCCTATCATGAGTTTTTCCTAGGGGTCTTTGTCGAACATGGTTGGTGAGGTCTTCATTTTATCGCCTTAGTCTTCCGCTGGAGAAATTGAGATCGTCGAAGTTGCAACTTGAGTAGAATGGTTGATGTTGAGCTGAGGTCTTCGGAGGTTTGTTGCTTTGTTGACACTGAAGATCTTGGCATTTGCAAATCAATCACCTTGATGTTGAATGTCGAGGATTTGGGATGGAACCTTCTTCTCCTTCTGGCTACTAGCCAGTTAGGTCTCACTTGGGTTCATCGTCAAGTATGTATGTAGGTTTTGAATGAAGGTAAGATAATAGAAGAATGCCTTTGAAAATCTTAAAATAGAGGGGTAAGACTTTGAAATATTTGAGAAGATGAGAAGAGCGAAGCCATTTTCGGACTTCTCTAGATAAAAATATATTTTGGTAGTAATATACTTTTGTCAAAAATATTTGCTTTCCTAACTAACGTCCATGCTAACTAAGGTCTCCTACAGTCAGGATTGCTCTGATACCAAGTCTGTGGGGACCCCGGACTAGCCGTCCGAAATACCCTTGTGCCTACATCAGCGATCCCATGATCAGTGTGTCGCTGAGCACAATCAAACTGGTAATCAAGGAACATCCATAATTACCGAAGGAATATACTTACTTGATTGAAGTCATACTCTTCAATAGGTACTTGCAGCGGAAATCACCAAACAACGTGGAGCCCAAGTCATTCGCCTTAACCCTACAGGCAACTGACTGGGAAGCGCCCTAGTTCGCATTGACGTCAGTTCCGTCTCCTTCTTCAAGCTGCTCTTAGCCAGGGACGAAACCATTATGAGTACAATGGGAATTGTACTCGCAAACTACTCCTCTACTGAGTATGCACCAGTTTTAAGTTGTTTCCTATAGCACTTTTAGTTATTGCTCTATCTCTATATCTCTGTTGAAAAAGACCTCTATATCTTTGTTGAAAAGAGAAGGATAGGCTTTTGTTTAATAAAATTGTGTTTGAAAACTCTATAACTTTATTTGAAAAAAGGCAAGAAGAATTTTATAGCTTTTCGTGACCCTTGCATATTTTTCGAAAACATCTATAGCCTTTGTTGGAAAAGAAAAGAAGGCTTTTAGATCTTTTCCCATAAAATTGTCTTTGTAAAGAGTTCCTTTTCAAAAGTGTTTTTCCCGAAAATAGATGTTTGTAAAAAAAAAAGTAAGAAGTCCCTTTTAAAAACGTTTTTCCCGAAAAATCACCATTTTGCTTATTTATCCAAAACTCCTCCTTTTTCCCGACCATGTCTCATCATGGTCCATTTATTTTCCAACAACTCATACCACTTTCTTTGGTATAGTTGGGTAACAGCATCTCCACTTTTGTTTCCTTTTCTTAAACTTTTCCAAAACTTGCACATCTTTGTAAAACTTTGCACATGGTCTAGTAGGGCCTCCCAACTGTCCATATCCGAGGACTCGGCTATTCGAATAGTTTTTACCCTCTGCAGAGGTAGCACGCTTTTCCCACACCCATCCGGTAGCTCATCGTGTCTGCCACGTCCCGCCATACAAGGTGTATGCGAAGTTGAACCACCGGCCATAGCCTTTCCTTTGCTCATGCTAGTATAGGACCATGCCCTTACGATTTCACCATTCCTTCAATACCTAGTACAGGATCCCCCGTCGAGGAACCTAGATGTAAGGACTCGTAGTTTTGCCCGGCGAGCACGAAGCCCTTCAATCCCTCAATCCCTCAAATTGCCGGGACCCAGGTCAGGGGTTAGAGTCGCCATGCTCATCCCCTCATGCATAACGGAGTCGTCTCCATCGATGAGGTATCCAGTACTAACACGAGCAAATTATATGACTACGCCCGTTCCCATATTTGGGTAGATGTGGTCGCACAGATTATCGGCTGGTCGACGTAAGTACTAGGACACAATGTGCATTTTTCATAAACATCACCATTTATCACTTCTCCACTTCCATACCGACCATTCGGCATGTCATCATCAACTAGGTACTTTAAAAAGGAGTTTAGAATAAACCATAATTTTTCCCATAATGTAGTTTGAAAAGGAATTTTTCCACCCAATACTTCCATATAGGGTGTCAAAGTGATATACTTGTATTTTGGAAAAGGGTTTTCAAAATCATAGCTTTGGTGGCAAAAACCACTTAATTCATTTATGCTCTTTATGTAAATCAAAATAGACGTATATAAATGCAAGCTCAGTGAAGTAGCTTGCCTGTTTTCAGCATAATGTCCCTGGACTTCTCCTTACTGATCAAAGAAATAAACTCCAGGTTCTTCTCCAATAAATCCTTCCCACGGTTTACTCCGATAGCGTTGGTATCTAACGTCGTAAAAAGGAAAGATCACAATCAACATACAGTACAACACTCCAACAACAAACATTAAGCAATTACTAACAAACAACAATCATGAGAGAAGATTATTATTTAACAAACAAGTTTGGCAATTACCAACACTACTCATGTTTTAAAAATTATGATTAAAGTGGTGATTAAGCATTTTTATTTAAACAGGAAATACTTCAGACAAAAGTTAAGCTACCAACTATTTTCTGTAATTCTAAATATCTTACCAAGCTATGGTAGAGATATTACTAGATACTCAACTTAAAGACCACCAAGTTTAACAAGCAAGGTAGTCATATTAATTACACAAAATGATCTAACAAGAGAATAAACAAGAAATACCTACCATTACCAAACTACTCAATCAAGCATCACAACAACTCTCAAGCATCACACAGGGCTATTGCACTCACAAAGCAACACGATTTGATTTCGATTTAATTGAATTAACCATCATTTAATTGTGTCACAATTATGGCAGAAACTAGGGTTTCATGTTTAATTACATAACTTTTGTTCTGTTGGTCACAAAAATGTGAACTAAAATTCTACAGATAGCTACTGATTTATAGAAGACAATCCAATTGGATTTAATTCAATTTGAGTTATTAAACTCCCTGTATAAATGTTTTAATCCAGAATGCTGGTTTTCTTGTTTTTGCTACAACTCAAATTAATTGTATTCAAAAATTAAATTCTTTTAGGGATAGCTAGTATTTCTTATATGTGATCTAACAAAATTGGTCTGACCTCATTTGGATTAGTAGAGTATCAGAAACAAACAAGTTTAGATTCTGTACCTTCTGTGGTATTTTTAATATCATTATTTATCTATTAACCTAAATGGGGTGAAACCACTTTAGTTAGTTAGATAATTTCATAAGATTTCCAGAACATTTTCATTTGCTATTTTTAGATTCCTAGATCTCAAGATATTCCTTTTCAAAGTTCTAATCAAATTTCTGACAGAGAAATTTACCTATTTTAAGTTTATCAATTAGCACATTTGTCATTTTCATTTTAAATCAGGGCATTACCCTACATAATAATGGCTTGCATCTCTGTGAGGATGGCATGTTATACTATCTACAAGATTTTAGCTTGCTATTTTTAGGCCTCTGGTTCAATAGCAATTTGCATGGAAAGTGGGCTATGTTCTGTTATTGCAGTGTTGAGCTAACTGATTAGCTATATTGTCCAATTTAAATCTTTTAGCCATATTTTATTTCAGGGTTCAAACTACTTGGTCATGACAGTATGCTAACCATACTAACATTCTGTGCTAAGAATATCTCCTAAATAAAATTATGTGAGTTAAGATCAAGGGCTAAAAACAGAACTAAATATCTGTTTCAGAAACTTTTCTGAAACAGACTGAACATAGCAACTTTGCCTAATTGTTCAAGGATGCTAAGCTAGTTATTTTGAAATTACAAAACATGCACTTGAATCTATGAATCTAGATCTTTTCAACCATATAAAGTTTGTAAATTTTGATTCAGAGGATTTTTCATAATTTACTGGCAAAGGTAGCTAATCAAATCTGTTCCTACTGGACTTAGCAGTTTTCAGAAAATAACCGAATCAGTATCTTGCCGTTGGATCTAGATCCAACGGCCCACGTTCAAAGAATCGGCGGCGACCAACTTTGGGTGGCGCCACCGCGCCGGCGGCACGTGGGTGGATGGATCCTCACCGAGGGGGCTCGGGAGAGGGCGGCGAGGGTGTAGAACGGCGGCGGAGGCGAGGGGAAGATACTGGGGCGAGTCACAGGTGCTGGGGTGGTCCGGTTCGTCGGCGACGGCGATGCGGCCTCCACGGATGCAGAGCGGCGACGGCGAACTCCTGGCGGCTTCCCTGTGCACGAAACGGTGAGGATGTGAGCGTGCGGCGGCGGTGAGGCATGGAAGAGGTTAGGGAAAGAAAAAGAGAGAGAGGGAGTGGCCACACGGCCACGAATTGGTCATCGACCTCCTCGGCAGCGGCGGAGCTCCGAGGACGATGCAGGGCAGCAGCAGCTCTCCGGCAGCGATTCCGCCCTCCAGGCGGTGCACGAGAGAGGGAGGAGTGTTGGGGAAGGGGCAGTGGGCGACGGGGTGGCGTGGTGTGGAGGAATTCGTGCTCGGGGCGCTTGCTTTATAGCAGAGCTCCGGCGCACGGTGGACAGGGCGCAGGGGCGGTCCAGCGGCCACACGGGCTCGCCGTAGGGGTGGTGTGAGGGCGGCTACGGTGTTGGGCTACTGAGGGGGCACGGTGGTGGCGTGGAGGCGAGCTGGGCGAGCTCGATCGTGGGGGACGGCCTCGGGCGAGCTTGGGCGGCGCACGGCACGCACGGGCGGCGAGTCCCCGGCGGGTCTGGGTTCTTGCTGGGCGTTGTGCAGGCACGAGAGGGGGGCAGGAGAGGTGGTAGGGAGCGGCGCTAGGGCTAGGTGGCCGGTGGGGACGGTTTCCTCCACGGGGTGGCACGGTGGCATGGCCACAGGAGCCGTGCTCCCTGGCGATGATGAACGGCGACCAATTCGCCGAAATGGCTTGCTCCCACGAGGCTCTGGAGCACGAAGATGATCGCCACGGTGAGGGAAGGGGACAGGGATGATCTTAAGCTCGATTTTTGCACGGGAAACACGAAGTGATCCGATCCTTGCTTCAGTTTGGGGAAGAACAGGGTGGTGCATGCCACCTGTTCGACCAAATGCTTGAACAAAATTTAAGTTTGAATTTTTGAAAATGGTTTCCACCACTGGTGTCATATATGTTAATATGGATTTTTAGTGCTATGATGATATTTTTTTTGATAAGTGCATCATAGCACATTTTGTGGTTTAAGATGATTAAAGAAGAAATAGAATTTTGGATTTTGAAATTTTGAAAATATATTTTTAAGAGGGAAAAGTTATTAGAGCAAAGTGGGAGTGAGCACTATGTCACCCCACTGATTTTTGGTTTTAAAAGAAAATATTAATTTCTCATTTTAGAGAAATTGGTGTGGCACTTGTCCCATTATTTCATGTGGTGGTGTTGCTTTTATTTCTTTTCTTTTCATTCACACCTTTGCTTAGCAATCACACACATCAAGCAATAAAACACAACAATACTCACATCACAACCATGACCACACAATTCAAACCACATGAATTAATCACACCATCAATTCCATAATTCACAATACTATATTATAAAAATGATCACACTCAATTATGACAAGATGTTATTTATAAAATATCCCACTCATAACTTAATAATTTTCAAAAAGTTTGAGAATGGAAATATGTGGGATTACATATTTCCCACTAGTGTTATTTTCAAATGGAGGGGAAAATAGAGTTTATAAAATGGGAGTTGCATACACATGCAAAATATAAAGGTTGATAATTAAATAGGAGATAACATATAGGTCTCCATATTTTTGGGGAACACATAATTTTTGGAAATACTTTTACTTTCTCAACTAAAGGGTATTTTATTTGCTGCTGAAATCAAACATCATTGAAATAGACTTTGGCCAAAATAAGATTAGAAAAGATATATGGGATATACTCTTGTCATAACATGAGCACCAAGTTTAATATATTTTTACTTGGGTTGGGTTCTTCGATTAATATTTACTAACCAAACAAGCATAAACAACAAGTCACACAAGATCAAACAGAACAATATAAAGAAAAACACAACCAATAATGAAGTATTTCAAAAAGTTTTTGTTGGTTCTGAATTTTGGGTCTTGTTAATTCTTATTATAAATTTGGGATGTTACATTCACTCTTCTTGATCTCATCATATCGTCCCTTTTGCTTACTTGAAAACTTCCACCACATCAAACTCAAAGTAATTCTCATTGGAGGGTTAGTGCATAAACCAAAAATTCACAAGTTCTAGTGTGACACAAGCACACCTTAATGGATTATAACATTAGCTACAGCCACTGATGCTCAAAGAATCAAAAAGATCCAAATAAACATCGTAAGGGAAGCAATGCACAATAAAATGCAGAATCTGTCAAAATCTGAACAGTCTGTAAAGACGAATTTTTACGAGGCTCTAGAGTTGCTGAAATCGAAAATCACTGAACTAGAAAAAGTTTCATACATATATGAAGATTCAGCACACAAAATCTCAAAGCATTTCTTCGCATAAAAATGTGTAAACAAAATGCATAAAAATGCTATAAGATGTAAACAAAACATGTAGCAAATGGTATGAAAACAAGCATGGATCATAAGAAATTATAGATACGTTGGAGACGTATCAGGTACCAACACAAGATAAAGAAACAAATGCCAATTGAAAGGATAAAAAATTGATAGATAGGTTAGTGTTCTAGATAAAAAAGAATGCTCCCCCAATATTCATGCATTATCTTTGATATTTGCATTTGAATACAAAATGCATGCACAAGGGATCATTACTCTCCATATTTTATTTACAACACTAAACACTACCAATTGAAAAATAGGATCCATTCAAAAGGCAAGGAAGGCAATGGATAAAGCAAATCAACTGAAGAGCCAATGTGAAGATGATCTACAAAATCCACCACAATTACTAGAATCACTTGTCATGGACAAGGAGTATATGGAGATATCTCTCGGTGGTATATAGGAATGATGTTCAAGACCAACTTCACAACAAATAAGCATATGGAAAGAGATAAGAATTAAAACGCCCTATTTTGAAAAGGTTTGTTGGTAGTTTCAACTATTCGAACCAACCGGCAACGCCATGGTTAAAATAAAATGAAACAAATGGTTTCTCACATAATATATGGAAATGGATATTAGAGAAAAACCATACCAAGCAAACTCACACAAACAAGAACCAAAGGGTAATCACAAAGGAAAATTGGAACTTGTTTGAGCACACATGCCACATAGGAGAGATAATTTATAATATCAACACTAAGTGGCAAACCTCAAATGTTCACATTTTGTGGGATTGTAATATGCACATAGCTTATTACTCCCCCATAATGTGATAATTCATTTATTTTTAAGCATGAGGCAAATAAAACCAACTAGAGAAATTAATGGACATTGTAGAATTTGAATTTCTCATGAATATGACATACCGCATAGTAGCTAGATAATATTGAAATATCAATACTAGGTGGTGTGCCTCATGGACACATATTTTAGTGTGTGAGCAACGACAAGTTTCAAAAGGCAAGTGATACTCCAGCATAAATGACCTACTTTTTTTACTATATTGCATTGTAGACTATTTTCCAGTAGCATGCATGATAGGTTGTTTCTATCAAAATTATATGCTATGCAAACCTGTTAGGCTAGCCACATGATTTAGCTGACTAGTGACCTATATTAATTTAGTAGATTGGCTTGCTGCAAAAATGAATTGTTTTGTCGTATATGAGTTAAGGAAAATCTACTAACTTAATGAATCACCTAGGTGGATTTGGAGTTGCTCTATTGGTGCTTCAAAGTTGAGTGGTTGCTCAGGCCCATTTCTGTGGGTACCTGAGTATGTGCACTTATGCTCGCCACCCAGGGTCTTGAGATTTCATGTCACTCCATGTCTAGTTTACTTCCAGTGCAGCCACTAGTCATATGGGCTCTGTCTTGACTAAGTATGTTGTGTGGACTCGACCCGGCTTGACAAGCTGATGTAGGGGTTGTAGCTGGGAACGGGTCAAGCCGTTGGGTTGGGAAAATGCTTCTGAAAGGTCTCGTCTTAACTCTCTCCTTTCCTTTTCACTAAATGAGTGATTGGGAAGTTTGGGTTAGTTGAGTCTAGTGGGGAAAGTGCCACAAACTCTCGAGAGTATTTTAAAACTAAGATCTTAGCCGTGTCCCCGGTTATGGACAATTTGAGTAACTAAGCAAGGTGGTTGACAGAAGAATCTCATTCATTCCAATTTCAGAATAAAATTTGATGGGTGAACAAGGGTAGAAGAGATATTGGTTTTCATGCCGTGCTTATCTCATTTATAGTTGGTTTTAAAAGAAATGTTTTACAAGTATAGGACAAATATTGCTTTGCGCAAGAGCCTTTAAACTCCACCAGCCAAATATGCATGTAGTTGTTAGAAGTTTGCCTTTATGAGTCCACAAGTATCATTTGCCAGATCCATTCAAATGGTTCTGACCAATTTTTGGCTGCAATGCTTTTACCGTTGCAGGTTCGTCTGACGATGAGTAAGGAGCGCTATAGGTTTCGAGTCTGCAACCAACATGTCTGCCTGTGGCACATGAAGATGATGAGGGCTCCATGCTATTATATGTTTTCCGCTGCTGAACTTTGTAACATGCTAGCCTTTGGCTATGCAACTTGTAATGTTTTATTCTTCTGGATCATCAATGTAATAGATACTTGACGCATTTGCATGATATTACATCTTGAATTGTGGTGCTAGCTATTCGATCCAGGGACTAGCACAGAACACAGGGATCTTGGCCATTTTAAAAGGCAAGGTCTCTAC